>CM062809.1:538842046-538924567 GCA_031772625.1 Pinus tabuliformis | reverse complement strand
AAAATCCTTGTCCCCTATCAATCGCATTGAATTTCTATACGTGTTTGCATTCTCCTTGTTACCTGCATCCCGAGGTCTTTCTCGCTTCTTATCCCACTTTCCCTTAGTCTTGTCATTACCTATCCAACCTTGCTTAGGCTCCGCCTTACAATTATACTACTCATAATAATGTTTTAACTTCCCATTTACTTCCTCCAATGATAGAGCCTCATCATATTTAATCTTATCCTTAAATGTTATTGATAGTCCATTGATGAACCTTTGAACTTTTGCCTTCTCAACCTTGAGGTAAGGCACATACCTTAACAACTCCTGGAACTTAGTTGTATACTCCTTGTCTGTCATAGATCCACTTTTCAACTCATAGAACTTCTTAGTCTTATCGCCATAATATCACTCTCACAAATATTTCTTCTAGAAAAGGCTATTGAATTCATGCCAACTAAACTCCTATGTCCTGATGTCTACAACACGATTCACATCTTCCCACCAAATGTATGCTTTACCTTTGAGACTGAAAGTGACTATCTTGGCTTTCATATTTTTTTTATAATCATGCATCTCAAAGAACTTCTTCAGTCCAAGCAACCATGCCTCTACATCTTCTAGCTTCTTCAACTCTCCATTGAATGTAGGTGGCTTGGATTTCTTGAACTCATTTGGAAAATATCCCCTCTCACTCCTTTTGTAAGGATGATAACAATGATGACCATGATACATGTATGAACCAGAGCTAGAATCAAACTTATAGCCACCGCCTCTCCTATCTTGTGTATGCAAGAACCTATCATCTCTAACTGTGTCATCCATGTCTGACCTGTGCCCTCCATGAGAGCTACTACCATATGCCCCATTAGTCCTGTCCTCTTATCCATAACTAATCCGTGGTTGTCCCTATCTCCGCAAATCTGACAATCTCTGAAGGATCACTGCATTGACCTCTACTTGTTTCTCTTGTTCCTTAGCAAGTCTTTCCAGTGACTGAATGATCTTGTCACTATCCACCTTACAACTTCTTATCTCTACCTTTGAACTTCTCAAAGTATCTGCTATGTCAAGAGAGTACTCATCTTTGTGTTGCTGATCTGATCTATAAGAAGAGTCACGTGAATTATAATCCACCATTATGCTAATCATCTTTGATCTTCTTCTTTTGAATGCAAACATACCATGTCAGCTAAACCAAATATAAACAAATCAACATACCTCAGTGAAGTACAGGGGGGCTATCTTATCTGCAAAATTGATCGAGATTAGCATGATACATATATATACATAATCATATAAATATGTCGACATCACGCATGATAACACTAGCTGCATACAAAGACCTTATGCATGACAACCATAATCATGACGACACATGCATAACAACCACATAGACATTTGACATGCATGTATGAAAATCACTTTTACCCCAAGGTCTAGTGCTACAACCTCACTCTGATACCACCCTGTGGTATCAGATATCATCCAAAGAGAATGAAACCGATTCTGATACGACCTTGTGGTATTAGATATCACCCAAAGAGAACAGAACCTGCTTTGATACCACCATATAACACCCTGATGCAAATGATTTATGGGGGTCTATCATTTCAAGTTTTCTTATGGTCCTAATTGTAACAACCCTGGATTAAAAGGTCATATAATAAAAGTTAATAAAGGAAAAATAAGACCAAGGTCAAGGGACACTTATTCCAAGCTGAATATTGGGCAAAATATCCTAGTGGGCATCACTTGTTGTGTTTATGGATAAGAGGAAATTGGCAAAGGCAATGGAAAAGGCTTTGAAAACGAAAAGAGGCATTAATTGACATTTTATTTATGAAAATAAAGGCAATTAGGAGAAAATGGAGGTGAAAGGCCAGAGGTTGCATGTGAGGAGGAAATTGAAGGAAAATAATGGAAAATTGAAGAAATTAGAGGCATCAATAATAAAAAGACATCAGAGCTTCAGTTGATATTTTTTTGTCAGTACAATTTTGAAATTAATCTTAGAGAGGAGAAGAGCACCAAGAGGAGAAGGAAAGAAAGCAAGCAAAGGAACGACAAGGAAAGAAAGGATCAAGCAACTTTAGGAGGAATACTTGCAGGTAACAAGTTGCATGTATGATTTCCAATCTGGTTTTGACATGCATGGTATGTGCATGTTGGTATTTGGTTCTTTTGTTGTCATAGGCATGAATTTTGTTGGGTTTCGACAATGGACTTTAGCCTTGCCTTGCGATTTTTGGATAACCATGGTGTAATGAGACTTTTCTTGGTTTGAGATTTGGATTGCTAGAGCATTTTGGATCTAGGTGAGGTGGTCTCAAGAAAATTCCCAAAGGCCTAGGAATCCCTTGATCTATAGTGGTGGGATACACGGTAAAGTCGGAGGGTGGAGACATGAAAATTCCTCAAGGTATTGGAGAAGAAATTCTGAGGCATCCAAGCTCGGTTTGGTTTTGTGATATCGACACCGGTTTAGGTGAGATCACAATATGGTGAGGGTGGAGGTGGTTTAACCTTTGGATTCCCTTGTTTGTTTATGGATCAGTTTATCCCATGAGATCCCACATTCATGCTTGGAATATGGCATGAGAGTGATTAGCTGAAAGAAAGATTTGGTTAAGCTAATCTATGGTCGGAGGGTGGAGACATGAAAATTCCTCAAGGTATTGGAGAAGAAATTCTGAGGCATCCAAGGTCGGTTTGGTTTTGTGATATCGACACCGGTTTAGGTGAGATCACAATATGGTGAGGGTGGAGGTGGTTTAACCTTTGGAGTCCCTTGTTTGTTTATGGATCAGTTTATCCCATGAGATCCCACATTCATGCTTGGAATATGGCATGAGAGTGATTAGCTGAAAGAAAGATTTGGTTAAGCTAATCTATGGTCGGGTGGTATGTGGAAGTCCCGAACCTAGTTGGCTTTTGCCTATGTTTAATAAAAGCTAAGTTTCTCTTGTTTTTGATGAGTAAATGTACTTGTTATTATGTGGCTTTAATTGTTATTCTCTCATTGTTATTTATCTGGTTATATGTTGGTTATAAGCATGGTTATTTGAAAGCTCTTAGTCGTGGCTCTTTCCATGTTTTTACTTGTAACTGAATGAATAATGAATGAAAGACCTAATTTATGTTATGACAGCTAATGTGAGAAGGTAGTGGTCCTTCTTGTTAAACCTCAGACAAGTTTTCAACTCCTTATGTTTAGACTTGCATTCAAGACCTGTAGGTTGCATGTTTACCAAGTGTTTGATGGAATGTGAGTCCTAGTTGGGGAAGGTACAGTCAAGTCCTTGATCAAGTTTGTTATCAAAAACATTTTCTTCATGTATTTTATGAGTTCTAGGCAGTGATTGGGTCATGGCCCTAGAAAATAGCCTTAAAATCTCGCAGTCGTTGGCATATCACTGGAAGAAAAAGGCTATCGTCACACTCAGGCATGCTCATTAGTGCGACTGGAGGGCTATAGTCATTAGCATGCCTTGGAAAGGGAGTGGTCGAGGCTTTAGGTTAGTGAAAAAGAGAGCTATCTCATAGATTGGACTCTTGGAGGGGTTAGGTTGCTCCTGGAGGTCTTGTAGCGCCTAAGGGAATTCAACAAGGTCTCAAGTTGTTGACTCCATTTCCTTAAGGTCATATAGGAGGTTGAGTCTTATCATAGTGACCCTCAACTCATGTTTACCCTGGGTAAACTGACGAAAGTGGGTAAATGTGGGAGAAGGTAGTTACAGGGTGGTATCAGAGCATGTCACACTCTCTTTGGGTAAAGTTTGATGTTGTCAAGGTTATGGTTGTCATGCATGGGGTCATGCTATACATTCGGTATGGTCATGCATGATTTTGTTTTGTTGTTACGATGATGTGTTGATATGATTATATGGATATGATTATTATTATATATATATCACACTAATGTGGACTGATATTGTAGATGAGATAAGCCCACCTTGAACATCAATGAGGTATGGATTTGATTTTGGTATCTATTTGGTTTATATGACATGGTACACTTGTAGGAAGAAGAGACTCCAAGATGACAAGCAAAATGGTAGACTAAAGTTCGCGCGACTCTCCCTACAGATCAGTTGGGCAACAAGGAGAAGATTATGTCCTGATATAGAAGATACATTGAGGAGTTTAAGGGAAAAAATCAGAAGTTTCAAAGCAGACAATGACAGGTTGTGTTATGCTCTTGACCTGCGAGAAGATGCCAGAATACCAAATACGAAGAAATACAACCCAGAACACATAACAATATGAGAAAAAAAACAAGTATTTTATTATTCAAAGATGAAAGCAATGTTCACTTGCCTCTTCGAGGGGGCAACCTCCAACAGAGCAGATATCGATTACAAAATAAGACACGACGCTCCTAAATGGGGAGTCTCTATCCTTTATATAGGATTCATACATACAATACCATGGGTCAGTACCATGGTTCTCTCAATACCATCTATCTAGTACCATGGCTCGTTTGCAACTAACTATGGTCCCTTTCTTTAAATGTGGGTCAACCACTTACAACTATTAATATAGGCTTTATTGACTCTTTAATTAACTATAACTATGAATCGACCCTATTACATAAATAAAGGGGTTAGGGTTGGACCCTAACATACCCTCCCCCCATAAAAAATAGCCTTGTCCTCAAGGCTGAAGCTGTGGGAACTGCTGAAGAAGAGTGGTTGGTTCCCATGTCGCATCTTCTGGAGATGTGTCTTTCCACTTGATGAGGACTTCCTTGATTGTGCGGTCGCGCAGATGTCGTTCTCGCGTGTCGAGGACCTATTCAAGTTGGAGCCAGAGTGAACCTTCTTCATCCAATTCAGGT
The DNA here is from genome assembly GCA_031772625.1 of Pinus tabuliformis. Classification (NCBI taxonomy): domain Eukaryota; kingdom Viridiplantae; phylum Streptophyta; class Pinopsida; order Pinales; family Pinaceae; genus Pinus; species Pinus tabuliformis. The sequence continues at coordinate 538,919,742 of CM062809.1, read as the reverse complement.
AGACTAGTTTGAATTCTGCGATTGTTCCCCACCACTTTCTTGAGGCATGATACATGGAAGACGGGATGAATTTTTGCAGTTGGTGGCAAGGCTAGCTTGTAGGCTACTTCTCCAATGCACTGAAGTATTTGAGAAGGTATGTATAATTTTGGAGCTAATTTCTGATAGCCCTTGTCTTTGAGTGATGTTTGCTTGTATGGTTGCAGCGTCAAGAATACCAGATCCCCTTCTTGAAATGTGCACTCTGAATGATGTTGGTATGACTGTTGCTTCATGCAATTCTGAGCTTGATGGAGATCATCTTTGAGACGAGCTAGCATGGTTGCACAGTTACGTAGGAGTTGATCCACTGCTTGCACCTTAGAGCATCTAGGGATATAAGAAGTAGGTGAAGGTGGGAGTTGACCATACACTGCTTCATATGGAGTCATCTTGGTGGTGGCATGATAGTTAGTATTATACCACCATTTAGTTAGAGGTAACCACTGTACCCATTGATGTTGCTTTTATGAAGTGAAGCACCTTAGGTAGGTCTCCAAACATTTGTTGACTGTGTCAGTTTGACCATCAGTTTGGGGATGATAGGAAGTACTTAGTTGGAGTTGGGTGCCTTGTAGCTTGAAAAGTTCTTGCCAAAAGTTACTGGTGAAGGTCGGGTCACGATTAGACACAATGGAAGTGGGCATGCCATGCAGTTTTAAGGTCTGGTCCATGAAAGCTTGAGCCACCAAAGTCGGGGAAAATGGGTGTGGTAGGGCGCAAAAATGAGCATATTTAGAAATTCTATCCACAACCACCATGATGGCTGACTTGTTTCTTGACTTCGGAAGACCAGTAATGAAATCCATAGAAACATCCATCCAGATTGAGGTAGGGATGGGTAATGGTTGTAAGGTGTCTGGGGGCTTGACCGTTTCTCCTTTGTAGCGTTGACACACATCACATTCAGCTCCAAAAGTAAGAATGCCAGTTTTCATGCATGTCCAAAAGAAGGAAAGACGAGTGCGAGCATAAGTCTTCTGAAAGCCTACATGGCCTACAGTGGGAGATGAGTGCAACTCTGCCAAAATGTGCATTTTGAGGGTGGATGTCGGCGATATCACTACTCTATCCTTGTAGCGAAGGATCTCATCCTTCCAAGAGTAGCCCACTGTAGAATCAGGATCTGCTCTCAAGTTATTAATGAGTTGGGAGAGAGAGGGATGTGAAAACCATTCCTTTCGGGCTTCTTCAATCCAATCTGGAATGGGAAGAGAGATTAATAGCAGGGTGCTTTCATCCTCAAATTGGTGTGATAAAGCATCCGCTACTACATTTTCGCCCCCTTTCTTGTAAATTATCTCATAATCATATCCCAACATTTTGGCCAACCATTTATTTTGCTGGGGCGAGGATAGACGTTGCTCCAAAAAATACTTGAGGCTTTGATGGTCTGTGTGGATTTGGAAACACTACCCCAATAAGTATGGTTGCTAGGTGTCTACTGCATGTAAGATGGCCATCATCTCCTTCTCATAGGTAGATTGTCCTAGATGTTTCCCACTTAGTTGTTGGCTGGTGAAAGCCAAGGGTCAACCTTCCTGCATTAAGACAACCCCAATACTAGTACTTGAAGCATCACATCCAATCACAAAAGATTTGGTGAAGTTGGGTAGTTCCAGTACGGGAGTGGAACACATGGCCTGTTTGAGAGCCATAAACGCCTGTTGTGATTCATCAGTCCAGAGGAATGAATTTTTCTTGAGAAGGTTAGTGAGGGGTCTAGCAATGCGACCATAATTGCGAACAAATTTGCGATAGTAGCCTGTGAGACCCAAGAATCCCCTCAAACTCTTCAAGGTCTTTGGTTGGGGCCAATCCTGCATTGCCTAGATCTTTTTGGGATCCACCTTGACACCTTCACGACCCACAATTTGGCCCAAATACTCGACTTCTTCCATGCCAAAAGAGAACTTGGACAATTTGACACATAATTTATGCTTCCGGAGCAGTTGCAAGAGCAGGTCTACATGTTGAATATGTTTTTCCTAGGTGAGGTTGTAGATGAGAATGTCATTAAAGAAAATGAGGACAAATTTTCTGAGATATGGTTTGAGCAGGTGATTCATGAGGCTCTGAAAAGTGGATGGGGCATTACAGAGACCAAATGGCATGACCAAGAATTCATAGTGGCTTTCATGAATTCGGAAAGCAGTCTTGGGAATGTCTACTTCTTTCATGCGTATTTGGTGATAGCCCGAGCGAAGATCTAGCTTAGTAAAGAATTGAGCACCATTTAGTTCATCGAGCAAATCATCAACAACTAGGATAGGGAATTTATCTTTGACCGTGAGCTTGTTGAGGGCCTTGAAGTTTGGACACATGCGCCATTCCCCATCTTTCTTGAGCATCATGACCACTGGTGATGAATAAGGACTGATGCTAGGACAAATGACACTGGCTTCCAGGAGTTCCTTGATGATTTTTTCAATTTCATTCTTTTGGGTGAAAGGATATCTATATGGGCGCACATTCAGCGGTTGTGCCCCTAGGACCAAAGTAATGCTATGATCATGTTCCCTTCTAGAGGGTGGAAGATCTTTAGGTTTGTCAAAGACTTGCTGGTGGTGGTTTAAGACCTGTTGCATCTCAGGATGAATATGAAGAGTAGTGGGCTCGATGGCCTGGATGGAATTAAATTGGGTGATAACTTCATGATGGCCCTTTTTCAACAACTTTTCCATTCGATGTGAGCTGATGATAGAAGGAGCACCTGCCTGGAGTCCATGGAGGGTATGCATGTGGTAATTATGCTTAAAACTCATATATAACTCCTAGAAATCCTTTGTGATTGGGTCTAGTGTGCGAAGCCATTCAGCACCCAAGACAATGTCACAACCACCCATGTTGATGGCAAACATGTGGGTCTTTAGGTAGTAATCTCCCATCTGAAGTTTGATATTTTCGTAGTGGCCTTCACATTTCATTGTCCCCCATCAACAATCTGGACCTGGAAATTAGAGACTGCCCTGACAAAACAATGAATAACTTCGGCGACTCACTGATGGATAAAGTTATGAGTGCTGCCACTATCAATCAATACTACTATAGGGTGATGTTTAATAAAACCTCTGATTTTGAGAGTTTGGGGCGCAGAAATGCCTTCCAAAGCATGTAGCGAGATAACTGGTTCTTCTGGTGTAGATGGGAGCTCATTGTCTTGCTGGGTGTCCTCATCTTCCTCCTCTGGTCCCTCAAGGGGTGGGGCTTCCTCAGATGAGTTGTGATCAGTAACATCAATTTGGAAGAATTTGGGTTCCTTGCATTTATGCCCCGGGGAGTATTTGTCATCACAGTAGTAACACAATCCTTGTTTTCTTCTTTCAGCCATTTCTGCAGGGGACACCTTTTGAACCTTAAGTGTTTGGGTAGTGCCCTAAGCTTGGGTGGGGCATCCCTTGGCTATGAAATTTGGATGAGGTGACTGGGCAGCTAAAGCACGTTCCACTTCGATAGCCTTTTTGCAAGCGTCCATCCATGTGGGTGGGTGGTGCATCCGGACATGGACTTGGATGGCTTCTTTGAGACCACTTATAAAACATTCCAAGTAGAATTCATCTCCGAGACCTTCTGTGCGGATGGCCAATGTCTCAAAGGCTGTAATGTGGTCTTTTACTATGCCTGTCTGTCAGAGCTTAGTAAGACAACCCAAAAAATTAGGTTCGTGGTCAAAGCGGTCACAAATGGATTTTGAGAACACCAGCCAAGTAATTTTCCTCGGATAGCATTTCCGATGCCACTGCCGCCATTACCATCTCTCTTGGTCCAAGTAAAGGCATTCCACACATATTTTAGTTTCATCATTTACGATATCATTCAGAGTGAAATATTGGTCCATTTGTGCTACCCATACTGCTGTATTAGAGCCATCAAATTTGTATATGTCCATCTTGGGTGGTCGAGGGTGGGAATGTTGGTGATTTCCATGGAAGTGAATATGATGGCTAGATTCACCTTCAAGGTCTTCATTAAACCCACCCCGACTTGCCCCTTGTGAATGTATCCATGAATTGATGCATCTGGTCCGCTAGGCTCTTGAAAGAAGCCAACTGTTTTTCAAGGCTCTTGAACTTCTCGTTGGCCATGGCTTGAGCTCTGGTTTCTACCATACATAGATCTTGGTCAATTGTCATCACTTTGAAAAAATTTGGGACCACCCAAAAATTGAAGCTGATAAGTGAATGGTACCACCTTGATCAGCTCGTCGTCCTGATTCTTATGGGCTAAGTCAGATTTTTTTTTTTTTTTTTTACTCCCTGCTTATCAATACTGCAGTGGCCAATTTCCAGAAAACTTAATCTTGCCCAATGTCTCGCGAGAATTGCCCTAGGGTATAGGAGCCACAAGCCTCCCTGCACAAATGGTCAGATCTGCCTGCGAAACCCTCAACTGTTGAATGTGAGTTGGACTGCGGCGGCGACAGAACCCTAGCTGCTAGATCTGAATGGTACTGTGGCGGTAGACCCTCAACTAGTGGATCTGATTGTTGCGGCGGCAACAGAACCCCAACTGCTAGATCTGATCTGGCAAAGAAGATAATGGGCGATCTTCAGAGAGACAAGGGAACTATGGTCTCAAGGAGCGTCAAGTGCTACAAATCGCAATATACATAAGGGTCCAACAGTAGTAGTCAGCCCAATCTTTCAGGGCACTAACTAAGGAGGATCAAGCGTACTACCCGACTACCTTATCGTACGCGCGAGTAATCTCCTCGAGTGTTGTTCTCGGTGTACTGTAGCAGCAAGACGGTCGATGGTTTATCTAAGGCGAGGTTTCAGATGAGCCTAGGGGGCTTCTGATATACCCAAAGGGTATGTGGAAGACAGTTCGTGCACGGTTATGTCTAATGCGCTACTACTCGAAGGGGTACCCACAGGGTTTACAAGGGAGTCCAACAAGCGTGACCACCTCTTGTATTTCCTGTGTGCATGCCTCCCCAAATCCGTAGGTTTATGCACTCAACGACAGATCCTGTGGTTTAAAGACGTTGGAACACGTCTCTAGCCTAAAAAAAAAATCTGCTAAAAATGGAGATACCACCGGCCCTGGAAAGCGCTCTGATACCACTTGTTATGCTCTTGACCTGTGAGAAGATGCCAGAATACCAAATATACGAAGAAATACAACCCAAAACACAGAACAAAATGAGAAAAACAACAAGTATTTTATTATTCAGAGATGAAAGCAATGTTCACTTGCCTCTTCGAGGGGGCAACCTCCAACAGAGCAGAGCTCGATTACAAAATAAGACACGATGCTCCTCAATGGGGAGTCTCTATCCTTTATATAGGATTCATACATGCAATACCATGGGTCAGTACCATGGTTCTCTCAATACCATCTATCTAATACCATGACCCGTTTGCAACTAATTGTGGTCCCTTTCTTTAAATGCGGGTCAACCACTTACAATTATTAATACGGGCTTTATTGACTCTTTAACTAACTATAACTATGACTCGACCCTATTACATAAATAAAGGGGTTAGGGTTGGACCCTAATAGGTTGGTTGAGGCTCATGAAATACTTGCAAGGGCTCAAGAGAAGTAGTTAAAGATTAATGCAACAATCTTTTGAGCTTGTCAAAGTTGCAGAAATAGGGATAGTTGAGAATCAGTCAAGAACATGAAGAGAAAACTAATGGAGCCTATGGTAGTAGGTATCGTTCCAGATACAGGTTGGATAGAGGGGACATAATTAGAGACGGCAGATCACTGGATACAACTGACAAGAGGATTGGTATGTATGGGCATCATTCTAGTTCCTCATCTATGAGACATCATCACAGTCATCACTGTCATCATCCTTATAGGAGGGGTGAGTATTTACCTGAGGAGTTCAAGAAAGTGAAGCCTCCTATATTTGATGGAGAGATGAAGAAGTCAGAAGATGCAGAGGCATGGTTGCTTAGGATGAAGAAATTCTTTAAATTGCACAAATATTTAGAGAACATGAAAGTCAAGATATCCACCTTCAATCTTATAAGGAAAGAAGACATCTGGTGGGAAGATGTGAAGAATGTTAAGGGAATTCAAGAAGATGAGTTGACTTGGGATGAGTTCAACAAACTCTTTAAAAGGAAGTACTTGTTGGAGAGGTACTATGATGACAAAGCTAAGGAATTTTATGAGCTACAGATGGGTTCTATGACAAATGATGAGTATACTATTAGGTTCTTAGAGCTATTGAGATATGCGCCAGTACTCAAGGATGGGAAGGCTAAGATTCAAAGGTTCACCAGTGGGTTGCCAACAACATATAGAGATCATATTGATTTTGATGAGCCTAGATCGCTAGAGGAAGCCATCCGGAAATTGAAGCATTGTTATGAGCATTCAAAGCGCAAAGTTGAGCCTAAACGTGACTTGAAGGGAAATGAGAAAGTTAAAGGGAAGTGGCAACTGAAACAGGGAAGACCTCAAGATCCAGGTGAGAAAGAAAATGTGGTTCCTTACAATAAGTTCAATACAATTGAGAAGGGGCATGGGTCGCAACCTAGGGAGCAATAAACTAGAGTTGGGTACAAAGTTGGCCTTCAGTACAACCTATCATCCACAGACAGATGGATGGATAGAGAGGGTCAACAAGTTACTAGAGGATATGCTGAGGATGTATGTGATGCATTAACCAAGGAGATGGGAGGAGTACCTTTCATTGGTTGAGTTTGCTTACAACAATGTTTATCAGGAGTCACTGAGGATGATTTTGTTTGAGGCATTATATGGGTGGAGTTGTAACACTCCCATCAACTAGAGTGATCTAGTGAACATGGTACTTATTGGACCGAACATGTTGGCAGACATGGAATAGGAAATGTAGGTTATAAAGAAGAATCTAAAGGCAACACAAGACAGGTAGAAGAGTTATGCAAACCAGCATAGGGCATTTAAGGAGTTTCAGGTTGGGGAGCATGTGTATTTGCGCATCAAGCCCAAGAAGAGCTCCTTGAGGATTAGATCATGTGACAAGTTGGCACCACGGTATTGTGGGCCTTTCGAGATCCTTAAAAGGATTGGACCAGTGGCCTACAAACTTGCACTGCCTCCGACAATGAAAGTCCATGATGTTTTCCATGTTTCATTGCTTAAAAGATATGTAAAGGATGTTGATCATGTTATTGATTGGTCTGTATTGCAGGTGGAACCAGAAGGAGAATTCCAGTCGGAACCTCAGTGCATATTGCAACGGAAACAACTCATGCTTTGAAACAGAGCAATCGAGCAAGTTAAAGTGCAGCGGAAGCACTTTGGGCTCGATGAACCTACATGGGAGATGGCTGATTAGATGCGAGCTATGTATCCTTCATTGTTTACTGGTTGAGGAAAAGCAGTTTTGGTATTTGTACATATTCATGTATGGTTTTTATTGTAAATACCGACATGAGGTGTGTTATAAAGCTCGAATAAGCGGTATGGTTTTCATGTTTGTCATGATGGTTTTTCCTTTGAGCACATTGTTCATTGTAAATACTGCAATGCGCTGGGTTATAAAGCTCCATGGGAAATATGTTTTGATTTCAGCGGTTTTGCTAGTTATAGGTGTCATAAAACACTAAGGACGGTATTCCCCTAAGGGGGAGGGGTATGTAACAACCCAAGGTTTAAATTTCATGTAATAAAAGTTAATAAAGGCAAAATAAGACCAAGGTTAAGGGACACTTATTCCAAGCTGAATGTTGGGAAAAATATCCTAGTGGGCATCACTTGTTGTGTTTATGGCTAAGGGGAAATTGACAAAAGTAATAGCAAAGGCAAAGAGGCATTAATTGAGATTTTATTTATGAAAATAAAGGAAATTAGGAGAAAAAGGAGGTGAAAGGTCACAGGTTGCATGTGAGGAGGAAATTTAAGGAAAATAATGGAAAATTGAAGAAATTAGAGGCATCAATAATAAAAAGACATCAGAGCATCAAAGTTTTTTATCAGTTCAATTTTGGAATTAGTCTCAGAAAGGAGAAGAGCAAAAAGAGGAGAAAGCAAGTAAGCAAGCAAAGGAAGGACAAGGAAATCAAGGATCAAGCTAGGAAAAGTTGGATCAAGCAGCTTCAACAGGAATACTTGTAGGTAACAAGTTGCATGTATGATTTCTTAGCTGGTTTTCACATGCATGGTGTGTGCATGTTGGTATTTGGTTCTTTTGTTGTCATTGGCATGGATTTTATAGGTTTCGACAGTGGATTTTAGCCTTGCCTTGCCATTTCCAGATAGCCATGGTGTGATGAGACTTTTCTCGATTTGAGCTTTGGATTGTTGGAGAATTTTGGATCCAGGTGAGGTGGTCTCAGGAAAATTCCAAAAGGCCTAGGAATCCCATGACCGGTAATGGCGGAATATACGGTAAAACCTGAGGGTGGAGATGGGAAAATTCCTCAAGGAATTGGAGAAGAAATTACGAGGCATCTAAGCTCGGTTTGGTTTTGTGATCTCACTATCGGTTTAGGTGAGATCATGGTGTGGTGAGGGTGGAGGTGGTTTAACCTTTGGATTCCCTTGTTTGTTTATGGATTGGTTTATCCCATGAGATCCCACATTCATGCTTGGAATATGGCACGAGGGTGATTGGATGAAAGAAAGATTTGGTTCATCCAATCTATGGTCAGGTGGTACATGGAAGTCCCGAACCTGGTTGGATTTTGCCTATGTTTAATAAGAGATAAGTTTCTCTTGCTTTTGATGAGTAAATTTAATTTTTATTTTGTGGCTTTAATGGTTTTTCTCTCATTGTTATTTATATGGTTATATGATGGTTATAAGCATGGTTATTTGACAACTCTTAGTCATGTCTCTTTCCATATTTTTACTTGTAACTAAATGAATAATGAATGCAAGACCTAATTGATGTTGTGACAACTAATGTGAGAAGTTAGTGATCCTTCTTCTTAAACCTCAGACAAGTTTTCATCTCCTTATGTTCAAACTTGCATTCAAAACCTGTAGGTTGCATGTTTACCAAGTGTTTGATGGAATTTTAGTCCCATTTGGTGAAGGTATAGTCAATTCCTTGATCGAGTTTGTTATCAAAAACATTGTCTTCATGTATTTTATGAGTTCATAAAGTTTCATGGAGTTTTGGCCAGTGACTGGGTCCTAATCCTAGAAAATAGCCTTAAATCTCGCAATTGCTGGCGTAACATTACAAGAAAAAGGATACAGTTGCACTCGGGTAGGCTCATCAGTGCGACTGGAGGGATATAGTCATTGACATGCCCTGGCAAGGGAGCAACTAGGACTTTAGGTCAGTGAAAAATAGAGTTATCTTAGGGGTTGGACTCTTGAAGGAGTTGGGTTGCTCTTGGAGGTCATGTAGCACCTGAGGGAAGTCAGTAAGGTCTCAAGTTGTCGACTCCATTTCCTTCAGGTCCTATAGGAGGTTGAGTCTTATCATAATGACCCTCAGCTCATGTTTACCCGGGTAAATCGACGAAAGTGGGTAAATGTGGGAGGAGGCAGTTACACCAATCCTATGACCTATGGATTATGGGCCCACAAACTAAACTCATCTCCACTTCCATTGCAAACTGAAGAACCCTATAGTCTACATGTAACATTAATTCATCAAACAAAGTCAACAGATCTATGCATCAAGCCATCAATGCATTAAATCACCATGCACACACATAAAATTACATAAAGTAGAAATCAAATTTCATTAATTAAACCCACTAAACTATTACATAGCATCTATTGGTGCCTTGGCTGGCCAGATATTCATTCTAATGGCTGCCTTTTTTCAATGCCCAAAGGCTACAATTTATAGAGGAAATTACAATATTGTGGATCATTTCAAGATCCATGATCTTCTCCATAAAGCTCTCAACATGATCCTCTCCACAAATCTCTCAACGTGATCTTTTTCACAAAGCTCTCAACATAATCCCTAAGGTCCCTTACAAATGTGCTTTTCAATCTTTTTAATAAATCCCTTGCCTTTTGATGTTTTTTTCCCATTTTTGCCTTCCATAAGTCATTCTTGCTAAAAAAAATTAGATGATGGGTCGATACTCCTGCGTCACACCCCCACCCACATTTACCAAATTTCACCAGCCTGTCAAGGTAAACATGAGGAGAAGAGTTACTATGACATGAACTGACCTCCCAGTTCCAATTAAGGAAGTGGGGCCTACATCTGACCACACATTGACAACTCATAACATCCCTTGCGACTACATGACACTCAGGGGCCAAAATACCACCCAAGTGACCAAACCCTGAGTTGGGGCTGCTTTTCCACAAGTTTAACCCCCAACCACATGCATGACAAGGCCTCCATGCAGTTGAAGGCATCCAGCTACATCCATAACATTGCCTGAGTGTGGCTGTGACCCAACTTGCCTAGTTCAGAGGGTGCAGTCTCGAGATCTGAGCCAAATTTCCAGGTCATCCTTTAGACCACTGCCCATAACTTCCTGAGACTTTCCAAAATCATAATTTACTCGATGACAAAGCTAAACATTCAAACTTGACTCATAAACTTGACTTAGATTACTTAGAACACAATAGACATTTCGTCAAACACGTGGAAAACATAGAGGCTAAGGTCATGAATGCATATATGATTATAATATTTTGAGATTCATCTACGAATCACCAAGAAGGCTCTATGCCCTCTCCACATAGCTACAATAAAACTTATTAGGCCATCCAATCATCAACCATTCAATAACTTATCAAAACATGTAAGAGCCATAGAACACATTAGATAACCAAAAAATACCCAACATAGAAAAAATGGCAACTCAGCCATAATATCGCCAACATAATCACTACAAATGCTTATAGATAACAATAAGAAAATGTCTCATATTAACCTATGAAAATACCAAGCAAGTCAGGGACTTCGATGTACCACCCGACCATAGATTGGCCCAAACAAAATCTCTCTTTCAGCCAATCACCCCCATGCCATATTCCAAGCATGGATGTGGGATCTCACAGAATAAACCAAGAAAAACCAGGCCAGGGCTTCCATAGGCCAAACCACCTCAACCCTCAACCAATGATTCCACCTCATGATTGGACATCACTAACACCAACCAGATTGGTCTTTGCCTAAGTTGTCCAGGGCTCTAGGAACTAGTAACTCAAGCCACAACCTTCTAGGGCTCCAGAGCATTTGTCCAACTTGGCTCCAGGGACTAGTAACTCAACCAACCAAGGGCTCCAGAGCGTTTGTCCCAACCTAGGCTTCATGACTAGGTAACTCAACCCAAGTTGTTCTAGGGCATCTAGAGAATTTGTTCCAACCCACAACCATAAGGAATTATGAGCACCAATAAAAAAACAATCAAATGGAAAAACCCACAACACCATGGCTATCTAGGAAATGGCAAGGTAAGGTTAAAACCACGTTCAATTCAAACAATCCTCCATGCCAATGACAACACATAACTAGAAAATCACATGCATATACCATGCATCCATAAATCAACAAGGAATTCACATTTGAAACTTGTTACCTACAAAGAAATCCAACTATAGTCATTGATCCACCTATTCCCTTACGCTTTCCTGCTTTCCTTTGCCTTCTTTCTCCAATCCAAGTGAATGCTAAAGTGCTGCAAGCATGCTCCAAGAATGCTCTAAGTGTGCAAGAGTATGATATAATGAGAGAATATAAGAGATCTCAACCCAAAACTGTCAAAAGGTTAACAACTAATCCTCAAAAGCTTTTTTATCATTGAGGCCTCTATTTTCTTCATTTTCCCTTCAATTTTCCTCACATGCAAATCTGTTACCCTTCATCTCCCTTTTCTCCTATTTTCCTTTATTTTATAAATAAAATGCCAGTTAATGGCTCTTTGCCTTTTCCAATTTCCATAGCATTTAATTAATCACCAGTGATACCCCATCACTATGTTTTTCCCAACATTCAGCTTGAAATATGTGTCCCATGACCTTGGTCTTATTTTCATAGAAAATCAACCAAGGTTTGTTACAAAAAAACCAAGCTAAATCTTCAGCTCTTTTCATTAATCTCTATCTTGTACTCTCATAGAATATCAACAAAATCATAGTCTTGTGAGATTCAAAGTTAATCATCAACGTGGTAGGGAAAAATCATACAAAATCTCACTCATTGTTGGAAACAACCATGACAAAAATTTGGCAATAAGTGCACAAATTTGAGCATGTATGCCACTTTCGCATTCCCAAACAACTTAATAAAAACACAAATACTTTGGCAATAGAGAATTCATAAAATTTGTTTCCTAAGGATCTCTTCACACTTCTTAGGGGAACTGGGAGTTAAATGTTTCTTAAAAGGTTAATTATGCATTTCTCCTCCAAAACTTTGGCTATGAACTTGAATAATCTCCACTATCTTGAATCATTAATCCATTATCATTTTAGCTTGACAAATGTCGTTTCATAATTTCCCACACATTCTTGAATGGAGTTGGCTTGTACTTTTCTCTTCCTAGGACAACCTTACCCTTTAAAACATATGATTCTCTCCATGATTTTGCGAGGTGGGATAATCATTGCTCATCCCCCCATCTATCTACACTGCTATATATATTGCTCCCTTCTCTCTAGTTTCAACATGACATCATTGGTTGGAATTGAATACACAAGGGGGTTCTTTGTTGTGTCTTCTCGATTGGAGAGGGTTTTACCTTTCGTTTTGGTGCTTACTCTTCTTATGTGCCCTCTCTCCTCTTTATCCAATATCCCCCTCTCATGCTTTGTATTTCATGTTGTATTTTCGGTTAGAGTAACAAAAAGGTTTTCACTTGTCCTTCCTATATATCTCCTCATTTTTCCCTAGAATAATCCTTGGCATTTATCTCCTTCCATACATTTCTTTTGGCCCTCATCTCTTGTTTGCATTTTTCCTTATCTTTAGCTCAACATCTCCAATCTCTATCCTTCCAAACTAGGCTTCCCATCTTTAGTTCATTCTTTCCTTTCCCTAATATTTGTGATTTGATCTCTAGCATCCCCCCATTTGAATTCCCTCCTACTTTCTCTTGTGGAGTTCAACATCCCTCCTGCCCATTTTTGAATTCTCTTGTAGGCAATGTTTCTCATAGGTTGGAAGGTGAGAGCTCAAAGAAAATAGAGGAGGATAGCAACCATCATCCACACACTCTATATTCGTCTTTTGAATGAGATATTAGGCTTATATCCAACACTCTCTCAGCTCACATGGCTGAATTTTTCGTTCTAAAAAAATAATAAATAAATAAATAATAATAATAAAATTGAAGTGGAAATTGGCCTTTGTGCCCCACCAGGCTTCCAATCCTAGTCATTCAATAGATGGTTATCATGCTCCAGTGGAGGAACCCCCAATAAACCAAAACCAAGGAAATCAGAATTAGGAAGAGCTAGTCTAAGAACAAGACAATGTAAACCATGAAATGGTGGATATGGAGCTTCACTTGTAGCAAATATTCTCATAAATGTTTTGCAAAATCAAATTTTGGCAAGGCTCATACATATGAATTTATACTTGTAAATTTATAGAAAGACTAGAGCCTTTGATTGTCTATCTTGTTTAAGAAAGGCTTCAATATTTGAATTTTTTTGTGACACAAGCTCTTACAGTCCAAATGTACTTAGTGATGTTCTTATATAATACACATGATACCTACTTTTTTAAATAAAAATATTTATTTAAAAGTATGGGTAAGGAAAGTCACAACAATTTATAATATAGTGTTAAGTCTTTTTGAACATGGGTAACATTATTATTTAGTAGTTGATTACAATTCCATCCCATCATTCTGTTTATTAATGTTCTAAACCTAGATGAAAATTCATCCTCAAAATAATATGTCAAATCTTAGTTGTTAAATCCATCTTATTAAATATTGTTATTAGACACCAACTTTAAGCTTATATTCTAATTAGTGTAAGTACTTTAGTTTCTTGATTATCAAGTCAAAAGATCTAGATTTGATCATTATATAGTTTTTCATCCATCTCGATGCATTTAAAGTGGAAAAGGTGGAGGAATCAACTCACGGGACCATTTTTACCAGCAGGGCCTAGTTTGGCAAAAAAGGGTTTGAAATCATCTGGGAGCATTTTGAGGCATCAAACAATGTTTTTGGGGGTAAAACTTTGCCACTTTAGCCTTGCACCTTTTTATGCTATTCTACACAAATATATTTCCAATGACACAAGAAGTGTATCAATCAGAGTCTGTATGCAAAAATTATGTCACTCAGAAGTTAACCTTCCTGTTTTCACCACCATGGTTCGAGAGGATGTCGTGCTAGCCCCCATTATTCATGGAAAAGGGGCCAACCGCGTGATTGTGATGTAAAATAATATATAAGAGTCTATATTGTAACTCTGGTTAAGAGTTGATGTAGTCAAACTTAACCACTAGTAGGTTATTGAGTTGTGTTATAACCGAGCCACTAGGAGGAAGAGGCATTCCATTCTTTCAAGTGTATTTGTTCCATAACTATGCCAAAATAACTAAGAGGGATAGGAGGTAGAGCACACAAAGGTGATTTGTGCATTGTAGTGGCCCACGGGACACAAGCCATACTTATTTTTACTTGCAGCCATATTTCTAGACAAAGAAAGAGAGCGGAGCGACCTCACCTTCCAGCTGGGTTTTCTCCCGAAAGGGTTTACCAAAGCATATCATGTGTCTTATGTGTGAGCTTTTATTTGGTTGTTCTCTATTTTCTACATAATTTCCATTCCCATGCATGCACTAGATACAATAAAATATACAGATCTAGAAATATACTAAAAATGTAATAGTTTAGAATTTCATATTTTTAATATAATATTATCAGATCTGTTGTGATGAACTACCCAGTGGAATATCCATGACAATTTATAGATCATCAAAATTTTAGATCAATTCCTTTTCTTGGTTGATTTAAAGAGCCCAATTCTCACTCACCTCAAAACCTTTGCTTTAATTTGGTTGTTAATACACTTAATTATCTCAACGGGCTCTCTAAATCTATGTTTATAGTAGTGGTTTTCCCTTGTAAGTGATTTTGCATTTTACTGTGCACACTTAGTGCTTAGTCTTAAGGAAATGGTTTATTAAAGCCAAGCTACAAACATGTTCATGTGAACGTCCTACACAATGTTCCTTGATACTCACTGTAAATAAGCACCATGTTTATCCATTACAATATTTATAAAAAAAAAAACATAGGACCTTATAAACACCCTTGTGCTAACATTGATCAATGATGTCTTTCACTAGCCTCTTCTTTTATCCTATAGATTAAAGAGGCTTAAATGAGGTTTAATATCTCTTTATACCCTAAAACTTTCACAATCCTATCTAACGATACATTTAATAGAGGGGAGATAAATTTTCTTGGTTTAATAGTTAGTTGTTATGATGTTGAAAGTTTATAGACAAGTAAAATCCTTTAAAACATATAGCATGTGTGGGAATTTATTCAAATGTATGTTTTTTTTTACTTGACCCATAGGGGATATGAATCTGAGTCTCATGGCTTACATAATACTTCACAACATGGTGATTGCCAACTGAGCACCCCCGCGGGCTATTAGAATGTATGTCAAGGAATATTGAGTATGATGTATATTTTTGCATTAAATTTAAATTTATTAAGCATAGAAAAAAAAGAAGATGCAATAAATGACAAATATATTATACCATCAATATTTAATAGGTTTATTTTTTATTGGTGTGACCCATGGCGGATTTGAACTTTGAATCTCATGGTTTACATAATATTTCACAATAAGGTGATCACACTGCCCCATTGACTTATTTTATTTCCAACATTATTTTCCTTCTTCCAACATTATTTTTTCCCTTCAATTATATCCTTAGTTGTATATCTCATTCGTACTAAGTTCTAAATATTTATTATTACTTTATATGAAACAAAAACACTAAAAGTAATGTTGAGGGCTTAAAAGTAACTACATATTTATTATTGATTTACATTTTTACCATAATTTAGGAAGCTTGTATAGGGGTTTTGTAATGTTTTTATCATTATTGTTTTTCTTAAATTGAGTTATAAAATTTTTAAAGAGCTTGATAATAAGCTTTATTTTGTATGAATTACATAAATATAAATTATACATAAGTTTCATTCTTAATTATAAGGTCTTGCTAACTTTTAAAACCACTATAATCATTATATGAATTTGAATAAGTTTTAGTAAAATTATGCAAAGCAAAATTATGTTGTCACAAATTTTTTTGTTTTGTTAAGTTGTGTGAGTCTTGAGATAACTATATGCTTAATCTTTGGGTTGAAAAACTGTGACCCACGGGCATCTAAGTTGTTAAAATCACCTAGTGGTTTAACCCGGCCAAGGTAAAAATCCAACAATGTTAAGGGGTGATATGGATGGATTTTTTCCCATGGAGTTTCAAATCGGTGACCTTCACATCGCGAAGTGCCTTAACAATACACCCTATCACAATCTATTCTACACCCTGTGGCCATGCTGTCATGAGAACATTTTGTTTTTATAAGTATGGCGTGATTACATCTTCATCATGTCCAATATATCACCCCGATTGGGGTAGGGAATTGAACTAGTGACTTCACATCAAGAAGTGCCTTAACAGAGCACCAATCATTGTTTATCCAAGACCCCATGGACGTCATGAGAACATGATTTAAATACAATGTATGAATTATTGGTACAAATCCATCTTAACTTGAGATCTACCAAGCCTCGAGAGGAATCAAATCTCTTAAAATGCGAACTCCTTTTTGAGTGCAAAACTTGAGGAAAGTTTTGAGCCTCGAGAATTTTGATTTCTCCGCTTGTTGCACCGAGAGGTGCTTTGCGGGCCAATATGGAAGAGATGTTTTAAGGTTATGTAATGTTATATAAACATTTTGACTCGTTCAAATTATATAAAAATATAAATAAAACTAAAATTAAAGTAAATAACATTAAAATTTTTAAATAATTATAATTATAATTATAATTTTTAATAATTAAGCCAACCTAGATCCATATTAACTCCAGATCTATTAAGCACAAAGAGGGATCAAATCCTTCGAGGTGCAAACATTTCCTCAAGTTTTATGTTATATAAACATTTTGACTCGTTCAAATTATATAAAAATATAAATAAAACTAAAATTAAATTAAATAATATTAATTTTTTTTAAATATTTATAATTATAATTATATTTTTTAATAATTAAACCAATCTAGATCCATATTAACTCCAGATCTATCAAGCACAAATAGGGATCAAATCTCTTGAGGTGCAAACATTTCCTCAAGTTTTGCACTAAGAAAAGAGGTTTGCACCTTGAGAGATTTGATCCCTCTACATGCTCGATGGATCTATAGTTAAGATGGATCTCTCTCTCTCTCTCTCTCTATATATATATATATATATATATTAAAACCATGATAATACATATAGTTTATTATATATAAGCTTTGCATTTTTCTTTAACATATTTTATAATTTTTTGAGATTAATTTTTTAATGTGATATGAATAACATTGATTTTACACTATGACCCAAGGGTATCTAGGCCGTCAAAATCACCTTGGGATCGCAACCGGCCTGGGCCACACGAACCCTTAACATGGTTGGATTTTTGCCCACGATGTTTCAAACCAATGACCTTCACATCACGCAAGGCCTTAACAATACATTGATTCAGGTGGATATTGGTGGCCACTTGCCAAGTCCACCTGGAACCCTACCATTGTTTCTCTCAACATTTTCATTTTTCTTAATTGTAGCACAACTTACTATTTTTAGCAATTTTTCGGGTCCTGAACTTCAGGAGCCGTTTTGAGGCCCTAAACGACGTTTTTTGGGAAATCTGGGGGCAACATGGGTTCATTGATTGATGTTGCCCTTCCCAAAGTGGTAGTGCTCGGATAGATCTTTCTAACGAGCTATTGTACGTGTCAAACGAAGATTGTATGCCAAAGTTACGACCCCGGGAAGTTGATGTACCAATTTACCCAAACGGGGCCCATAGTTTGGCGTTTCATCTTCTAGGGTTAGGTTTTGGAATGTTAAGGGTTTTCCATTGTTTCTCAACAATAAATAGGCCTTCGAGCGTCATTGTAACACAGTTCAGAGGCATGTAGCCACCACACATCTCTTCTCAGAGATAAGCTACCATCGCCCTAGCTGGTTTATTTCCATTACTGTTTGTAAGCATATTTCAGTATTTTACATTAATGAAATGAAATATTATTTCTGCTGCACATATGTGTTTATGGTTATCTCTGTAATTTGTTGCGTTCCTGTTTAAGTCCAAATCAGTGGTATCAAAGCGGTCTGCTTTTTCTCTGTTTTTCATTGCATGTCCCCAACGAGGTCGGGATATAAGGAGTTAGGGCTTGAACTGGTCGAACCTTTGCAAGACCAGCCTCACAAATCCCGACAGCCTCCCATGGTGGATGAGAAGAAAGACAAGGGCGTAGGAGATCCTATCAAAATCTTGCTCGAAGAAGCCCTCGAGCGACAACGGAACACGATGATGGACAACTTTGCCCAGATCCTTCAGCGGCTACCCAGAAGCGACGCATCGGCTTCCAGCAACTACTCTGGAAACGCTACACCCTTTAAGGTACAAGTTAATTTTGAAATCCCCATATTCGAGGGTCAGATAGATGCAGATGCTGTAGATAAATGGTTAAATATGCTAGAGGGTTATTTTTCTGTTCATGAATTTTCGAGTTGGGAAAAGATTGTTTTCGCTCTTCTCAAAGCAGCCCCCCACGTCAAGGGTTGGTGGGAAACCTACTGCGAGCAGAAGGATGAAAATACCGGCTCACTATTTTCAACCGCACCCACTTGGAATTCATTGCGGGATGCCATCAAGGAGTAGTACTACCCTGTCGGAAGTTATGAGGATGAATACATAAAGTGGACCACGTTGCGGCAGGGAAGGGACAAAGACGTGCCGGAGTTCACCAGTCTTTTCCATGTCCTTCGCATAAAGTTGGGTATCAAGGATTCGGAACAACACTTGATACTCAAATATCGCGGCTGTCTGCACAAGTACATCCAGGAAGAAATAGAATTCCTGAACATCTCCTCGCTCGGCACAACATACCGATATGCCGTCAAGGTTGAGCAGAAGTTTAAACAAAAGAAGCGAGACTTTGGATCTGCGAATCCGAAGCAAGGGAAAGGTGCCCCTAAACCATAAAACAAAGGACAAAGCCAAGGCGGGGCAGCCCAAGACAACCCGCCAAAGCTGCAAGCAAAGAACAGCGCCGCGAAGCCGAAAAAGGACACGGGAAAATGGTGTGAGTTCCATAAGAGCTCCACTCACAACACAAGTGAGTGTCGGGCCAAGCAGTCACTAGTGGCTGAGCTAAAGGTTTCAGAATCAGATGCATGTTCCGACTCTGAGTCAGAACCCGACAAGGGGAATGACAAAGGGAAGCAGATCATTGATGCAGATCCCAACGCCACTGTTGCCACCGCCAAGATCTAGAAAAATGAAAGCGAAGATCCAGAGGAGGAGGAGTGTCTCTTCCACTCCCAGATGTGGGTAAAGGGCTTCCCGCTACAGTTCATTGTCGATAGCGGGAGCCAAAAGAACCTCATTTCAGCAGAGGTCATGAAGCGGTTGGGCTTACCAACCAAAGCACATCCACAACCGTACACCATCGAGTGGCTTCACCAAGGACGAGATCTTCGCGTGAGCCAGCAGTGTTGCCTTCCATACAACATCAAGCCCTTCACGAATGAGGTATTGTGTGACATTGCTCCCCTTGAAGTTTGTGATGTATTATTAGGACAACCATACTTGTGGAAGCGACATGTTGTGTATGAATCAAGGCCCCGTGCTGTTATTATTACATTGGGAAATAAGTTATACAGGATACCAGAGGTAGCACTGCCTACCACTGTCTCTTTGATTACTGCAAAACAATGCAGTAAGCTCATTTCCAAAACTGGGAAATTTGTTTTCCTGATGATATGCCCTTGAGGAAAGAAGAAGACGGTGGCCACAGCCTCGAGGGCCCCTCCGCACGACAACTACAGATGGACAAGGTCATGGAGGAGTACGAGGACATATTCACCTCCCCCGTAGGGGTTCCTCTGCATTGTCAGGTCAAGCACTCCATCGATCTGAACCCAGTTGTACCGCTACCCAATGGACCAATTTATCGGCGCTCCATTCTGGAGAACGATGAAATCAAGAGGCAGATTCAGGAGCTGCTGCAGAAAGGTCACATCCGTCCGAGTTCATCAGCTTGTGGGAGCTCGATCGTGTTGGTATAGAAGAAGGATGGGACTTGGAGACTCTGTATTGACTATCGGGCGTTGAACAAGATCACTGTCCATAATAGGTACCCAATCCCGCGGATTGATGACCTATTGGACCAAATAAAGGGGGCAAAATATTTCAGCAAGATCGATCTGAAGTCAGGATATCACCAAGTACCAATCGAACCCTCTGATGTGTGGAAGACTGTGTTCAAAGCCAAGGAGGGCCTTTTCGAATGGTTGTTTATGCCTTTCGGATTGACGAATGCTCCTGCAACCTTCATGAGGCTAAAGGATGACATCTTGCGGCCATTCACCAACTCATTTGTAGTGGTATACTTGGATGACATTCTGATCTTCAACCAGAGTTGGGAAGAGCACCTCCACCACATCTGACAGGTTCTCCAAACACTGCGGCAACACAAGCTATGTGCCAATTTGGAGAAATGCACTTTTGGCATGACCCAGGTTCAGTATCTGGGATACATTATTGATGAATAGGGGGTGCATGTGGATCCAGCCAAGATCCAAGTCATTCGGGATTGGCCATCTCCAACCACTCTAACAGAGCTCCGCAGCTTTCTAGGTCTTGCCAACTTCTACCGCAGGTTCGTGTTGGGGTTTTCTCATATTACTTGGCCCTTGAGTCAAGTCACCAAGGGAGGAGCGAAAGCAAAATTCTTTTGGTCTAAATCTCAACAGAAGGCATTCATAGAGTTGAAAGATCACTTCTGCGTGGCACCAGTGCTCACGTTACCAGATTTACAACAACCATTTGAGGTCGAGACAGATGCCTCTAACTATGCTATTGGGGCAGTCCTTACTCAACATGGGCATCCACTGGCATATCACAGTGAAACACTTTCAGACACAGTTCGGAAGTATCCCACTTATGATAAAGAGATGTATTCCATTGTGCAGGCCTGCCGACAACGGAAGCATTACATTTTGGGGAAGGAAACGATCATCCACACAGACCACCGACCCTTGCAGTTCATACAGACCCAAGGGAAATTGCAGAATGATCGCCATCAGAAGTGGTCTACATACCTGCAACAGTTCCATTTGAATATCAAGTATAAGAAGGGCAACACCAATAATGTTACAGATTTCCTCAGTTGACCACCGATCATGGCGTTAACCACCGTGCTCAACTCTTGTGGGCATGAGACTTTTGACTGGCCACTTATCTACAAAAGTGACCCAGAATTCGACCACACATACCAGACACTCTTGGAGGGTCGGCATGTTCCAGATTTTCACCTCCAGGATGCCCTGTTATGCCACCTGGGTCACCTTTGTGTTCCTTCAAGCCAGCGTGCCAAGATGATTTGGGAAGCATACTACAGTCGGGCAGCTGGGCATTTAAGGGTCGAGAAAACAATGGCAGTATTGCAAAAGTATTTCTATTGGCCGAATCTTCGACAGGATGTCGGGAAGTACATTAAATCATGTACTGCCTGTGCCATTGCCAAACCGACCATCATGAAGAAAGGCCTCTATACCCCGCTACCTACTCCTAGTCGACCTTGGGAATCCATCTCCATGGATTACATGTCAGGCCTTCCTTCCACTAAGCATGGAAATGACTGTGTTTTTGTGGTTGTCGGCAGGTTCTCGAAGATGGCCATTATGGCGGCCTGCAAGAAGAATATCACAGGAGAGGCCACTGCTAAACTCTTCTTTGAATGAGTGTCGGTGCACTTTGGGATCCCACAGTCTATCATCTCAGATTGGGACAGTTGGTTCCTCAGTACATTTTGGTCCAATCTCTGGTCAATGCTAGACACCAAACTCACTAAGTCCACAGCCTTCCATTCTTAAACTGATGGCCAGACAGAGGTTGTCAATAGGATGATTATACACATTCTGCGCATGTACAACTCAAAGCATCCACGCACATGGGACGAGAGCCTCCCTTATGTTCAGCACAGCTACAACCGAGCTCTTCACAGCTCGACTAGCCACAACCCTTTTCAAGAGGGCTTGGGATTCCAGCCACTATGCCCCATTGATGTGGCCATGCCACTTGCAGCTACTCACACAGATTCGACTCATGTCCAGTTCTAAACAGACAAGGCAACTAGCTTCATTGAGCACATCCAACATATTCGCCAGCAGGTCCGTGACATTTTGGAGAAATCAAATGCCAAGTACAAGCAACGACATGATCAACATCGGTTGCCACACAAGTTTCAGGTGGGCGACAAAGTCTGGTTGCATTTGCAAAAGAAACGCCTTACTGAAGCCTATCGGAAACTGAGACCAATCCGCTATGGTCCTTACACCATTATTAAGGCTATGGGAGACAATGCATTTGAGCCTAGCATTCCTCCATTCCTTGGCCTGCACCCAGTGTTCAATGTGGACCGCCTTCGGCCATACTTTCCACCATTGCTAGACACATCCGACATTGCAGAACATCTCACACCCACAAAATTAAATCCAGATTGCATGGAACAAGCTGCAACTAATCGGATAATAGACACACATATCAAGAACACTTGCCAACAGAATATCCAACTGTATAGAGTTGTTAAAGCAGGTCAACTCCTTCACCAGGGCAAGTGGCTCACTAGGGACCAAGTTCAGCAAAAGTTTCCTCATCTCATGGTGGAACTTAATGCAATGGGGACCATTGCTTCCTAAGGGGGAGGAATGATCCAGGTGGATATTGTGGCCACCTGCCAAGTCCACCTGGGCCCCTACCATTATTTCTCTCAACATTTTCAGTTTCCTTAATTGTAGCGCAACTTACTATTTTTAGCAGTTTTTCGGGTCCTGAACTTCCGGAGCCGTTTTGAGGCCCTAAATGACGTTTTTTGGGAAATCTGGGGGCAACATGGGTCCATGGACTGATGTTTCCCTTCCCAAAGTGGTAGTGCTCGGATAGATCTTTCTAACGAGCTATTGTACGCGTCAAACGGAGATCGTATGCCAAAGTTACGACCCCGGGAAGTTGATGTACCAATTTACCCAAACGGGGCCCACAGTTTGGCGTTTCATCTTCTAGGGTTAGGTTTTGGAATGTTAAGGGTTTTCCATTATTTTTCAACAATAAATAGGCCTTCGAGCCTCATTGTAACACAGTTCAGAGGCATGTAGCCACCACACATCTCTTCTCAGAGATAAGCTACCATCGCCCTAGCTGGTTTATTTCCATCACTATTTATAAGCATATTTCAATATTTTACATTAATGAAATGAAATATCATTTCTGCTACATATATGTGTTTATGGTTATCTCTGTAATTTGTTGCGTTCTTGTTTAAGTCAGGATCATACACCCCATCAACATCTATTCTATGCCTTCTGGACATGTTGTCATGAAAATACTCTTTAAATACAATTTATGAATTATTGATATAAATCTATCTTAACTCGAGATCTACCAAGCCTTGAGAGGAATCAAATCTCTTAAAATGAAAATTCCTTTTTGAGTGCAAAACTTGAGGAAAATTTTGCAACCCCAAAGATTTGATTTCTCTCCTTGTTTCACTAGAGGTGTTCTCCAACCCAATATGGAAAAGATGTTGTAAGGTTATGTTATGTAAACATTTTGACTCGATCAAATTACACAAAATAAAAATAAAAATATAAAACAATTACAATTATAATCATTAATTATTAATAACTAAATCAACCTAGATCCATATTAACTCTAGATCTATTGAGAGGGATCAAATCTCTTTTCACTCTAAAACAAGTTAGCATCTCAAGATATTTGATTCCTTTTGACCCTTGGTAAAATAGAAGTTACGATGGATCTAGGTTCATTTAATCTCCCCCTTTAAATAGGCCATATTCCACATGAATGTCATGGGTCAATACCATGGGTCATTTTTATTTTTATAAGGTTCATTTTATTTTGTTATTTTTTAAATTTATTTATTTATTTATTTTTTTAATTTTATTTTGTTTGAGTTAAATGGTTTACATTACAATACATTAGTCTCTTCATTATTATTTATTTATTTATTTTTGTAATTTGACTTAGTCAAAATGTTAAACATTATGTTACGACATCCTTACCATATTGGGCTAGAAAGCACCTCTTGACGCAATTAAATAAATAAAAAATATAATTAATTATTATTAATAATTAAAATAGCCTAGATTCATCTTAATTTTGGTTCTATCAAGTGTGAGGTGGGATAAAATCTCTCAAGGTGCAAACATTTCCCCAAGTTTTGCATTCAAAAAAGAGGTTTCCACCTTGAGAGATTTGATCCCTCTCAATGTTTGATAGATCCACAATTAAGATGGATCTAGGCTGGTATGTTTATTATGCCGAGAGGCACTCTCCAGCCAAGTGTGGAAAAATGTTGTAATGTTATGTTATGTAAACATTTTGACTTAATCAAATTACATAAAAATAAAATAAAATAAAATAAAAATTATTAATTAATGTCCACTCGATAATTAAAATTAAAAACTAAAAGATAGAATTGGAGAGGTCTAATTATTTAAAATTAAATTAAAATTAAAAATTATAACAAGCTAATGCTTATTGTGCCAAGAGGCACTCTCCAACCCAGTATGGAAGAAATGATGTTGTTGTTTTTTTTGTTTTTTTCAACCTGAGGAAAATCCAAGGAGATCCACCCAAAGGGATCACATCTTGTTGGCCAAACTAATTAGAGCCTTACCCCGAGGGTGTTGAGGAGAATTAACCCCGTGGCCTCCCAATGGCGAGGTGCTTTAGCAACGAGACCTCGACCAATTGAGCTAACCCTTGGGAATTGTTGTAATGTGTTATGTTATAAAAAACGATATAAAATATGAATATATATATATATATATATATATATATATATATATATATATATATATATATATCTATATCTATATATACATATATATATATATATATATATATATATATATATATATATATGAAATCAGTGTAGACCCATCTTTACTTTGGATCTATCAAGTGCCGATAGGGATCAAATCTCTTGAGATGCAAACCTTTACTCAAGTTTTGCCCTTAAAAAAAAAGATTTTGCTTTGTAGATTTGATCCCTCTTGGCACTTGATAGTGTTGGATGTGTGTTATATTTTTTTCACGACAATCCCCATGCCCGTAGCCAGGGGCTTTGAGGGTGGTTGCAGCACCCTGATTTTTTTTTTTGACCCTATATTAGGTGGGTGGACCTACCTATGATTTTGTGCATGGGTTTTGCACATGGTTTTGGGCATGATGGTTTTCTACCCATAGTATTTTGTAGATTCGGTCAAGGGAACTATGGTTATGTTCTAATCCAAGGTTAATGGATTGGGGTTTATGAATGCTTCGGCATGTGTATATATATATATATATATATATATTGTAACATTGAAAGGAACATAATGAAAAACCAATCTAGTAGTCCTCGTTTTGGGATCCAAGGGAAAATCTCAGTTTATTTGTTTTGTGTTTCTCACCATTGTATATTTTTTGTTTTTTAAGAATTTGTTTGCAGGTAATTTCTGTACAATGTTAAAACCTACAGATAGATCCACCGTTAAGATGGATCTAGGCTCGATAATTAAAATTAAAAATTAAAATTGGAGCGTCCAATTATTTAAAACAAAATTAAAATAAAAAAGTATAACAAATTAATGCTTATAAATATTGTTACGGTAGTTCATGTAAAATTGAGGTCACAAAGTCAATTTAGCATTGACTGTTTTTAGGCTCCAAGTTTTGACTACTCATGGTTTTAACAATGGTATTCTTATGTAATATAACCTATTTAAAGACGTGAAGACTCATTTGTAATTTACCTTTGGGCCATGAATAAACAATGAAATAAAATGGTTTTAGTGACAAGAAGAAAGATGGATCTAGGTTGGTTAATCATATGTTTTGAAATATGAACCAATCTAAATCCATCTTAACTCCAGATCTATCAAGTGTCAAGAGGGATCAAATCTCTCGAGGTGCAAACTTTTCTTCAAGTTTTGCACTCAAGAAAGATGCTTGCATCTTGAAAGATTTGATCCCTCTCAGAGCTTGATAGATTTAGAGTTAAGATGAATCTAGGTTGGTTAATCGTATGTTTTGAAATATGAACTAGCCTAGATCCATCTTAACTCTGGATCTACCAAGCACTAAGATGATCAAATCTCTTTTCACTCTAAAAGAGGTTTGCATCTCAAGAGATTTGATCCCTCTTGGTGCTTGGTAGATCCGAAGTTAAGATGGATATATGCTAGTTTAATTATTAATTATAATTATAAATTTAATATAAAGTTTTTGTATTTTATTTTATTTTTAGTTTTAGCTTTATGTAATTTGATTGAGTGAAAATGTTTTATTGATAATTATAATTATCAATTATTTATTTAATTTCAATTTTATTTTATTTTGATGTAGTCAAAATGTTAAACATTACAACATTTTTACCATAAAGGGCTAGAGAGCAACTCTCGACACAATTATCATTATTTAAATCTATTTTAATATGAACTCAATGTTATGAAACTTTTAATTTTATTGATAAAAACAAAATTACAATATAATAAATTGAATTGAAGTAATTTATCATTTTTATCATTTTTATTTTTTATTACTTAAACATTATTAATAGTATTATTATGATGTAACATTTCATTTTATGGACACTACAACATCTCCCCCATATTTATATAGTGTCTCGACACAATGAATATATAATGATTTGTTATAAGTTTTGATTTGAAAAAATATTAATGAAATGTTTTATCTGATAATAAGAGTTTCTTGAGTTTAAAACATTCAAATAATTAACCAATTTAGTAAAAAGACTTAAAATTAAATTATTATTAAATAATTCTATTTATATATCTAAGCATAATAATATTCATCATTGTATTTTATTTTTCTACGAATGGGGTGTCCAACCAAAGGCACATGGGGGGCACAAGATCGTTGTTCCACCACCCACAAAGGAGGGAGGGTGTGGCATTGACAATCCATGAAGAGTTTAATACCCACATCCCATTGCTCAATTTATCGATGTGCCATAATTTCAATTCCTCCTCGATGGTCATCTCGCTTGCATATGATTTAATGGTAGATCCCCATTAGCATATGCAATATCATCATGTTGTTAACTCCCGCCATATCAGGAAGGTTAATGTAGTTTGTGAGCTTGCTATTAATATGGATATTGGTCATTTTGGGAGATAATCAATTAATATGATGGCATCTCGAGCCATCGTTCTACACATGGGGGAGGTGGTTAACAATTTGTATGCACTCGTTTGTTGCACCTTTATGATGTCTGGTATATTTTAGGGGTATTGAGCTAGGGTGTGTGTATTTAGCTAATGTATTGGTATTTTCTTTGTTGTCTCAAGTCTCTATCCTTGTGATACTCCATCATCCTTGGTGAATTTGGTGGTCTTCCTCATGAAATTCATTGCACAAATCCCTCACCTTCGGTTTGTTGCAATTCTCTTAATTGCTTTTCCCTCATTCTTGCTTTGTCCTTAGCTTCAACCTCCCTCATAAAATTTTATAAGTTCCAAATTCTATTCCCTCCACTAGTGTACTGTATTTCCCTCTAGTCTCTTTCACCTCCTCCACTTCTGCCCTCTGCCTCCTACTAGCCCATATTTGTGGAACTCTCACTCCTCACATCTCTTTCTTTGCATCTTCTTATAATTGGCATCTCTGATGGTAACTAAGCTGAGATAAAGGGTGTGGGTTCACCATTGCACTGCATATTATAGGGATATTGATAACCCTAGAGCCCAACATCAAGATGAAATTTATAGCCCAATATCGGGAGTTTACTTTGCCCAATGTCCAAGATGGAATCATTCAAGCCGAGCGTGAGATTGCAAATGAGAGATAATGCATCACTTGCTTTGAGGTGTTGGCTAAGGTGGTAGGATGGGTTCCAAACATTAGCCACTCCTAGGGTTGCCTCAATCATTATATGCACACAATAGATCTTTATTCATACCCCAAGTTGTTGTTAGGTCCCATGTTGGTGGATAGGGATACTACAAGAGAAGAGATGCTTATACAACTTAAAGAATTACAAGTTTTAATACGCTCCATGGAAAACATACTAGAGAAAATTGATTGCCACCTTAGCTTGCCCCATGCACCAAGTTGTTGTTTAGACGACAATGGGGATCCTATCCGTGTGGAAGCCTCATACTTTCTAAAAGGTTGAATGCTATTATGTTTTATGGTCATTTACTATTAAGTCCTAGTTACTTTGTTTTTTGCTACAACATAGCTCCAAAAGCTATATATTTCAGATAAACTTTCTAGTCTTTTATACATTATCAATAACAATTTTACGTGGCGCTTATGAAAATTAAATTCTATGCTTGGTCTGGTTTTCCTAATGGTAGACTAGGACGAATTTCAAACTATTATGATGTGAAACAATGTTTTTAGGGAATGAAATCTCTTTTACTTAAGAATAAATAAACATAATCATATTTTTATTTTTAAGGTCATAACCAAGCTATACATCAAATTGATATATGAGACCCCTTTGTTTTTGGGATAAAGAATAGTGATAATCCCTTATAAAAAAACACATGTTCTCAACCATTAGACTTATGGATATATAAATTTTAAAAATAACTTTACGCTCTAATAATTAAAAAAAAATATAAATATGATTAAGAAAAATACATTTACTCTCTCTATATATATAGATATATAAAATAACATTATAATTAATAATATTAAAAAAAACACTCTTTTATTAATATAATAATTAGATTTTTTTTTTTTTTTTTTTTTTTTTTTTTTTTTTTTTTTTTTATTAATTATACCAAAGGCGTTTTTATGGTGAGGTTTCTCTTACTAACACTGTTGAGATTCATAGGCCAACACTATAGACATTTACTGCAAGTGGCAATCTCGTTAGCCCTTCGTCCCTCCGCTGAAATTTGCCTAGGAAGCTTCCTTTTGTTGTTGAACTTAACTGACAGATGTTAGTAGTGACTCTTCTCGTACACGATATAGTTTAGTGACTCTTTGTCTGAAATTTGCCCAGGAAGCTTCTTTTTACCATTGAACTTAGCTGGAAAATTAACTAAAGTTTGCAAAAGACCTGTTGTTGTTGGTGCTGTTGATGTTGTTGTTACAGATGCTGTTGTTGATGATGTTGCTGATGTTGTGGTTGCGGTTGCGGCTGCTGATTTATCATTATGGGAATAACAACAATCTTGGGTTGCCCTGTCAAGTCCATCATAACCTTTTTAGCGTCATAATGGTGGTCATTACCCAATCTCCCACCTCTTTTGTCTTCGCCCGCATGCAAGACTGCGCCACTACCTTGCTGTTGCCCATGAACAAAAGGCCCAGTTGGGATGGAGGCTAATTTTGGGTTAGAAGCCACACGGGGTGGCCCAGGAGGGACATGGGGAGCATGAGCCACCGGTTTCTCGTACTACGTAACATTTCTCTCTGGGTTCCAATCGTATAGATACCTAGTGTTACCATCAACTAGAGCTCTCCACGGTGCCCGAAGCGTGGGATCACGAGGAGCATATCAGGGACCCATTCCAACGGTAGCAACAACAGCCGCCATTATTATCCAAATCAAAAGAAACCTAAAAAGAACACAAAATAATTAGATATTAAAACCACATATAAAAATCACAAACCCTTGCCAATCTAAACAGATAATCGTTTCCAGCTTCGAAAACCCCAGATCTGATGCCTAGTAACCCAAAAGACACTCACTGCAGAAACAAAACAATAAAATACCTTTAGATTGTTTGAAATTCTCCGCTTAAACGGCACAAAAAACCCTGTTTCTGGTTGATCAAGAGCCACAAAAACTTTATCAAACTTGACTTTGCATCCTACACAGAACAAATTTTGGAGGATAAAACAAATGTTGAAAACCCAATGTGTTGTCTTAACCATAAACATTTTCTTAAACATTGTAAGACAAAATTGTGGGCACCTATGTCGTTATTGGTTTCATTGTAACATAGAATTGTGGGCACCCATGTCATTTCTTAACAGGTGGTTTCATTGTACGTGTACGTGTAGCCTTACACATTTACTTGACTTATAACCTTTCTTTTATTATACCTCTTGACATACATGTTTATTGTAATTTTTTCATTAAAGAAAGTCTCTTTATTTTTTAAGAAACGAAAGTCGTAATTACAAATTTCAAGTAGGTTGACAGGTTCTTAATGTATTAAATACCTTGGTATATGAACTATAAGTTTTAATGGGTTCGCTTCTGCACCTCAATATCGAAATTGCTAGTATCACGAAGCTCCAGTGATTATGTTGACATTCGATATTTTGAGTTGACACCCAAACCCAAAAAACCTTAAACCCTATCTTTCCTTGTAGGTGGGCAAGACAGTGTTGCAACCATGTGTGCTCTCTCTGCTATGTTTTCAAATTTCATAGCAACCTTCTTCTGTTTATTGTGTCTATGCGAATGAAACCAATATGAAATCAGAAAATCCATGCCCTAAATTGCTCCGTTTTGGGGGGTCGAAAATTTAGTGTTTTGTTGTAAGTTGATGTCGTGCAGTGAGCGAATGAAGGCTTTGCTGACGAGCGTGGCTTTTGTTTATTTGAAAGAATAGCAATTTTATAAGTACACTAAAAAATCTCTCGCCTACAGATCCAACTATTTTGCTCTTGGCCCATGCAGATTTTATTTCCATGATTGTTTTGAGGTTGTTTTGTTATTTCGATAGATTTTTTATTTTCTTCGATCCATTTGGGACTCGTGAATGGTAGTCTTGTTTGGTTCCGATTGCGAATCACGTGGGCTTTGTCTTGTAAAGTGTAAATCTGGCAAACTTTTCAAGAAAGATAGTTAAATTGGCTTAAACATTTGGAAATTGGTAGTCATGTTATGGTGCCAACAATTGTCAGAATGCATGCTTTATAATGGCAGGAAAAACTACCTTGTACTGTAACTATGCAATTACTTTGCTGTGTCACATGGAGTATAAACTCTCTTCAGGTTAGGTGCCATATCTTAAGGGTGATTATTTCGTATTTCCATGGACATTCAAGTCCTCCATGCTTTTCGGTTGAGGCAGACGACAACAAGAATGGAACCCATGGATGGCTGTAACCCTGAAACATCATCGGCGTGCCCATTGCACCCTAAGGTGCAAATACCAGTTTAAACATTAAGAAATGAATTTCATTTCATAATATAATATATCAAGGAAATTGACCAACAATATGCACATATAAATATTTTGTAAATGCTTTTAAATTCAATATCATATATTAACTTTACGTACCCTAACTTATATAATATTTACCACTTTATTACAAATTAGATAGTATTTATTAATATATAATTTATAGATACAAGGTTCATTTAATATATAATAAAAGCTCAAATCATAAATTATGACGATACTTTTCCTTAAATCTAGTTAAAAAATAAAAGTCAAATCATAAATTATGATGATACTTTCCCTTAAATCTAATTTAAAAAATAAAATAAAAGTCCAATAAAAAAAATATCAAACTCATTGAATTACTCTTTGTAAAAGATTTTTTTTAGATAGTGGGAAAATCTATCATAATTTAGTTGCTAAACTAGTAGTGGGACAATTATTAGTCACACTATTCATGAATGCATGTTGACTCGTCATTGTTATTCGGGGAAAGCCACGCTATTTTGTTTGTAAGGGTGCAAAGTTTCACTCCTATTAGATGCCTCTAGGCCTTGGACCATTAACCTATTTCCTTACATTTAATAAAGAAGTAAATATTCTATGGAAAAATTTGTAACATATTTATTTTGATTTTTTCCTAAAATAAAAGGTTATAATAAACTATTAGAGTATAATGTTAAGTTTATTTTGAGGTTTTAATTGGTTGATTACGATTCAATGTGGCATAAATTTTAATTTTGAGATATTTCTGATGAATAGAATTAAATAGGCATTTCTTTTTATAGTTTATAATGGTTATTTTATTTTTCAAAGTTTTATATCTAAACTAAAATTTATCATCGTAGCAATGAATTAAATTATAAAAATGTTAGCTTAGGGGGCGTAGAGCAGACGTTGACATGGTGTTCTCTTGAGGCACTTCGTGGTGTAAAGGTCATCGGCATGAATTCTATGGGCAAAAATTTAGCCATGCTAAGGGCTAGCGTGGCCTAGGTTGGGTGTGATTTGTGGGTGATTTTGATGGCTTACATGCCCCTGGGTCATGGCTACTCAAGCCACACGTTAGGCGTGCCAGTCATCTTAGGACTCACATAACCTAGCAAATAAAAAAATTAATAAATTATAGAGATGTTAAATTTATTTTATTGATATTGTTATTAGATATAAGTTTTAATTTTGTATAACAACAACAACAACAACAACAATAATAATTTATTTTTAATATTGTTAATTGGATTTATTTTAGGCGGTTGGGAGGAATGATAGTTTTCCATTAAGAAAAATATTATATTACTAATCTCAAATTTCACAAAATTATGCCAGCCTCATTTTGACTAGGTTTATTGGCTGGTATGTAATATGCCATAGTTTTTACATCAAACAACATAAGCTTCACAACCCAACACACCATATATCTAGAGAACCAGAATAACAACATAGAAAAAGCAAAAAAAAGATCCATTTACAAGCTATATTAAGTCACAGGAGAAGGGTCTTCCGGTTTAGTGCCCAAGAGAATTGGAAGCTTGAATTCACACTATATGTGTTTTTCCAAATGGATCATACGAGCTTCGAGTCAGTCAAGGTTATCTTGTATTCTCCATTGGTTTTGTCGTAGGTCATTAGGAAATGATATTTCATTTCTGTAATCATGCTTCTCCTTGAGAACTTGCCATAACAATGTTTTTACCTACAAATGAAGAGTAACCATACACATTTACTGATTTCTCTCGCCCCTAGTGTGCCCAGGGTCAGGAAGATGTTAAGAAACTTCTTCCAAAAACTTGAAATATGAAAAGGTCTACCTATCCCTATGAACGTTCCTTTCAGGTCATTGAATATCAAACTGAGTCCCTGGAGAGGTCACAACCTAGTAAGCAACGACCACCTCCTGGGTCAAATACTCAAAGTGAGACTTGCTATTCTAGCCACACTCCCTAGCACCTTATCGACTACGGCTACATTGTTGTGGCATGATAACCCAAAGTATCCACAAAAACTTGTTGACCCTGAGAAGACACTAGATGCACCTCCCCTGAAACCTAAAGCAATCAAACTCCTTAATCATAGAAATAAGATTCTAGCAATTAAGGGGAATTGGACTGTCCCCCCTCCCCAAAATCAAATGAAAAATAAAACCTTCTTATCCCTTGCAATAGAAATGAAAAAAACCAGAGAAATACCAACATACTAGGACCAAATCTGTAATGTTGATTTTTTTCTTAGGGCTATATTATTCTTTGATTTGATAATTGCATTTCAACATTTGTATATCAAATTCACCCTATAACAACTTAACATTATTCATATTTACAACATTATTCATGAGCATATGCAATTATAGAGAATGAACAACATCATCATTAATATAGTGGAACATAAAGGAATAATAGAAGAAGGTCATTCACATATAGAGATACCAGGATTGGTCAGTGACCAGGGAAAAACCCACTATGGGGAAAACTCTTTCAAATTATTCTTCTTATTAGATTGTCATTGAATGATTCAACAAAAGAGAGTACAATGATCCATATCCTCAACCATAATCCTATCCAACAAAATCAACTAAACAACATTCATGAGATGAATCCAACTATGCTAATGATCAAAACCCTACTTCAGAAGCCTGTAATCAACTGTCACTGTCTGCAGTCAACTGTCGAACGTTGCGGTCAACGAACGAAAGCTTCAGTCAAATGAAAAATGAAACCGTAGGTCTCAACTGTACCTTGAGAGTGTACATGCGTGTGGCTGAAACCCTTCAACCACACCCTTGAGCCAACATGCGAGCAGTTGACTGAAATTTCCTTGTTACAAGCCTGCAACTGTGAACAAAAACCCTAAAATAATGAGCTTCAAACCCTGCAATTTCAGATCTATACGAGTCAATCTCTGCGAATTGCCTCAAAACTGTGCGAGCTAAACCAAAGAAAGAAGAATAATTGAAGTGTCCAAATGAGCTTGAGGTCACTTGTATTTATAGACTTCCAAGGGTGTCCAATTTGCTTTAGGGTAGACCTAATCAAATGTGCACATGTGGGCTTTAATTCAAAAATACACTTTCCCTTGTCCAAATTGAGCGCTTCAATAGTCAAATTTGGTTCTCGCGAAAATATGAATGTCATCTCATGGTTGGAATTTGTCACTGAGCTACCAAATTAACACTCCCTCTCAGCTAGGGAGAAATTACAACCATGTCATGTAATCATCGCAAGTATCCTATCATCAAATCATATCCTCTCTCAAGTATCTCGTCATCAAATGCCATCGCTGATCATCTCGATTAATATATGCTTATTCCTACTTATCTCTTGATTATCTCTGCTTATATATTGAACATTCTCGAATCTAAAAGAAGAAGAATTTGACATCGGAGGGGAGCCTAAGCTACCACCGTCTATCATCTCAGAGAGCACATCTCAATCCAAATCTACGTTAGGGAGCTCAGTCTCAACTCGAAATGACTGCCAACGGAGAGCCTAATGCTACCACCCGAGAAACAATAGAGAGCTTATCATTAGGGAGCACATATCAACCGAACCACATTGGGGAGCACATCTCAACCCTTAATCTCATGGGGGAGAAAAACATCTCAAACCCCATATCAAGCAATAGGTGATATAGGGGAGCACATTTTAACCCATCCTATTGCCCATTTATCTTCCCCACAATGACCCTAAAGAGTCATGTGGTAGAACACCTACATTATAATTCGAACTTGGGTGAGATGCCCAATTTACCAAAGGTAAGGATCACACACCCCCAAGTCTCCTCAACCCTTTGGCCAAACGAGGAGTGGCAATCCCAACAAGCTCGACTTGTGGGTATGATGCCAACTGGGGCATACTCTGCATAGACCAAGGTAGAGGGAGATACCTGACTTTTCAAAATGGACAAGGATCACACACATCCTATGGGTGACAGATAGGGGAGCAACACTTATGACCCTATTGTCCAGAGATCCCTCAACCCCAAGAGCCCTCCATCTCAATTTCTCTCCCTGGGAGCTTAGACACAGGGGAAGAGATGGTTTAGTGTTCTCGATCAGTCTTGCTCTATGTAGATCAAAAACATATCATCATGCACATATCTGGTACCTTCTCAATCATCATGTCATAATCAAATCAAATATCACTCACACACACACACACATATATAGATAGATATATCCTTTATTCGACTAAAAATATACTTTATAGCTTGTCTCGTATGGCAGTGTTATCTCAATATATGAAGAGATCTCAGTGCCATCTATATATAGGTTTCTTTGGTAATTAGATCCCACTCAATATTATCGCAATGTATCCCTGTCATATCCAAAACCTGCTCAAAACTCTCCAAAGAGTTTCTTCAACCTGCCTCACAACTAGCTATGCCAGCAACATCATATTCAACCTCAACCGTGCTTAAATATATGAGATTCTCATAAAAATATTGTGGTAGATATCATACAAAGGAAGCACCCATATGTGTTCATCTTATTAACAACAATCCCAAACAACATCAGTACATCCATGCAGTCACATATCACAGGAAGAATGTATCAGATCAAAAAATTGATCATCCCATGCAAATATCTTGAAGTGTGCTCGGCGACAACTCAATGTGTATGAAGAGGCTCAATCATGAATTGACTTAGATTCTATGCAAAAAATACGGACGAGTGTTCACTTGGAACATCAGTGCTTCAATCAACTATCGGTTACCAAGGCAAAGTCCAACAATATCTCTTCATAACTTCTTGAAATTCAATTGGAGTGTCCAAGGATTTGCATTTCCACTTTTCAACAACGCTTCAATAGCTTCATGATGTAGATTTTCTTTTCGAAATTTTAGAAAGTAATCCATCATGCCACGCTTCTTCATTTCGAACTTCGGAGGCCAACTCCCTCTTAATTTGATCATCAAAGGCTCATAATCTGTCAACAATAGACCATCAGTATATAAAACTAAAATCAAAGCCATACCTTGGACCACTTTCGATGTAGAGGTTTGGATCGACACATCTTCCTAGTTTCATAAGGTAACTACCAATGTAGACACACTAGGCTCAGGGAGCTTGCTTTATACAATGCTCTCTGCAAACATAAGACTTGACCAAACCAATATGCTCAGCTTTTCACAATACAAATCAATCAACTAAGACAGCTTATCAAGCCTTAGATGTAAGATAAAAACAAATATCAAAATCATAATTTTTTTTGCCAATATCATTGTAACAAACTCTTTGGACTAGGTGACAGGTAAAGCTCATATCCAAATACCAAGTCATGATTTCATCTATTGTCAAGTCAACAAATTGCTATTAAGCAATATCAAATTCCAACTTGCCATCATAATGTGAATTGTCACTATATGAAAATGAATATACCAAGGATAAGTCACAACCATTTATACTCCAACCAAAGTGGCAAAGCCAATGAAGTTAATAAAAAATCAATATCAACATCAATCACTAAAAATCACTATGCCCATAAAGCACAGTTATTAAGGTAAATCACGAGTCATTAAGTACCAAATCAGATCAAAACTCTAACTTGTTATCATTATGAATCCAAACAATCCATAAGCCAAAAACATATCTATGAACCATCAAGCATCATGTCAAAATTCTAAAGCATCATCAATCATTCAAGCCAAAATGCTCACTAAGTGAATCCCAGAGGCCAATTCTTGTCAAATCCTTGCAAATGTTATAAAATATTTTCATATACTAGCTTCAATGATCAAATCAAAATAACATACTAATATGCATATTTCGGTCCCCTACAAACACAAGTTTAGTCAATACGTTCATGTTCTCTATAGTACGTTAAACATTCAAACTTCCCTGCTCATAGGACATTATGATTTCTGCTCCATATCTGTAGGATTGTCATACTCCTGGTGCATTCCTGGTTTTATTCATAAAGCTTCAATTTTTGTTACCTATAGGCATAACCACACCCATAGGCCTTCTTCCGTGCGGTTGGGAGGCTATAACCGCATTGACAAGCTTGCTTCTGTGCGGTTGGGGCTTAGACTATAAGAAACCCTCTTTTTTCAAACCAGAACTTGCTGCAAACCAGCAACATCAAGAATTTGTCTATTTATGTCAGAAAACTTCAACAATTAGGAATCTTCTATACATTTAATGCAAATGATAATAGGTGCAATGGTTTTATGGAGAGTTTATCCCTCTAAATGGGAAGCCATTTCCATCATCATTCAAGACATCAACCTGACTATCATAATACAATCATGCATCAACAAAAATGTTAGATCGTGAAATCAAACTATATCAGGTTCTAAGACATATATTCATCATAGTCATAACATGTCAACGTCAATTACTTCATCATCATATGAACATGCCATCAAATTTTTCATCAAGGGTTAGAGTCATATGATTAGGAAAAGTGATAGTTGTATCATCAAAGATCATGAACACAATATTACTTACATAGCTTAGTCCATCAAGTCGGGGCATCCATATTTACTACATTACTAAAATTACTAAGCCAAGGTCAACAAGGGGATCTTGAGCAACAATCTTATTGTTTACACTTCTATCATCATGGTTATCATGCTTGTCAGAGGTATTAACAATCAAACCAAGTTAACATATATAAAAAACAATGAGCTAGCCTTATTATGAAATCCATCATGTCAAAAATGAAATATGCTTATCAAATATCAATCATGCACCAATATATCAAACATCAATATTTCTATGTAGTTTTATCATGACTTAATAGAATGTAAGATACTTGTCCAATATTAACTGCACCATCTCATCATGAATCAAACTTTCATATGCATGTGCCATTTGTGAAGGTGACATTCCCATCATACCTTGTCATGCAACATAACATTGAAAGAGAGCACCATACATACCTTGTAGTATTCAAATACCTGTGCACATTCTTATTTGAAAAAGGCAGTTGTAGCACTTTGTCAACTTTTCATCAAGTGCCTCTTTTTCATTTCCAATGCTAGCTCTTCTCTTCTTGCACTAAACTTGATTCTTAAGAAGGATCCACTTATCATATCTCATCAAGGAGTTAGAAGTATTCAAATACTCATATATACATGCAAGAAGTATAATCAATAATCAAAGAAATAAATCCAAACAAGAATAGAATCACTAAGAGGTAACATAAATCTAAAAAGTACTTATCTTCAATGAGAGGTGATCGTCTCCCTCTTGAACCAAATTTCAAGAGTCAATTGTCCATTGACCATATCCATCAACTCCATTAGCAACCATGCATAATAGAGACTATCCCATCTAGGGCTTCATCAAATTTGTCACAAGTGCTTGAACATGTTCACATTGATCATGCTAGAATTTCTAGAGTGCAAAACTCAAACCTTTGTCATAATCCAGGGTTTCTTGCAAACCCTAACCTCATAATATCCATCAAACCCAAATTACAAATTTCCTAGAGTTTCCTTGAAACCCTAGAATTCTTTTAGGTCTCCCCCATCTTCTCTTGCTTCCATTAATGGTGTCTTCATAAGGGTGATCTCCAATGACTTTTCTTCAATTGAGCTCTGATACCATGTTGATTTTTTTTCTTAGGGCTATATTGTTCTTTGCTTTGATAATTGCATTTAAAAATTTGTATATTAAATTCATCCCATAGCAATTGAACATTATTCAGATTTAAAACATTATCCAACAACATATGCAATTATATAGAAAGAACAACATCATCATCAATGCAACAGAACATAAAGGAACAATAGAAGAAAA
Source organism: Pinus tabuliformis (assembly GCA_031772625.1). Taxonomy (NCBI): domain Eukaryota; kingdom Viridiplantae; phylum Streptophyta; class Pinopsida; order Pinales; family Pinaceae; genus Pinus; species Pinus tabuliformis. Next base: position 538,880,662 of record CM062809.1, on the reverse strand, counting down.
GCATTCACACATAGAGACACAAGGATTGGTCGGAGACTAGGGGAAAACCACTATGGGGAAAACCCTTTCAAATTATTCTTGTTATTAGATTGTCAATGAATGGTTCGGCAAAAGAGAGTACAATGATCCATATCACAACCATAATACTATCTAGAAAAATCAAATAAACAACATTCATGAGATGAACCCAACAATGTTAATGATCAAAACCCTGCTTTAGAAGATTTTAATTTACTATTACTGTCTACGGTCAACTATTGAAGCCTGTGGTCAATGAGGGAAATATTTGGTTAACTGAAAAATCAAACCCTAGTTCTCAACCACAGCCTAAGAGTGTACATGTGTACGACTAAAACCCTTCAACCATGCCCTTGAGCTAGCGTGCGTGTGGTTGACTGAAATTTACCTATTACAAGCCTGCAGTTCTGAACAAAATCCTTAAAACACAAGTGCGAGCTTCAGATCCTGCAATTTCAGAGCCGTGCGAGCCAATCTCCTGGAATTGCCTCAAAACTATTAAAGCCAAACCAAATAAAGAAGAATAATTGATGTGTCCAAATGAGTTTGAGGCCATTTGTATTTGTAGACTTCCAAGGGTGCCCAATTTTATTTAGGGTTGGCTTGATCAAATGTGCACGTGTGGGATTTAATTCAAAAATACACTTTCCCTTGTCCAAATCAAGCGCTTTAGTAGTCAAATTGGTCCTCTCCAAAAGAGGAATCTCATCCCATGGCTGGAATTTATCATTGAGCTACCAAATTAACATGTGAGAGAAGAGTGAACAAGTGATGATGGAAAAAGGCTAGTAGCCCAAGAAAAAAATCAAAGTCTGGTGAAACATCATCTTGATAAAAGGCCACCCAGGATATCCATAGAAATTACAAGAAATATGGTAAAAGGACCCAACACCACCCGGAAACTACCCTGAATGAGAAAACAAGATGAACAAAACCAAAATCACAGAGTCGCCTCCATAGGACTCCAAGAGGGATTGAAGATGCCTTGTTGCATACCAACTTTGAAACACCATGCCATTCTATCACCCCATTCAAATTTGGGATGTGCATAATTGACGTAGGAATTCGTTAGACCAACAATCTCTTCTTGATGACCTTCCTCTGAGCAAGAACCATTTCCTTATGATTTAAGTGATAATAAGATTCCTCTTTTTATAGAAAGAACTAATAGATAAAACTTGGTAAGCCTTCGCCACTCTCTATTTTCCACTGTAAACTTCTACGCTTCTAAGTGGTTACTATTAGCAATTTCAAAACTTGGGCTTGCAGGGATGTCTGAAGTATCCTGATGTGGCCCGTGTTTTCCATTCACAAAATGCATTGGTTTTCTAAATGATCAAAGGAACAAGAAATAGTGTATAGATATCAAGTGCACCATTAAGATGGGTGAAAACTTCCACAAATATAGTGCATGGAGGGGGCAAACCATGCCACCTCCCTCCTTAATTATCTCAGGAGTTGATGGGACCCCCCCCACCCTCACCTTCCCCCTGCCCCCATGAACTCCACCCTCGTGTGTCCTCCACTTCGATTAGTGTGGTTGGGAGGAATGATAGTTATCTTCCCTACTCATCTTGAATTATTGTAAGTGACATGACGAGCTCATATTAAGCATATTGTTGTAATGATTTCAGCCTTGAAGAATATCTTACCCTTGTGGAGGGTAGGGAGCTTTTGTTTGTTTGTTTGTTTGTTTTTTAAACAATGGAGAATCAATAACTTATTGGAGTAATTTGGGTGAGGCCCAAGATCAAACTTAGTGGCTGCCACTATAACACTAAGAGTATATCCAACAACTTGTAAGATAGATATATTAGGAATTTATGACTTAGCAAGAGTCGAGATTCCACGAGGGTGGGGGAGCCCACTCTTTAAGCCTTATCACAATGGCCAAAAGAGGTCTCTACATGGTATTTGATACCGAGTGGAGGAGATAACATCCCATTGTGCCAACCATTCGTTTGTCCCACAAGGAGAGTAGGGAGTTTTCTTACATCGAAAGAAAAAATATAATTTTAAAGTCATAACCAAGTCAATCACAAAATTGGTATACCACACTCCCTTGTTTATGGGGCAATGGAATAACCTCTGTGCAACAATTTGATTGCTAAATCTATAGAGGTGCACATACTCTACCAGTCTCTAGATTTAACCCATGAACACCTAGGAGGAAACTCTTAACCATTAAGTCCACTTAAGTCATCCTTCAATATAGATAACCTAATTACTTTAACATGTTATTAGTTGATTAAACAACAAAAATTTCATTTTTACTAAATTATTCATCCCTATTTAAGTAGTTCAACTCTTTAATTATCTCTATAACCTCTCCAAATGTATACTTATATAATGGTTTCATTTACTAAGATTTTTACACCTTCCAAACACACATGGTGCGTAATGTTAATGAAATATTCACAAAAGGTTGAAATACGAGCATGTTCATTACAAATGTCTACATTGTGTTCCTTAATCTTCACTTAAAATAAACATCATATTTCCCTAGTATAATATTTATTACAAGAACATATAACCTAACACTTGTGTGTTAACAATGACTTATGAAATCAGTCTAGATCCATCTTTACTTTGGATCTATCAAGTGCCGATAGGGATCAAATCTCTTGGGATGCAAACCTTTACTCAAGTTTTGCCCTTAAAAAAAAGATTTTTCTCTGTAGATTTGATCCCTCTTGGCACTTGATAGTGTTGGATGTGTGTTATATTTTTTCCACGACAATCCCCACACCCGAAGCCGGGGGCTTTGAGGGGGGTTGCAACACCCTGATTTTTTTTTGACCCTATATTAGGTGGGTGGACCTACCTATGATTTTGTGCATGGGTTTTGCACATGGGTTTTGCACATGGTTTTGGGCATGATGGTTTTCTACCCATAGTATTTTGTAGATTCGGTCAAGGGAACTATAGTTATGTTCTAATCCAAAGTTAATGGATTGGGGTTTATGAATGCTTCAGCATATATATATATATATATATATATATATATATATATATATTGTAACATTGAAAGAAACATAATGAAAAATCAATCTGGTAGTCCTCGTTTTGGGATCCAAGGGAAAATCTCAGTTTATTTGTTTTGTGTTTCTCACCATTGTATATTTTTTGTTTTTTAAGAATTTGTTTGCAGGTAATTTTTGTACAATGTTAAAACCTACAAATAGATCCACCGTTAAGATGGATCTAGGCTCGATAATTAAAATTAAAAATTAAAATTGGAGCGTCCAATTATTTAAAACAAAATTAAAATAAAAAAGTATAACAAATTAATGCTTATAACTATTGTTACGGTAGTTCATGTAAAATTGAGGTCACAGAGTCAATTTAGCATTGACTGTTTTTAGGCTCCAAGTTTTGACTACTCATGGTTTTAACAATGGTATTCTTATGTAATATAACCTATTTAAAGACGTGAAGACTCCTTTGTAATTTACCTTTGGGTCGTGAATAAACAATGAAATAAAATGGTTTTAGTGACAAGAAGAAAGATGGATGTAGGTTGGTTAATCATGTGTTTTGAAATATGAACCAATTTAAATCCATCTTAACTCCAAATCTATCAAGTGTCAAGAGGGATCAAATCTCTCGAGGTGCAAACTTTTCTTCAAGTTTTGCACTCAAGAAAGAGGCTTGCACCTTGAAAGATTTGATCCCTCTCAGAGCTTGATAGATTTAGAGTTAAGATGAATCTAGGTTTGTTAATCGTATGTTTTGAAATATGAACTAGCCTAGATCCATCTTAACTCTGGATCTACCAAGCACTAAGATGATCAAATCTCTTTTCACTCTAAAAGAGGTTCGCATCTCAAGAGATTTGATCCCTCTTGGTGCTTGGTAGATCCGAAGTTAATATGGATATATGCTAGTTTAATTATTAATTATAATTATAAATTTAATATAAAGTTTCTGTATTTTATTTTGTTTTTAGTTTTAGTTTTATGTAATTTGATTGAGTGAAAATGTTTTATTGATAATTATAATTATCAATTATTTATTTAATTTCAATTTTATTTAATTTTGATGTAGTCAAAATGTTAAACATTACAACATTTTTACCATAAAGGGCTAGAGAGCAACTCTCGACACAATTATCATTATTTAAATTTATTTTAATATGAACTCAATGTTATGAAACTTCTAATTTTATTGATAAAAACAAAATTACAATATAATAAATTGAATTGAAGTAATTTATCATTTTTATTTTTTATTACTTAAACATTATTAATAATATTATTATGATGTAACATTTCATTTTATGGACACTACAACATCTCCCCCATATTTGTATAGTGTCTCGACACAATGAATATATAATGATTTGTTATAAGTTTTGATTTGAAAAAATATTAATGAAATGTTTTATCTGATAATAAGAGTTTCTTGAATTTAAAACATTCAAATAATTAACCAATTTAGTAAAAAGACTTAGAATTAAATTATTATTAAATAATTCTATTTATATATCTAAGCATAATAATAATCATCATTGTATTTTATTTTTTCTACGAATGGGGTGTCCAACCAAAGGCACATGGGGGGCACAAGATCATTGTTCCACCACCCACAAAGGAGGGAGGGTGTGGCATTGACAATCCATGAAGAGTCTAATACGCACATCCCATTGCTCAATTTATCGATGTGCCATAATTTCAATTCCTCCTCGATGGTCATCTCGCTCACATATGATTTAATGGTAGATCCCCATTAGCATATGCAGTATCATCGTGTTGTTAACTCCCCCATACCACGAAGGTTAATGTAGTTTGTGAGCTTGCTATTAATATGCATATTGGTCATTTTGGGAGATAATCAATTAATATGATGGCATCTCGAGCCATCTTTCTACACATGGGGGAGGTGGTTAACAATTTGTATGCACTTGTTTGTTGCACCTTTATGATGTCTGGTATATTTTAGGGGTATTGAGATAGGGTGCGTGTATTTAGCTAATGTATTGGTATTTTCTTTGTTGTCTCAAGTCTCTATCCTTGTGACACTCCATCATCCTTGGTGAATTTGGTGGTCTTCCTCGCGAAATTCATTGCACAAATCCCTCACCTTCGGTTTGTTGCAGTTCTCTTAATTGCTTTTCCCTCATTCTTGCTTTGTCCTTAGCTTCAACCTCCCTCATAAAATTTCATAAGTTCCAAATTCTATTCCCTCCACTAGTGTACTGTATTTCCCTCTAGTCCCTTTCACCTCCTCCACTTCTGCCCTTTGCCTCCTACTAGCCCATATTTGTGGAACTCTCACTCCTCGCATCTCTTTCTTAACATCTTCTTATAACTGATATCTCTGATGGTAACTAAGCTGAGATAAAGGGTGCGGGTTCACCATTGCACTGCATATTATAGGGATATTGATAACCCTAGAGCCCAACATCAAGATGAAATTTATAGCCCAATATCGGGAGTTTACTTTGCCCAATGTCCAAGATGGAATCATTCAAGCCGAGCGTGAGATTGCAAATGAGAGATAATGCATCACTCACTTTGAGGTGTTGGCTAAGGTGGTAGGATGGGTTCCAAACATTAGCCACTCGTAGGGTTGCCTCAATCATTATATGCACACAATAGTTGTTTATTCATACCCCAAGTTGTTGTTAGGTCCCATGTTGGTGGATAGGGATACTACAAGAGAAGAGATGCTTATACAACTTAAAGAATTACAAGTTTTAATACGCTCCATGGAAAACATACTAGAGAAAATTGATTCCCACCTTAGCCTGTCCCATGCACCAAGTTGTTGTTTAGACGATAATGGGGATCCTATCCGTGTGGAAGCCTCATACTTTCTAAAAGGTTGAATGCTAATTATGTTTTATGGTCATTTACTATTAAGTCCTAGTTACTTTGTTTTTTGCCACAACATAGCTCCAAAAGCTATATATTTCAGATAAACTTTCTAGTCTTTTATACATTATCAATAACAATTTTACGTGGCGCTTATGAAAATTAAATTCTATGCTTGGTCTGGTTTTCCTAATGGTAGACTAGGACAAATTTCAAACTATTATGATGTGAAACAATGTTTTTAGGGAATGAAATCTCTTTTACTTAAGAATAAATAAACATAATCATATTTTTATTTTTAAGGTCATAACGAAGCTATATATCAAATTGATATATGAGACCCCTTTGTTTTTGGGATAAAGAATAGTGATAATCCCTTATAAAAAAACACATGTTCTCAACCATTAGACTTATGGATATATAAATTTTAAAAATAACTTTACGCTCTAATAATTAAAAAAAAATATATATAAATATGATTAACAAAAATACATTTACTCTATATATATATAGATATATAAAATAACATTATAATTAATAATATTAAAAAAAACACCCTTTTATTAATATAATAATTAGATTATTTTTTTATTATTAATTATACCGAAGGCGTTTTTATGGTGAGGTTTCTCTTACTAACACTGTTGAGATTCATAGGCCAACACTATAGACATTTACTCCAAGTGGCAATCTCGTTAGCCCTTCGTCCCTCTGCTGAAATTTGCCCAGGAAGCTTCCTTTTGTTGTTGAACTTAACTGACAGATGTTAGTGTTAGTGACTCTTCTCGTACACGATATAGCTTAGTGACTCTTTGTCTGAAATTTGCCCAAGAAGCATCTTTTTGCCATTGAACTTCGCTGACAAATTAACTAAAGTTTGCAGAAGACCTGTTGTTGGTGTTGTTGATGTTGTTGTTGCGGATGCTGTTGTTGATGATGTTGCTGATGCTGTTGTTCATGATGTTGCTGATGTTGTGGTTGCAGTTGCGGCTGCTGATTTATCATTATGGGAATAACAACAATCTTGGGTGCCCTGTCAAGCCCATCACAACCTTGTTAGCATCATAATGGTGGTCATTACCCAATCTCCCACCTCTTTTGTCTTCGCCTGCGTGCAACACTGCGCCACTGCCTTGCTGTTGTCCATGAACAAAAGGTCCAGTTGGGATGGGGGCTAATTTTGGGTTAGAAGCCACACGGGGTGGCCCAGGAGGGACATGGGGAGCATGAGCCACCGGTTTCTCGTACTACGTAACATTTCTCTCTGGGTTCCAATCGTATAGATACCTAGTGTTACCATCAACTAGAGCTCTCCACGGTGCCCGAAGCGTGGGATCATGAGGAGCATATCGGGGAACCATTCCAACGGTAGCAACAACAGCCGCCATTATTATCCAAATCAAAAGAAACCTAAAAAGAACACAAAATAATTAGATATTAAAACCACATATAAAAATCACAAACCCTTGCCAATCTAAACAGATAATCATTTCCAGCTTCGAAAACCCCAGATATGATGCCTAGTAACCCAAAAGACACTCACTGCAGAAACAAAACAATAAAATACCTTTAGATTGTTTGAAATTCTCCGCTTAAACGACACAAAAAACCCTGTTTCTGGTTGATCAAGAGCCACAAAAACTCTATCAGACTTGACTTTGCATCCTACACAGAACAAATTTTGGAGGATAAAACAAACGCCGAAAACCCAATGTGTTGTCTTAACCATAAACATTTTCTTAAACATTGTAAGACAAAATTGTGGGCACCTATGTCGTTACTGGTTTCATTGTAACATAGAATTGTGGGCACCCGAGTCATTTCTTAACAGGTGGTTTCATTGTACGTGTACGTGTAGCCTTACACATTTACTTGACTTATAACCTTTCTTTTATTATACCTCTTGACATACATGTTTATTGTAATTTTTTCATTAAAGAAAGTTTCTTTATTTTTTAAGAAACTAAAGTAGTAATTACACATTTCAAGTAGGTTGACAGGTTCTTAATGTATTAAATACCTTGGTATATGAACTATAAGTTTTAATGGGTTCGCTTCTGCACCTCAATATCGAAATTATTAGTATCACGAAATCGCTAGTATCACGAAGCTCCAGTGATTATGGTGACAGTCGATATTTTGAGTTGAAACTTGACACCCAGACCCAAAAAACCTTAAACCCTCTCTTTCCTTGTAGGTGGGCAAGACAGTGTTGCAACCATGTGTGCTCTCTCTGCTATGTTTTCAAATTTCATAGCAACCTTCCTCTGTTTATTGTGTCTGTGCGAATGAAATCAATATGAAATCAGAAAATCCATGCTCTAAATTGATTCATTTTGGGGGTCGAAAATTTAGTGTTTTGTTGTAAGTTGAAAGAACAACAATTTTATAAGTACACTAAAAAATCTCTCGCCTACACATCCAACTATTTTGCTCTTGGGCCATGCAGATTTTATTTCCATGTTTGTTTTGAGGTTGTTTTGTTATTTCGATAGATTTTTTATTTTCTTCGATCCATTTGGGACTCGTGAATGGTTGTCTTGTTTGGTTCCGATTGCGAATCATGTGGGCTTTGTCTTGTAAAGTGTAAATCTGGCAAACTTTTCAAGAAAGACAGTTAAATTGGCTTAAACATTTGGAAATTGGTAGTCATGTTATGGTGCCAACAATTGTCAGAATGCATGCTTTATAATGGCAGGAAAAACTACCTTGTACTGTAACTATGCGGTTACTTTGCTGTGTCACATGGAGTATAAACTCTCTTCAGGTTAGGTGCCATATCTTAAGGGTGATTATTTCGTATTTCCATGGAAATTCAAGTCCTCCATGCTTTTCGGGTGGGGCAGACGACAACAACAATGGAACCCATGGATGGCTCTAACCCCGAAACATCATCGGCGTGCCCATTGCACCCTAAGGTGCAAATGCTCGTCTAAACATTAAGAAATGAATTTCATTTAATAATATAATATATCAAGGAAATTGACCAACAATATGCACATATAAATATTTTATAAATTGAAAAATATATTAATATATTATTACACTTAAATGCTTTTAAATTCAATATCATATATTAACTTTACGTACCCTAACTTATATAATATTTATCACTTTATTATAAATTAGATAGTGTTTATTAATATATAATTTATAGATACAAGGTTAATTTAATATATAATAAAAGCTCAAACATATCATATCTTGCTTTTAATCTAATATTTTAAGAAATAATCATAAAGTACCAAATATATAATACCTTTCCTTAAATCTAGTTAAAAATAAAAGTCAAATAATAAATTATCAATCTGACGATACTTTCCCTTAAATCTAATTTAAAAAATAAAATAAAAGTCGAATAAAAAAATATCAAACTCATTGAATTATTTTTTTAAAAGTTTTTTTTAGATAGCGGGAAAATCTATCATAATTTAGTTGCTAAACTAGTAGTGGGACAATTGTTAGTCACACTATTCATGAATGCACGTTGACTCGTCATTGTTATTGAAGGAAAACAAACCACGCTATTTTGTTCCTAAGGGTGCAAGGTTTTACTCCTATTAGATGCCTCTAGGCCTTGGACCATTAACATATTTCCTTACATTTAATAAAGAAGTAAATATTCTACGGAAAAAATTGTAACATATTTATTTTGATTTTTTCCTAAAATAAAAGGTTATAATAAATTATTAGAGTATAATGTTAAGTTTATTTTGAGGTTTTAATTGGTTGATTACGATTCAATGTGGCATAAATTTTAATTTTGAGATTTTTCTGATGAATAGAATTGAATAGGCATTTCTTTTTATAGTTTATAATGGTTATTTTATTTTTCAAAGTTTTATATCTAAACTAAAAATTATCATCGTAGCAATGAATTAAATTATAAAAATGTTAGCTCAGGGGGTGTAGAGCAGACGTTGACATGGTGTTCTCTTGAGGCACTTCGTGGTGTAAAGGTCATTGGCATGAATTCTATGGGCAAAAATTTAGCCATGCTAAGGGCTAGTGTGGCCTAGGTTGGGTGTTATTTGTGGGTGACTTTGATGGCTTAGATGCCCCTGGGTCATGGCTACTCAAGCCACACGTTATGCGTGCCAGTCATCTTAGGACTCACATAACCTAGCAAATAAAAAAATTAATAAATTATAGAGATGTTAAATTTATTTTATTGATATTGTTATTAGATATAAGTTTTAATTTTGTATAACAACAACAACAACAACAATAATAATAATTTAATTTTAATATTGTTAATTGGATTTATTTTAGGCGGTTGGGAGGAATGATAGTTTTACATTAAGAAAAATATTATATTACTAATCTCAAATTTCACAAAATTATACCAGCCTCATTTTCACTAGGTTTATTGGCTGGTATGTAATATGCCATAGTTTTTACATCAAACAACATAAACTTCAACCCAACAGACCATATATCTAGAGAACCACAATAACAACATAAACAAAGCAAAAAAAAGATCCATTTACAATCTATATTAAGTCACAGGAGAAGGGTCTTCCGGTTTAGTGCCCAAGAGAATTGGAAGCTTGAATTCACACTATATGTGTTTTTCCAAATGGATCATTGGAGCTTCGAGTCGGTCAAGGTTATCCTGTATTCTCCATTGGTTTTGTCGTAGGTCATTAGGAAATGATATTTCATTTCTGTCATCATGCTTCTCCTAGAGAACTTGCCATAACAATGTTTTTACCTACCAATGAAGAGTAACCATACACATTTATTGATTTCTCCCGCCCCTAGTGTGCCCAGGGTCAGGAAGATGTTAAGAAACTTCTTCCAAAAACTTGAAATATGAAAAGGTCTACCTATCCCTATGAACGTTCCTTTCAGGTCATTGAATATCAAACTGAGTCCCTGGAGAGGTTGCAACCTAGTAAGCAACGACCACCTCCTAGGCCAGATACTCAAAGTGAGACTTGCTATTCTAGCCACACTCCCTAGCACCTTATCGACTACGACTGCATTGTTGTGGCATGATAACCCAAAGTATCCACAAAAACTTGTTGACCCTGAGAAGACACTAGATGCACCTCCCCTGAAACCTAAAGCAATCAAACTCCTTAATCGTAGAAATAGGATTCTAGCAATTGAGGGGAATTGGACTGTCCCCCCTTCCCCAAAATCAAATGAAAAATAAAACCTTCTTATCCCTTGCAATAGAAATGAAAAAAACCAGAGAAATACCAACATACTAGGACCAAATCTGCAATGTTGATTTTTTTCTTAGGGCTATATTATTCTTTGATTTGATAATTGCATTTCAACATTTGTATATCAAATTCACCCTATAACAACTTAACATTATTCATATTTACAACATTATTCATGAGCATATGCAATTATATATAATGAACAACATCATCATTAATATAGTGGAATATAAAGGAATAATAGAAGAAGGTCATTCGCATATAGAGATACCAAGATTGGTCAGTGACCAGGGCAAAACCCACTATGGGGAAAACTCTTTCAAATTATTCTTCTTATTAGATTGTCATTGAATGATTCAACAAAAGAGAGTACAATGATCCATATCATCAACCATAATCCTAACCAACAAAATCAACTAAACAACATTCATGAGATGAATCCAACTATGCTAATGATCAAAACCCTACTTCAGAAGCCTGTAATCAACTGTCACTGTCTGCAGTCAACTGTTGAACGCTGCGGTCAACGAACGAAAGCTTCAGTCAAATGAAAAATGAAACCGTAGGTCTCAATTGTACCTTGAGAGTGTACATGCGTGTCGCTGAAACCCTTCAACCACACCCTTGAGCCAACATGCGAGCAGTTGACCGAAATTTCCTTGTTACAAGCCTGCAACTGTGAACAAAAACCCTAAAATAATGAGCTTCAAACCCTGCAATTTCAAACCTGTACGAGTCAATCTCTGCGAATTGCCTCAAAACTGTGCGAGCTAAACCAAAGAAAAAGAATAATTGAAGTGTCCAAATGAGCTTGAGGTCACTTGTATTTATAGACTTCCAAGGGTGTCCAATTTGCTTTAGGGTAGACCTAATCAAATGTGCACATGTGGGATTTAATTCAAAAATACACTTTCCCTTGTCCAAATTGAGCGCTTCAATAGTCAAATTTGGTTCTCTCGAAAATATGAATGTCATCTCATGGTTGGAATTTGTCACTGAGCTACCAAATTAACACTCCCTCTCAACTACGAAGAAATTACAACCATGTAATGTAATCATCGCAAGTATCCTATCATCAAATCATATCCTCTCTCAAGTATCTCATCATCAAATGCCATCGCTGATCATCTCGATTAATATATGCTTATTCCGACTTATCTCTTGATTATCTCTGCTTATATGTTGAACATTCTTGAATCTAAATGAAGAAGAATTTGACATCGGAGGGGAGCCTAAGCTACCACCATCTATCATGTCAGAGAGCACATCTCAATCCAAATCTATGTTAGGGAGCTCAGTCTCAACTCGAAATGACTGCCAATGGAGAGCCTAATGCTACCACCCGAGAAACAATAGAGAGCTTATCATTAGGGAGCACATATCAACCGAACCACATCAGGGAGCACATCTCAACCCTTAATCTCATGGGGGAGAAAAACATCTCAAACCCCATATCAAGCAATAGGTGATATAGGGGAGCACATTTTAACCCATCCTATTGCCCATTTATCTTCCCCACAATGACCCTGAAGAGTCATGTGGTAGAACACCTACATTATAATCCGAACTTGGGTGAGATGCCCAATTTACCAAAGGTAAGGATCACACACCCCCAAGTCTCCTCAACCCTTTGGCCAAACGGGGAGTGGCAATCCCAACAAGCTCGACTTGTGGGTATGATGCCAATTGGGGCATACTCTGCATAGACCAAGGTAGAGGGAGATACCTGACTTTTCAAAATGGACAAGGATCACACACATCCTATGGGTGACAGATAGGGGAGCAACACCTATGACCCTATTGTCCAGAGATCCCTCAACCCCAAGAGCCCTCCATCTCAATTTCTCTCCCTGGGAGCTTAGACACAGGGGAAGAGATGGTTTAGTGTTCTCGATCAGTCTTGCTCTATGTAGATCAAAAACATATCATCATGCACATATCTGGTACCTTCTCAATCATCATGTCATAATCAAATCAAATATCACACACACACACACACATATATATAGATAGATATATCCTTTATTCGACTAAAAATATACTTTATAGCTTGTCTTGTACGGCAGTGTTATCTCCATATATGAAGAGATCTCAGTGCCATCTATATATAGGTTTCTTTGCTAATTAGATCCCACTCAATATTATCGCAATGTATCCCTGTCATATCCAAAACTTGCTCCAAACTCTCCAAAGAGTTTCTTTAACCTGCCTCACTACTAGCTATGCCAGCAACATCATATTCAACCTCAACCGTGCTTAAATATATGAGATTCTCATAAAAATATTGTGGTAGATATCATACTAAGGAAGCACCCATATGTGTTCATCTTATTAACAACAATCCCAAACAACATCAGTACATCCATGCAGTCACATATCACAAGAAGAATGTATCAGATCAAAAAATTGATCATCCCATGCAAATATCTTGAAGTGTGCTCGGTGACAACTCAATGTGTATGAAGAGGCTCAATCATGAATTGACTTAGATTCTATGCAAAAAATACGGATGAGTGTTCACATGGAACATCATTGCTTCAATCAACTATCGGTTACCAAGGCAAGTCCAACAATATCTCTTCATAACTTCTTGAAATTCAATTGGAGTGTCCAAGGATTTGCATTTCCACTTTTCAACAACGCTTCAATACCTTCATGATGTAGATTTTCTTTTCGAAATTTTAGAAAGTAATCCATCATGCCACGCTTCTTCATTTCGAACTTCGGAGGCCAACTCCCTCTTAATTTGATCATCAGAGGCTCATAATCCGTCAACAATAGACCATCAGTATATAAAACTAAAATCAAAGCCATACCTTGGACCACTTTCAATGTAGAGGTTTGGATCGACACATCTTCCTAGTTTCACAAGGTAACTACCAATGCATACACACTAGGCTCAGGGAGCTTGCTTTATACAATGCTCTGTACAAACATAAGACTTGACCAAACCAATATGCTCAGCCTTGCACAATACAAATCAATCAACTAACTTATCAAACCTTAGATGTAAGATAAAAACAAATATCAAAATCATAATTTTGTTTGCCAATATCATTGTAACAAACTCTTGGACTAGGTGACAGGTAGAGTTCATATCCAAATACCAAGTCATGATTTCATCTATTGTCAAGTCAACAAATTGCTATTAAGCAATATCAAATTCCAACTTGCCATCATAATATGAATTGTCACTATATGAAAATTAATATACCAAGGATAAGTCACAACCATTTATACTCCAACCAAAGTGGCAAAGCCAATGAAGTTAATAAAAAATCAATATCAACATCAATCACTAAAAATCACTATGCCCACAAAGCACAGTTATTAAGGTAAATCACGAGTCATTAAGTACCAAATCAGATCAAAACTCTAACTTGTTATCATTATGAATCCAAACAATCCATAAGCCAAAAACATATCTATGAACCATCAAGCATCATGTCAAAATTCTAAAGCATCATCAATCATCCAAGCCAAAATGCTCACTAAGTGAATCCCAGAAGCCAATTCTTGTCAAATCCTTGCAAATGTTATAAAATATTGTCATATACTAGCTTCAATGATCAAATCAAAATAACATACTAATATGCATATTTCGGTCCCCTACAACACAAGTTTAGTCAATACGTTCACGTTCTCTATAGTACGTTAAACATTCAAACTTCCCTGCTCATAGGACATTATGATTTCTGCTCCATATCTGTAGGACTGTCATACTCCTGGTGCATTCCTGGTTTTCTTCATAAAGCTTCAATTTTTGTTACCTATAGGCATAACCACACCCATAGGCCTTCTTCTGTGCGGTTGGGAGGCTATAACCGCATTGACAAGCTTGCTTCTGTGCGGTTGGGGCTTAGACTATAAGAAACCCTGTTTTTTCAAACCAGAACTTGCTGCAAACTAGCAACATCATGAATTTTTCTATTTATGTCAGAAAACTTCAACAATTAGGAATCTTCTATACATTTAATGCAAATGATAATAGGTGCAATGGTTTTATGGAGAGTTTATCCCTATGAATGGGAAGCCATTTCAATCATCATCATTCAAGACATCAACCTGACTATCATAATACAATCATGCATCAACAAAAATGTTAGATCGTGAAATCAAACTATATCAGGTTCTAAGACATATATTCATCATAGTCATAACATGTCAACGTCAATTACTTCATCATCATATGAACATGCCATCAAATTTTTCATCAAGGGTTAGAGTCATATGATTAGGAAAAGTGATAGTTGTATCATCAAAGATCATGAACACAATATTACTTACATAGCTTAGTCCATCAAGTCGGGGCATCCATATTTACTACATTATCAAAATTACTAAGCCAAGGTCAACAAGGGGATCTTGAGCAACAATCTTATTGTTTAAACTTCTATCATCATGGTTATCATGCTTGTCAGAGGTATTAACAATCAAACCAAGTTAACATATATAAAAAACAATGAGCTAGCCTTATTATGAAATCCATCATGTCAAAAATGAAATATGCTTATCAAATATCAATCATGCACCAATATATCAAACACCAATATTTCTATGTAGTTTTATCATGACTTAATAGAATGTAAGATACTTGTCCAATATTAACTGCACCATCTCATCATGAATCAAACTTTCATATGCATGTGCCATTTGTGAAGGTGACATTCCCATCATACCTTGTCATGCAACATAACATTGAAAGAGAGCACCATACATACCTTGTAGTATTCAAATACTTGTGCACATTCTTATTTGAAAAAGGGCAGTTGTAGCACTTTGTCAACTTTTCATCAAGTGCCTCTTTTTCATTTCCAATGCTAGCTCTTCTCTTCTTGCACTAAACTTGATCCTTAAGAAGGATCCACTTATCATATCTCATCAAGGAGTTAGAAGTATTCAAATACTCATATATACATGCAAGAAGTATAATCAATAATCAAAGAAATAAATCCAAACAAGAATAGAATCACTAAGAGGTAACATAAATCTAAAAAGTACTTATCTTCAATGAGAGGTGATCGTCTCCCTCTTGAACCAAATTTCAAGAGTCAATTGTCCATTGGCCATATTCATCAACTCCATTAGCAACCATGCATAATAGAGACTATCCCATCTAGGGCTTCATCAAATTTGTCACAAGTGCTTGAACATGTTCACATTGATCATGCTAGAATTTCTAGAGTGCAAAACTCAAACCTTTGTCATAATCCAAGGTTTCTTGCAAACCCTAACCTCATAATATCCATAAAACCCAAATTACAAATTTCCTAGAGTTTCCTTGAATCCCTAGAATTCTTTTAGGTCTCCCCCATATTCTCTTGCTTCCATTAATGGTGTCTTCATAAGGGTGATCTCCAATGACTTTTCTTCAATTAAGCTCTGATACCATGTTGATTGTTTTTCTTAGGGCTATATTGTTCTTTGCTTTGATAATTGCATTTAAAAATTTGTATATTAAATTCATCCCATAGCAATTGAACATTATTCAGATTTAAAACATTATCCAACAACATATGCAATTATATAGAAAGAACAACATCATCATCAATGCAGCGGAACATAAAGGAACAATACAAGAAAAGCATTCACACATAGAGACACAAGGATTGGTCAGAGACCAGGGGAAAACCACTATGGGGAAAACCCTTTCAAATTATTCTTGCTATTAGATTGTCAATGAATGGTTCGACAAAAGAGAGTACAATTATCCATATCACAACCATAATCCTATCTAGAAAAATCAAATAAACTACATTCATGAGATGAACCCAACAATGTTAATGATCAAAACCTTGCTTTAGAAGCTTGTAATTTACTGTTACTGTCTACGGTCAACTATCGAAGCCTGTGGTCAATGAGGGAAATATTCGGTCAACTGAAAAATCAAACCCTAGTTCTCAACGCAGCCTAAGAGTGTACATGTGTATGACTAAAACCCTTCAACCATGCCCTTGAGCTAGCGTGCGAGTGGTTGACTGAAATTTACCTATTACAAGCCTGCAGTTCTGAACAAAATCCTTAAAACACAAGTGCGAGCTTCAAACCCTGCAATTTCAGAGCCGTGCGAGCCAATCTCCGGGAATTGCCTCAAAACTATTAAAGCCAAACTAAAGAAAGAAGAATAATTGATGTGTCCAAATGAGTTTGAGGCCACTTGTATTTGTAGACTTCCAAGGGTGCCCAATTTTATTTAGGGTTGGCTTGACCAAATGTGCACGTGTGGGATTTAATTCAAAAATACACTTTCCCTTGTCCAAATTAAGCGCTTCAGTAGTCAAATTGGTCCTCTCGAAAAGAGGAATCTCATCCCATGGTTGGAATTTGTCATTGAGCTACCAAATTAACATGCGAGAGAAGAGTGAACAAGTGATGATGGAAAAAGGCTAGTAGCCCAAAAAAAAAATCAAAGTCTGGTGAAACATAATCTTGATAAAAGGCCACCCAGGATATCCATAGAAATTACAAGAAATACGGTAAAAGGACCCAACACCACCCGGAAACTACCCTGAATGAGAAAACAAGATGAACAAAAGCAAAATCACAGGGTCGCCTCCATAGGACTCCAAGAGGGATTGAAGATGCCTTGTTGCATACCAACTTTGAAACACCATGCCATTGTATCACCCCATTCAAATTTGGGACGTGCATAATTGATGTAGGAATTCGTTAGACAAACATTCTCTTCTTGATGACCTTCCTCTGAGCAAGAACCATTTCCTTATGATTTAAGTGATAATAAGATTCCTCTTTTTATAGAAAGAACTGATAGATAAAACTTGGTAAGCCTTCGCCACTCTCTATTTTCCACTGTAAACTTCTACGCTTCTAAGCGGTTACTATTAGCAATTTCAAAACTTGGGCTTGCAGGGATGTCTGAAGTATCTTGATGTGGCCCATGTTTTCCATTCACAAAATGCATTGGTTTTCTAAATGATCAAAGGAACAAGAAATAGTGTATAGATATCAAGTGCACCATTAAGATGGGTGAAAACTTCCACAAATATAGTGCATGGAGGGGGCAAACCATGCCACCTCCCTCCTTAATTATCTTAGGAGTCGATGGGACCCCCCCCACCCTCACCTTCCCCTTGCCCCCATGAACTCCACCCTCGTGTGTTCCTCCACTCCGATTAGTGTGGTTGGGAGGAATGATAGTTATCTTCCCTACTCATCTTGAATTATTGTAAGTGACATGACGAGCTCATATTAAGCATATTGTTGTAATGCTTTGAGCCTTGAAGAATATCTTACCCTTGTGGAGGGTAGGGAGCTTTTGTTTGTTTGTTTGTTTGTTTGTTTTTTGAACAATGGAGAATCAATAACTTATTGGAGTAATTTGGGTGAGGCCCAAGATCAAACTTAGTGGCTGCCACTATAACACCAAGAGTATATCCAACAACTTGTAAGATAGATATATTAGGAATTTATGACTTAGCAAGAGTCGAGACTCCACGAGGGTGGGGGAGCCCACTCTTTAAGCCTTATCACAATGGCCAAAAGAGGTCTCTACATGGGATTTGATACCGAGTGGAGGAGATAACATCCCATTGTGACAACCATTCGTTCGTCCCACGAGGAGAGTAGGGAGTTTTCTTACATCGAAAGAAAAAATATAATTTTAAAGTCATAACCAAGTCAATCACAAAATTGGTATACCACACTCCCTGTTTATGGGGCAATGGAATAACCTCTATGCAACAATTTGATTGTTATATCTATAGAGGTGCACATACTCTACCAGTCTCTAGATTTAACCCATGAACACCTAGGAGGAAACTCTTAACCATTAAGTCCACTTAAGTCATCCTTCAATATAGATAACCTAATTACTTTAACATGTTATTAGTTGATTAAATAACACAAATTTCATTTTTACTAAATTATTCATCCCTATTTAAGTAGTTCAACTCTTTAATTATCTCTATAAAATCTCCAAATGTATATTTATATAATGGTTTCATTTACTAAGATTTTTACACCTTCCAAACACACATGGTGCGTAATGTTAATGAAATATTCACAAAAGGTTGAAATACGAGCATGTTCATTACAAATGTCTACATTGTGTTCCTTAATCTTCACTTAAAATAAACATCATATTTCCCTAGTATAATATTTATTACAAGAACATATAACCTAACACTTGTGTGTCAACAATGACTTATGATATCTTTCACTAACCTTTTCTTTTACTTGTGGTTTCAAGAGGTTGAGACATCTTTCTCCCTTGGAACATCCACAATCATATCATCTTTAATGTAGGGGAGTTAAATTTTATTGATTAAAAGCTGGTCATTATGGAGTTGAAGGATTATTAGAGGATTAAAGGCCTCCGAAAATCTATCAAGTGTTGAAACATGCTTACACGTATCATTTACAAGTATCGAGAATTATAATAAATTCATCATTTTGATTATGAGTTATTAAGTATAAAGAAGATATAATAAAATAAAATACATATCAACTTCATATATATCTATATATAATTTTTTTTGTTAAAATAAAATATTTTAATGTCTTATATAAAAAAAAATTCAACGTGGGTTATCAATAAAATATTGTAATACATGTTAATATTGAGATATACTAAAAAATATATTAATAATAAAAAACCCATTTTAATTTGATATGTAAAATGTCTCCATGTACATGGTATGTAAAACATTTTAATGTCAATTATGTATATATTATATATCATTTAAAAAAAAATGTCTACATCATGAAAAAAATAAGTTTTTATGGTTAAAACGCTTATTTGGTCCTATATATACTCTATATAGCATCCAAAAATACAATTTAAACAATGAAAAATTACACATATGTTGCACTCTAAAGAAATTTACAAGAGAAGGAATTTCATCCCTCCCGGCTCATGTTAGATCTGTACTTAAGATGGACCTATGAGAAGTGATCATCTCCCTCTTCAACCAGCCTTCAAGAGTTAATTGTCCATTGACCATATTCACCTACTCCATTAGTAGCCATGCCGAATAGAGACTATCCCATCTAGGGTTTCATCAAATCTGTCACAAGTGCTTGAACGTCTTCACATTGGTCATGCTTGGATTTCTAGAGTGCATATCTCAAACCTTTGTCATAATCCAAGGTTTCGTCCAAACCCTAACTTCCTAATATCCATCAAACCCAAATGCACAAATTTCCTAGAGTTTCCTTCCAACCCTAGAATTCTTTTAAGTCTCCACCATCTTCTCTTGCTTCCATCAATGGTGTTTTCAAAAGGGGGAACTTCAATGAATTTTCTTCAGCCCAGCTCTGATATCATGTTGATTTTTTTTCCTAGGGCTATATTGTTCTTTTCTTTGATAATTGCATTTCAACATTTGTATATTAAATTCACCCCATAACAACTTAACATTATTAAGGTTTATAACATTATTCAACAACATATGCAATTATATAGAAATAACAACATCATCATCAATGCAACAAAACATAAAGGAACAATAGAAGAAAAACATTTACACATAGAGACACTGGGATTGGTCAGAGACCATAGCAAAACCACTACGGGGAAAACCCTTTAAACTTATTATTCTTATTAGATTGTCAATGAATGATTCAACAAAAGAGAGTACAATGATACATATCATCAACCGTTTTCCTATCTAGCAAAATCAACTAAACAACATTCATGAGATGAACCCAACAATGATAATGATCAAAACCCTGCTTTAGAAGAATATAATCAACTACCACTATCTACGGTCAACTGCTGAACCCTGCAGTCAACGAGTGAAATCTTTAGTCAAATGAAAAATCAAACCTAGGTCTCAATCACACCCTGAGAGTGTACATGCATGCGACTAAAACCCTTCAACCAAACCCTTGAGTTTGTGTGCGTGCAATTGACAGAAATTTCCCTATTACAAGCTTACAGTTGTGAACAAAACCCCTAAAACACACATGCGAGCTTCAGACACTACAATTTCGGACCTGTGCGAGCCAAACCAAAGAAAGAAGAATAATTGATGTGTCCAAATGAGTTTGAGGCCACTTGTATTTATAGACTTCCAAGGGTGTCCAATTTGCTTTAGGGTTGACTTTATCAAATGTGCACATGTGGGCTTTAATTAAAAAAGACACTTTCCATTGTCCAAAGTGAGTGCTTCAATAGTCAAAATCGGTCCTCTCAAAGAGAGGAATCTTATCCCATGGTTGGAATTTGTCATTGGGATGCAAAATTACCAAAGAGAAGAGTGAACAGGTTATTATGGAAAAAGGCTAGTCACCCAAGAAAAAATTCAAAGTCTGGTGAAACATAACCATTGATAGCAAAACACCCAGGATATCCATATAATTGAGAAGAAATAAGATAAAAGGACCCAATGCCACTTGAAAACTACCCTGAATAAGAAACAAGATGAACAAAACCAAAATCGCAGGGTCACTTCTATAGGAGTCCAAGAGGGATTGAAGATGCCTTGCTGCAGACCAGCTTTGAAGCACCATGCCATTGTATCACCCCATTCAAATTCAGGACCTGCATAATTGATGTAGGAATTTTATAGACCAACATTATCTTCTTGTTGACCTTCCTCCAAGCAAGAACCACTTCCTTGTGCTTTTAGTGACAATAAGATTCTACTTTTGATAAAAAGAACTGATAGATAAAACTTGGTAAGCCTTCACCACTCTCTATTTTCCACTGCAGACTCCTACGCTTCTAGGCGGTTACCATCAACAATTCCAAAACTTGGGCTTGAAGGGATGGCTGAAGAATCCTCATGTGGCCCATTTTTTCCATTCACAAAATGCATTGGTTTTCTAAACGATCAAAGGAACAAGAAAAAGTGTATAGATATCAAGTGCACCATTAATATGGGTGACAACTTCCACAAATATAATGCATGGAGGGGGGAAAGAATGCCACCTCCCTCCTTAATTGTCTCAGAAGTCGACGAGAGGACCCCGACCCTTGCCTCCCCCCTACCTCCACGAACTCCACCCTTGTGTGTTTCTCCACCCCCATCAGTGTGGTTGGGAGGAATGATAGTTATCCTCCCCACTCAAGTTAAATTTATTGTAAGTGACATGATGATCTCATATTACGCATATTGTTGTGATGCTTTGAGCCTTGCTGTTGAATGACCTTGAGCCTTGAAGAATATCTTACGCTTATGGAGGGTAGGGAGCTTTGTTTTTTGTTTTTTATTTTATTTTGTTTTTAACAATGGAGAATCAATAACTTGTTGGAGTAATCTGGGTGTAGCCCAAGATCAAACCTAGTGGCTGCCACTATAACACCAAGGGTATATCCAACAACCCATAAGCTAGATATACTAGGAATTTATGACTTAACAAGAGTCGAGACTCCACGAGTGTAGGGGAGCCTACTCCTTAAGCCTTATCACAATGGCCTATAGATGTCCCTTCGTGGGATATGATACTGAGTGGAGGGGATAACATCCCATTGTACCAACCACTTAGTTGTCCCACGAGGAGACTAGGGAGATTTCTTACATGGAAAGAAAAAATATAATTTTAAAGTCATAACCAACTCAATCACCAAATTAGTATACCAGACTCCTTTGTTTGTGGGGCAAGGGACTGACCTTTGTGCAACAATTTTATTGCTAAAGTCTATATAGGTGCACATACTCTACTCTTCTCTAGATTTAACCCATGATCTCCTAAGAGGAAACTCTTAACCATTAAGCCCACTTAAGTCATCCTTTAGTATAGTAACCTAATTACTTTAACATGTTATTAGTTGATTAAAAAACATAATTTTCATTTTTCTTAAATTATTAATCTCTATTTAAGCAGTTCGAGTATTTAATTATCTTTATAACATTTCCAAACACACATGGTGCCTAATGTTAATGAAACATTCACAAAGATTGAAATGTGATCATGTTCATTACAAATGTCTACATTGTGTTCCTTAATCTTCACTTAAAATAAACATCATGTTTCCCTAGTATAATATTTATTACAAGAACATATTACCTAACACTTGTGTGTTAACAATGACTTATGATATCTTTCACTAACCTTTTCTTTTACTTATGGTTTCAAGAGGTTGAGACATCTTTCTCCCTTGGAACATCCACAATCATATCACCTTTAATGTAGGGGAGTTAAATTTTATTGATTAAAAGCTGGTCATTATGGAGTTGAAGGATTATTAGAGTATTAAAGGCCTAAAAAAACCTATCAAGAGTGGAAACATGCTTACACATGCCATTTACAAGTATCGAGAATTATAATAAATTCATCATTTTAATTATGATTTATTAAGTATAAAAAAAGATATAATAAAATAAAATAAATAATAATTAAAAAATGTATAGAATTGATTGGAGAGTAAGTGATATATATATATATATATATATATATATATATATAGATATATATATATATATATATATATATATATATATATATATATATATATATATATATATATCCAATTTTAAGGTCACGACCAAGCCAAACAACAAATTGGTGTATGAGACCATTTGTGGGACAAGGGACCCATCTCCGTGCAACGATTTGACTATTAAGTCTACAAAGGCATACATACTCTAACTCCTCTGGTTTTGAACCTGTGACCTCTTAGGAGGAAACACACTCTTAACCATTAGGCCCACTCAAACTATAGATATATATATATATATATATATTAAACATTGAAACAATAATAATAATAAAATCAAAATGCAAATAATTTTTATATTAAATTCTTTTTATTCTTTGATCGAGCAATTAAAAGTTTCTCTCAATTTTCACACTCTATTCCTCACCTTTTTGTATCTTTGTGCCTAAAGAACTTCACCCTCCTTTATAGGGCAAACAACACATACCTTAGATCTCGACCTCTTTTGTTGTTATTTTCTCTTAACATTCGTTAAGCTCCATTAAGATAAGACTTGTATTAAAAAAATGTTGTGACCGATTTGTACAACATAACAATATAAACAAAAATAAGTTTTCTAGAAACTAATATTTCAAAAATTTCACAATTGTTAACTAAGAATGGTAGGTTTCTAACTATTTCAAAAGTATAGTTAAGAGACACACTAGTATAATCCTATAAAACCAACCTAAAATCAAAACTGATTTGAAAGCATGCCCATAGCAGGCTTCTTGCATGTATTTTTTTGTTTGGTTGGGCTTCTAATCTATATGTTCTCTCTCCAACTCTCTCTAGCTATATTAAACTATTTCTTTGCCTCTAACCATATCAAGGATAGACCCACTAAACATCGTCTGGAGAAATGCCTTACATTGAGTGCTACTAACCAACATAGATGCATCTTAAGTACGGAGCTAACATGAGCCCAGAGGGATCAAATTTCTTCTCGTGTAAATTTCTTTAGAGTACAAAATACAATGTGTAAATTTTCACTCTTTAAATTGTATTTTTGAATGCTATATAGAGTATATATAGGACCAAATAAACGTTTTAACCATAAAACTTATTTTTTTTCATGATATATACATAATTTTTTAAAATGATATATAATATACACATAATTGACATTAAAATATTTTAAATAACATGTACATGGAGACATTTTTTTTTGTAAGTTTGGCAGACTACATCTTCATCATGTCCAACTTCTCACCTTGGTCGGGGGGATAACACAAGCTTTCAACCCAAGACTTCCGGTTCAGTGAGACCTCATTTCCACAACCATTGCCAATTGAGCTACCCCAAGTGGACGTATATAGAGACATTTTACATAACAAATTAAAATGGTTTTTTTATTATTAATATATTTTAAAGTATATGTCAATATTAATATGTATTAAAATATTTTATTGATAACCCACATTGAATATTTTATATATACAACATTAAAATATTTAATTTCTCTCTCTCTCTCTCTCTCTCTCTATATATATATATATATAGATATAAAGTTGATATTGACATAAATTACTTAACATAGATCTTCAAATAACTTATTTAAATATCCTGTTGAAATATTTTTAAAAATTATAAGGTTTAAATATCTTACACATTTTTTTCACTTCTAATTACAAGATATTCATTTTATTTATTTATTATAGTAGACATTATTTTACTATTTAGAGAATAATTTATTTATATTTTAAAGGGGCACGTGTCAACTTGATGGACAGATGGATGAACATGCTTACACATCCCCTCATATTGGGTTGTAGAATGAGCCTCTCGGCTCAACTAGCCCTAGTGTAACATCCCGCACTTTGCCCCTATTTGTGTAATATGATATTATGATTGTACTACCAATGTGGAGAGCCATTGTTCACTGATACACTGACTAAGATTTTAAAAATTAATTATTTAAAATTATTTAACAATTGATGAAGGAAGGACTACCTTACGATTGATTGTCTGAAGGAAGCTTGCTTTCCTGCTTATGTGCCTTGACAACCATGAACTAGCGTAAATTTAATAATTGGAGTCACTTGCAGTCTAAGAAAGCTAATTCCTAACATGTTTTTTATGGGATTTATTGGAGGAAAACTAGTTGCATGTTGTGAACAACCATAGTTGGTCGCATTAAATAACTGAACTGCTTGTTGATCCAACCACCCACCTGCAACGATAGAAAATTTAAGAGATATGATTGGGCGTTACGGGTGGAGAACTATGCCCATGTCCATCTCCCTCATGGATCAAGGTGGGGACAACTGCCTCATATAAAAGGAGGCTCACGCAAAGGAGAAGATAATGAATGGGTAGAGAGCAAGCAGAAAAAAGAGCAGAGAGTGCGTTCTCAGTGACCGGGACAACATAATATAAAGGAGGGGAAGAGTATTGGGTTCTGGGAGACGTAGAAGAACACATTGTGGGAGAGTACAGGATGAGGGGCATCCTCCCCAAAGTGGAGAATCCCTTGGTTACTAGAAAAAAAGGGTAAGGAAGCCCTGTGAATGAACTCAGAGAAGTAAATGAGTCACTATGGGGTTTAATGCTAAAGGGTAGCTAATAAACCACCTAAATAATGGTCTCCATCTCCTGAGAGTTTACCAAGCCTTGAAGTGAAATTCCTTGAGAAAGCATCCCCTTAGACCTTGGATCAGGTTCGAGGGTGGTCAGATGCAAGAAAGTTGCAGTGTAGTTGGCCTATGGTTGGGTGGAGAGTGGAAGTCCCTCCTTTATTTTCCAACCACCTTAACATGCACACATAAGTATAATTGTTTATACATGTTGGATTATAGATTATGACCTTCCTTGTTGTGCTTATAATTCATGCATAATCTTGTATGTCCATTAGCAGATACTTAAAACTTACGGTTATGCTAATAATTAACCAACCGTCTTAAGTTTCTATGAATATAAACTATTTCCTTGAACTAAGTATTTCACTATCATATGCATGATTGTAAGATGCCTTAAATATTAGAATTGATTGCCTGAATTTCACTATCAAATTCAATATTAACAAGTTGCCTTATAGGTTTGTAGTTGTATTAAATACTTGAATTATGAAGGTTTTTTCCATACTTGTGAATTGCAGCTATCTTGTCCATTTATAGTGGAATTAAAGCTATGGGTTATGCTGGTTAATGTTAAGTTCATGGTGGAAGTCATAAACTAGTTGTTCATGCTCTCTCTTTCTTTACTTGACAATCTCAATTTATAAATAATAGTTCAACTTGCTAAAGAGGGTTTCTAATGCTTGATAGTCAATTTGTAGCTTTCTATTAGCAGTATGTCATTAGACCTTGGGCCACGAGCCTCAATACACGAAGGATATGGCTTGGGGAAACCGTCCTTCTTTTCCTTGGGTGAACACCCTATCTTGATGCTTATTATGTTTTCCAGGACCAATAGGTAGGAATGTTTGCCAGTATAGACATATTAGCTAAGCCCAACACCAAGGGCTTGAGGTGGAACTAGGAGTATCAAAACACTACCATCAGGTTGTTGGACCTTGGACCTCAATGTTTTCCATTGAGATTGGAACGAAGGAGAAACCCTGATA
The DNA here is from genome assembly GCA_031772625.1 of Pinus tabuliformis. Lineage (NCBI taxonomy): Eukaryota > Viridiplantae > Streptophyta > Pinopsida > Pinales > Pinaceae > Pinus > Pinus tabuliformis. Next base: position 538,853,707 of record CM062809.1, on the reverse strand, counting down.
ACAAAGCCTTGAGATGATGTGGATATGCGGGTTCCAACTCGGGCACAAAGTTCACAGGATTAACACCACAAGTTTCATAGCTCAGACCTTGGTATTTTCCATTGAGATTGGAAAGGATGCAAGGCAAGGAAACCCCAAGACCAAGATGTTAAGCTAAAATGGATGGGATGATGTGGCCTAAGATGAGATGGTCGAGATGATGTGGCCTGAGATGACATGGCCAAGGTGACGTGGCTTTGGGGTGATGTGGTCAAGGTGAAGTGGCTTGGTGGTGGACCCTACTCGCAGGTCTTTGACATTTGCATTTGCAATTTAATTTGAAATGAAAGTGAGGTAAGGAGAGCCCAATGTTGATGAACCAACCTAATGGAAGTTCCAACTCATTGAACCATGTGGTTGCGCCACCACCCACGACCATGACCCAATTGTTGTAAACTCATAGTGGGTGATGCCAAAGATGAGAGGGCTGATTCGGCTGAGGTTTCAATGTGGGAACCCCGTCAATCGAGATATTTCCCACCACCATTTCTTGTTGCTTGTTACATGTTGTGGGTGAGAATGCAAGAAAGTGGTTGTGCCAACATAATGTCAACTAGGTACTGTGGGCCTTTTAGAGATGACATGTCAGGGTCACGCTAGATTGATGGAGTCCACGTGGGTACCACATGGATGATTTGATGACATGGTCATTTTTAACAGGTCAAACTTCTAACATGCATAACTTTTGATTTAGAACTCAGACTGAGCTAAAATTTATATTGTCGGAAAGATCTTGACAAGTTGAACACAGTGGTGGCATCAAAATTCATTTTCACAAAATTAAAAAAATGAATTCATGTGACGCCACCTTCATAACATACCTTAAGGGTTGTGTCAAAACAAATAGGTAGCTATTGTCACTGCTACAACACCCTCCAAAATTTCACTACATTCAAATTTTGGAGCCTACTTCATTGTCGTACCAAGTGTTGCCTCAGTCGTCAAGTGTCGTTTCATGTTTCTCTATATGTTTTAAGTGTTCTTGAATGTTATCAAGTGCTGTCACATTGATTAGAACATCTCTTGATGCATTTTATGGTCGTAACATCTTTGTTGTGGTAAAATGACATTGACCATTGTCGTAGTCGCACACACTTCACTCATAATACTTGGGGAATGTGTATAAAGTGGCATTTTGATATATATTCATTGTTGATCAAGTTTGTCTAAGTTTTCTTGATGATTTGGTATGTGTCACACATGGTTTTATGAATAGAACTCATCCTTCTCACGTCTTGTCCTTTCATCTATACTTAGACAAATTTTGGTTTCAATGTACACCCATTAATACCAAGAGCGCACAAGCACACTCTGAAGCCTTGATGGGAGACCTTTTGTTGTTCGAAAGTGTGCCCTGCTCCCTCCTTGAGAGTTGTGTGCACCCCCAAAGCATGAATCCCCTTCCTTGTTCCAAAATATGACCTTCAAAATGAATAAGTCTTCCTTGAGCGCACTCCTTCAACTCGAAGAAGTGCACCCTCCTTGAGCACATTGGCGCATCTTGAAGACCTGAAGCTCAATCCTTCAAGTGCCATGTGCCCTTGTGAACTTCTTGAGCGCATTGGCACACTTCGAAGGCACGAAGCCCCAACCTTCAAGCTTTAAGAGTGTGCCTTGTGCGTATCTTGAGGCCTCTTAAACACATGAGTGCACTCTAAAGGCATGAAGCCTCGACTTTCAGCGTTTGGGAGTGTGCCTTGCACCCTCCCTCTCTCCCTTAAGCACACATTGCTCTTGGGAAGCCCGAAGCCTTCCCCTTCATCCTTTGGACTTGCGCCATGCACCTTGCCTTGACTGTTTTCTTCTTTTGGGCACATGAGCGCATGATGAAGCTCCGAAGCCTCTCTTCTTCAACCTTTCAACCTTTCAAAGTGTGACCTTGCATCCTGTAGCCCCTTTGACCCTATTTGATCACATCGGAAAGGAATGAATAGAAAATATGCATGGATCATGGTAGAATAGGAGATTTTCAGGCTGATAGTTGCTCGTCATGAGTGGTTGCAGAAGTAAGTAGTTCAAAAAACACCATGGCAAGCAAACAAGAGGAAGATCAAGCAAGGAGAAAAAGAAAAGAAAGCATGGAAAGAATGAAGAGCACACTTAAATATTAATGATTGAAGAAACCCAAAGACTACAAGATTTAAGACCCTTTAGAGGGTGGAAGCACCATGATCAGTAGAACAATAAAGAATGAAGACACAGCTAACAACAATGTCACTGCTGAAGAAAGTCCATGTAATCAGCCACTGCTGTCCCAGTCATAAAAATAGTGACATGTTAAGTATCATCACATGATGATGTGGAAGTCATGATGTATGTTATGAAACCAACTCAAAAAAAGATAGAATGGATAGATCAACGCCTTAGAATTTAGCCTCTTTGAGGGGGCAACCTCCTTTACATTACATAAATGAACAATTCTTGGATGATTCAAATGACAAAACCTCCTTTCTATATATAGGAGTCTAAGGAGTCACAATATAACCCAGCCAACCTAACAATAATAATATAAAGCCACAAAAATAACAATAGAGGGATTCAATGGGGCACAATAGGGGCACAACAATATTAATAAGGGATACAACTACAATAGTAATGGGGTAATCACTAGTATTATAGGGACCTAACATGCCCCTCTCCTTCAAAAAAGTGTTGTCCTCAACGCTTGAGTAGTTCTGGATGCTTCTATATAAAAGTTTCATCCTCCCATGTGGAATCTTCAGCGGATAAGTTCTTCCACTTGATAAGATACTTCGAAATTGATCGATTTCGTAGCTGTCGAGTTCTTGTTTCTGTGACTGCTTCCGGTTCCAATATAATTTTTCCTTCCTCATCAAGTTTTGGCAATATTGTTTGAACTGGGAGCTTGTCGCCTATAACCTTCTTTAAACATGAAACATGGAAAACTAGGTGCAATCGAGAAGTTGCAGGAAGCTTCAATTTGTAAGCCATAGTACCAATCTTTTGCAACACCTTGTACAGACCATAATACTTTGGTGATAATTTATTATCCTTCTTAGCTTGCTTGAGGGACATTTGCTTATATGGTTGTAGCCGTAGGAATACCCAATCATCTACATCAAAACTTCTTTCACTGCGATGTTGATCTGCCTGTTGTTTCATTCTATTCTGTGCCAACACGAGGTTATCCTTTAAGAGTTGGAGGACTTGTTATTGATGTTAAATGTGATGTTCCACTGCTTGAACCTTAGAATTTTCTCTTAAATATGATGTGATAGATGGTGGCTGATATCCATAAAGTGCCATAAATGGGGTCATTTTTGTTGCTGTATGGAAGGAAGTGTTATACCACCATTCAGCCAGAGGCAACCATTTGACCCATTGTGTCTGTTTATTAGATACAAAGAAACGAAGATATCCTTCCAAACATTTGTTTACTATCTCAGTTTGCCCATCAGATTGAGGATGATAAGATGAGCTATGAGCTAACTGAGTACTAAGACAAGAAAATAATTCTGTCCAAAAATTTCCAGTGAAAATGGGATCTCTGTCACTTACAATAATCTTTGGGTTTCCATATAGCTTTTGAATTGTTTCCATAAATGCAGTAGAAACTGTACTGGCTTTAAATGGATGTGATAATGCACAAAAGTGTGCATACTTGGTAAGTCTGTCAACTACCACCATGATGACACTCTTTCCCTCAAACTTGGGTAAACCTATGATAAAATCCATTGAAACCTCCTCCCAACGGTTGCTTGGAATGGATAAAGGTTGTAATAGACTCGGTGTCTTAATTGTTTCAACTTTATTTTGTTGGCAAATCAAGCATTCCACCACAAACTTTTGAATATCTGATTTAAGGCCATCCCAAAAAAAATCCTTCTTAACCCTGTGGTAAGTTTTTAAAAATCCTGAGCGCCCTCCTAAGGGAGAAGTGTGCAATTCCATAAGAATATTTTGTTTTAGTTGGGAATTCTTACAGAGGTATAAGCGATCTTTGTACCATAACGAATCATTTTGCCAGCTAATTGTATCAGATGTACTGGAATCTTGTTGTAACTTTCGAATAAGTGCCCACACTTTTTCATCATTATTCCATTCCTCCCTTGCTTCGTTTATCCAATCTAGTTCGATAATAGAAATGGCGCACAACAATGCTTCCACATCCTCATCCTTTCTTGAGAGTGCATCTGCCACCACATTTTGCTTACCTTTTTTGTAGATGATTTCAAAGTCATAACCCAACATCTTTGTGACCCACTTTTGTTGCTCTTCAGAGGATAATCTTTGTTCTAAAAAGTGTTTAAGGCTATCATGATCCGTTTTTACCTTGAAGTGTCTTCCCATTAGGTAGGGTTGCCATTTCTTAAGTGCATGGAGTATTGCCAACATTTCCTTCTCATAAATAGCTTTGTGTAAAAACTTTCCCTTGATTGGACGACTTTCAAAAGAAATGGGTCTTTCATCTTGCATTAAAACAACACCAATTCCATTTCCTGAAGCATCACATTCCACAATAAGGGTTTTTGTGAAGTCCGGTGTAGCTAAGACCGGTGCTTGGCACATTGCCTCTTTAAGGTGTTCGAAGGCCTTTGTTGCTTCTGGAGTCCATGAAAATGCATCTTTCTTCAATAATGTTGCTAGAGGTGCTGTTATTCTCCCATAATTCTTAACAAACTTCTGATAATACCTTGTCAACCCGAGAAATCCTTGCAGATGCTTTATGGATGTGGGGATTTTCCATTCCTTAATGGCTTTAATTTTGCTAGGGTCTACCTTAACTCCTTCATGAGATACAATATGACCCAAATATTCCACCTCTTGTACTCCAAAGAAGCATTTGGATCTTTTTGCATATAATTGTTTCTCCTCCAATAGTTGTAGCACCCTGTCAACATTTTCAACATGATCCTTCCAAGACTTGCTGTAGATTAGTATATCATCAAAAAATACTAACACAAATTTTAAGGGTTTAAAAATGGAATTCATCAAACCTTGAAATGTAGAAGGTGCATTGGTAAGGCCAAAAGGCATGACCAAAAATTCATAATGACCCTCATGAGTTCTAAATGCTGTTTTCGGAATGTCTTCAGTCTTCATTCTGATTTGATGATATCCTGAACAAAGATCCAACTTGGTGAAGTAAATTGATCCATGCAATTCATCCAGTAATTCATCAATGACAGGAATGGGAAACTTATCTTTAATAGTGAGCTTGTTGAGCTCCCTATAATCCTGACACATGCACCATGATCCATCCTTCTTGTGCACCAATACTACTGGAGTAGAGAAAGAACTTTGACTAGGAGTGATAGTTCCATATTTATGGAACTATCACTCCTCACATCTCTTTCTTAGCATCTTCTTATAACTGGCATCTCTGATGGTAACTATACTGAGATAAAGGGTGTGAGTTCACCATTGCAATGCATATTACAGGGATATTGATAACCTAGAGCCCAACATCAAGATGAAATTTATAGCCCAATATCGGGAGTTTACTTTGCCAAACGTCCAAGATGGAATCATTCAAGCCGGGCATGAGATTGCAAATGGGAGATAATGCATCACTCGCTTTGAGGTGTTGGCTAAGGTGGTAGGATGGGTTCCAAACATTAGCCACTCCTAGGGTTGCCTCAATCATTATATGCACACAATAGATCTTTATTCATACCCCAAGTTGTTGTTAGGTCCCATGCTGGTGGATAGGGATACAACAAGAGAAGAGATGCTTATAAAACTTAAAGAATTACAAGTTTTAATACGCTCCATGGAAAACATACTAGAGAAAATTGATTCCCACCTTAGCCTACCCCATGCACCAAGTTGTTGTTTAGATGACAATGGGGATCCTATCCCTGTGGAAGCCTCATACTTTCTAAAAGGTTGAATGCTAATTATGTTTTATGGTCATTTACTATTAAGTCCTAGTTACTTTGTTTTTTGCTACAACATAGCTCCAAAAGCTATATATTTTAGATAAACTTTCTAGTCTTTTATACATTATCAATAACAATTTTATGTGGCGCTTATGAAAATTAAATTCTATGCTTGGTTTGGTTTTCCTAATGGTAGACTAGGACAAATTTCAAACTATTATGATGTGAAACAATGTTTTTAGGGAATGAAATCTCTTTTACTTAGGAATAAATAGACATAATCATATTTTTATTTTTAAGGTCATAATCAAGCTATACATCAAATTGATATATGAGACCCCTTTATTTTTGGGATAAAGAATAGTGATAATCCCTTATAAAAAAACACATGTTCTCAACCATTAGACTTATAGATATATAAATTTTAAAAATAACTTCACGCTCAAAAAAAAATAAAAATAAAAATATGATTAACAAAAATAAATTTACTCTTTGAAAAAATAAAATACAAATTATATATGAAATAACATTATAATTAATAATATTAAAAAGACACTCTTTTATTAATATAATAATTAAATTATTTTTTTATTATTAATTATACCGAAGGCGTTTTTATGGTGAGGTTTCTCTTACTAACACTGTTGAGATTCATAGGCCAACACTATAGACATTTACTCCAAGTCTCGTTAGCCCTTCGTCCCTCCGCTGAAATTTGCCCAGGAAGCTTCCTTTTGCTGTTGAACTTAACTGACAGATGTTAGTGTTAGTGACTCTTCTCGTACACGATATAGCTTAGTGACTCTTTGTCTGAAATTTGCCCAGGAAGATTCTTTTTGCCACTAAATTAACTAAAGTTTGCAGAAGACCTGTTGTTGTTGGTGCTGTTGATGCTGTTGTTGATGATGTTGCTGATGTTGTGGTTGCGGTTGTGGCTGCTGATTTATCATTATGGGAATAACAAAAATCTTGGGTTGCCCTGTCAAGCCCATCACAACCTTGTTAGCATCATAATGGTGGTCATTACCCAATCTCCCACCTCTTTTGTCTTCACCCGCGTGCAAGACTGCGCCACTACCTTGCTGTTGCCCATGAACAAAAGGCCCAGTTGGGATGGAGGCTAATTTTGGGTTAGAAGCCACACGGGGTGGCCCGGGAGGGACATGGGGAGCATGAACCACCGGTTTCTCATACTACGTAACATTTCTCTTTGGGTTCCAATCGTACAGATACCTAGTGTTACCATCAACTAGAGCTCTCCACGGTGCCCGAAGCGTGGGATCATGAGGAGCATATCGGGGAACCATTCCAACGGTAGCAACAACAGCTGCCATTATTATCCAAATCAAAAGAAACCTAAAAAGAACACAAAATAATTAGATATTAAAACCACATATAAAAATCACAAACCCTTGCCAATCTAAACAGATAATCGTTTCCAGCTTCGAAAATCCCAGATCTAATGCCTATTAACCCAAAAGACACTCACTGCTGAAACAAAACAATAAAATACCTTTAGATTGTTTGAAATTCTCCACTTAAACGACACAAAAAACCCTGTTTCTAGTTGATCAAGAGCCACAAAAACTCTATCAGACTTGACTTTGCATCCTACACAGAACAAATTTTGGAGGATAAAACAAACGCCGAAAACCCAATGTGTTGTCTTAACCACAAACATTTTCTTAAACATTTTAAGAAAAAATTGTGGGCACCTATGTCGTTACTGGTTTCATTGTAACATAGAATTGTGGGCACTCGTGTCATTTCTTAACAGGTGGTTTCATTGTACGTGTATGTGTAGCCTTAAACATTTACTTGACTTCTAACCTTTCTTTTTTTATACCTCTTGACATACATGTTTATTGTAATTTTTTCATTAAAGAAAGTTACTTTACTTTTTTAAGAAACGAAAGTCGTAATTACACATTGCAAGTAGGTTGACAGGTTCTTAATGTATTAAATACCTTGGTATATGAACTATAAGTTTTAATGGGTTCGCTTCTGCACCTCAATATCGAAATCGCTAGTATCACGAAGCTCTAGTGATTATGGTGACATTCGATATTTTGAGTTGACACCCAGACCCAAAAAACCTTAAACCCTCTCTTTCCTTGTAGGTGGGCAAGACAATGTTGCAACCATGTGTGCTCTCTCTGCTATGTTTTCAAATTTCATAGCAACCTTCTTCTGTTTATTGTGTATGTGCGAATGAAACCAATATGAAATCAGAAAATCCATGCCCTAAATTGATCCGTTTTGGGGGTCGAAAATTTAGTGTTTTGTTGTAAGTTGATGTCGTGCAGTGAGGGAATGAAGGCTTTGCTGACGAGCGTGGCTTTTGTTTATTTGAAAGAACAACAATTTTATAAGTACACTAAAAAAATCTCACCTACAGATCCAACTATTTTGCTCTTGGGCCATGCAGATTTTATTTCCATGTTTGTTTTGAGGTTGTTTTGTTATTTCGATAAATCTTTTATTTTCTTCGATCCATTTGGGACTCATGAATGGTAGTCCTTTGTCTTGTAAAGTGTAAATTTGGCAAACTTTTCAAGAAAGACAGTTAAATTGGCTTAAACGTTTGGAAATTGGTAGTCATGTTATGGTGCCAACAATTGTCAGAAAGAATGCTTTATAATGGCAGGAAAAACTACCTTGCCCTGTACTTACGCAGTTACTTCGATGCGCTGCATGGAGTATAAACTCTCTTCAGGTTAGGTGTCATATCTTAAGGGTGATTATTTCGTATTTCCATGGACATTCAAGTCATCCATGTTTTTTGGGTGGGGAAGACGACAATAAGAATGGAACCCATGGATGGCTGTAACCCCGAAACATCATCGGCGTGCCCATTGCACCCTAAGGTGCAAATGCTCGTCTAAACATTAAGAAATGAATTTCATTTCATAATATAATATATCAAAGGAAATTGACCAACAATATGCACATATAAATATTTTGTAAATTGAAAAATATATTAATATATTATTAAATTTAAATGCTTTTAAATTCAATATCATATATAAACTTTACGTACCCTAACTTATATAATATTTATCACTTTATTATAAATTAGATAGTATTTATTAATATATAATTTATAGATACAAGGTTCATTTAATATATAATAAAAGCTCAAACATATCATATCTTGCTTTCAATCTAATATTTTAAGAAATAAAAGTCAAATCATAAAGTACCAAATATATAATACCTTTCCTTAAATCTAGTTAAAAAATAAAAGTCAAATCATAAATTATCAAACGGACAATACTTTCCCTTAAATCTAGTTTAAAAAATAAAATAAAAGTCGAACAAAAAAAATATCAAACTCATTGAATTACTCTTTGTAAAATATTTTTTTTAATATAGTGGGAAAATTTATCCTAGTTTAGTTGTTAAACCAGTAGTGGGACAATTATTAGTCACACTATTCATTAATGCATGTTGACTCATTATTGTTATTCAAGGAAAACCACGCTATTTTGTTCGTAAGGGTGCAGGATTTCACTCCTATTAGATGCCTCTAGGCCTTGGGCCATTAACCTATTTCCTTACATTTAATAAAGAAGTAAATATTCTATGGAAAAAATTGTAACATATTTATTTTGATTTTTTCCAAATATAAAAGGTTATAATAAATTATTAGAGTATACTGTTAAGTTTATTTTGAGGTTTTAATTGGTTGATTACAATTCAATGTGGCATAAATTTTAATTTTGAGATTTCTCTGATGAATAGAATTAAATAGGCATTTCTTTTTATAGTTTATAATGGTTATTTTGTTTTTCAAAGTTTTATATTTAAACTAAAATTTATCATTGTAGCAATGAATTAAATTATAGAAATGTTAGCTCAGGGGGCGTAGAGCAGATGTTGACATCGTGTTCCCTTGAGGCACTTTGTGGTGTAAAGGTCATCGGCATGAAATTCTATGGGCAAAGATTTAGCCATGCTAAGGGCTCGTGTGGCCTAGGTTGGGTGCGATTTGTGGGTGATTTTGATGGCTTAGATGCCCCTGGGTCGTGGCTTCTCAAGCCACACGTTAGGTGTGCTAGTCATCTTAGGACTCACATAACCTAGCAAATAAAAAAATTAATAAATTATAGAGATGTTAAATTTATTTTATTGTTATTGTTATTAGATATAATTTTTAATTTTATATAATAATAATAATAATAATAGTTTAATGTTAATATTGTTAACTGGATTTATTTTAGGTGGTTGGGAGGAATGATAGTTTTCCATTAAGAAAAATATTATATTACTAATATCAAATTTCACAAAATTATATGAGCCTCATTTTGACTAGATTTATTGGTTCGTATGCAATATGCCATAGTTTTTACATCAAACAACATAAATTGCACAACCCAACACACCCTATATCTAAAGAACCAGAATAACAACATAGAGAGAGCAGAAAAAATATCCATTTACAAGTTAGATTAAGTCACAGGAGAAGGGTCTTCCGGTTTAGTGCCCGAGGGAATTGGAAGCTTGAATTCACACTATATGTGTTTTTCCAAATGGATCATACGAGCTTCGAGTCGGTCAAGGTTGTCCTGTATTCTCCATTGATTTTGTTGTAGGTCATTAGGAAATGATATTTCATTTCTGTCATCATGCTTCTCCTTAAGAACTTTCCCTAGCAATGTTTTTAGCTGCCAATGAAGTGTAACCATACACATATACTGATTTCTGTTGCCCCTAGTGTGCCCAGGGTCAGGAAGATGTTAAGAAAATTCTTCCAAAAACTTGAAATATGAAAAGGTCTACCTATTCCTATGAACATTCCTTTCAAGTCATTGAATATAAAACTGAGTCCCTGGAGAGGTCGCAACCTAGTAAGCAACGACCACTTCCTAGGTTAGAGACTCGAAGTGAGACTTGCTATTCTAGCCATGCTCCCTAGCACCTTGTCGAATACGACTGCATTGTTGTGGCATGATAACCCAAAGTATCCACAAAACCTTGTTGATCTTGAGAAGACACTAGATGCACTTCCCCTAAAACCTAAAGCAATCAAACTCCTTAATCGTAGAAAGAGGATTCTAGCAATTGAGGGAAATTGGACTCTCCCCCCTTCCCCAAAACCAAATGAAAAATAAAACCTTCTTATCCCTTGCAATAGAAATGAAAAAAACCAGAGAAATACCAACATACTAGGACCAAATCCGCAATGTTGATTTTTTTTCTTAGGGCTATATTATTCTTTGCTTTTATAATTGCATTTCAACATTTGTATATTAAATTCACCCCATAACAACTTAACGTTATTCATATTTACAACATTATTCATTGGCATATGCAATTATATAGAATGAACAACAACATCATCAATATAGTGGAACATAAAGGAATAATAGAAGAAAACCATTCACACATAGAGATACGAGGATTGGTCAGTGACCAGGGCAAAACCCACTGTAGGGAAAACCCTTTCAAATTCTTCTTCTTATTAGATTGTCATTGAATGATTCAACAAAAGGGAGTACAATGATCCATATCATCAACCATAGTCCTATCCAACAAAATCAACTAAACAATATTCATGATATGAATCCAACTATGCTAATGATCAAAACCCTACTTCAGAAGCATGTAATAAATTGTCACTGTCTGCGGTCAACTGTCGAAACCTGTGGTCAAGGAACGAAATCTTCGGTCAACTGAAAAATCAAACCCTAGGTCTCAACTGTACCTTGAGAGTGTACATGCATGTGGCTGAAACCCTTCAACCACACCCTTGAGTCAGCATGCGTGCGGTTGACCA
>CM062809.1:537963510-538209446 GCA_031772625.1 Pinus tabuliformis | reverse complement strand
TTTCCTGTGACTCACAAGGTTTTTGCAAGCAGAGATGTCATATTTCATGAACAGGTTGAAGAAGGAAAGAATGACTCTAACAGTGATTGGCACATTCCATTGCTAATGGAAGAAAACAGTGAGGAAGATGAAGAGCAGGAGGAGAAACAAGAAGAAGAAGTAACAGACAATGTAATCAATGAAGATGCAAGCCCAGAAAAGGCTGAAATAGATAGAATTGAGGTAAGTCCCCTACCAAGGAGATTAGGTAGGAAGACTCGATTATCATCTAAATTGAAAGACTATGCATTAATGTCAAAGATTTTAAACATTGTAGAACCTGCAAATTATGAGGAAGCAAGTAAATCTGATGCATGGAGGGCTGCAATGTATGAGGAAATAGAATCAATAAACAGAAACCATACTTGGGATTTGGTTGAATTGCCTGAAGGTAAAACCCCCATAGGATGCAAATGGTTGTATAAACCAAAAATAAATGCAAATGGGAGTATAGAGAGACTTAAAGCTAGACTGGTAGCAAATGGTTACTCACAGAAAGAGGGAATAGATTTCGATGACACCTTTGCTCCTGTAGCCAAATTAAACACCATTAGAATGCTAATTTCCTTAGCAACAAAAAACACAATGGCAGCTACACCAGCTAGATGTCAAGTCTTCTTTCTGAATGGTGACTTGAAGGAAGAAATTTATTTAGTACAGCCTGAAGGTTTTGTGAAAAAGGGGCAGGAACATCTTGTGTGTAAATTGAAAAAGGAACTTTGTGGTTTAAAACAGCACCCAGGTCATGGTATGAGAAAATTGACTCATTTTTTGTTCAGCATGGCTTTCATAGGAGCTTGAATGATCCAAATCTGTATACCAAGTTTAATAAACAGAGGCAAATTATTTTGATTTCTTTGTATGTAGATGATATGATCATAACAGGGAATGCTAACAATCTGATCAAAGAAATCAAACAGCAAATGTCACAAGTGTTTGAGATGAAAGATCTCAGAAACCTTCATTATTGCTTGGGATTGGAGGTACGGAAAGACTCTGGACAAAATTTTCTCACTCAAGGGAAGTATGCCAGAAGCTTGCTCGAAAGGTTCAGAATGGAGCAGTGTAGATCAGCAGCAACACCATTACAGTAAAACTTAAAGTTGAGCAGTGACGACGGTACTAAAGCGGTGGATGCTACCATGTACAGACAGCTAGTTGGCAGTTTGATATATCAGACTACAATTAGACCAGATTTGGCATATTTTGTTAGTGTGTTGAGCCAGTTCATGTCAAAACCACTCGAAAGTCACTAGGTCGCAGCAAAAAGTGTGTTGAGGTATCTTAGTGGTACTAGTAATTATGGAATTTTGTACACTGACACTTCTGATGTTATTCTAGCAGGTTTTTCAGATTCCAATTGGGCATGTAACTTGGATGATCGAAGATATATCACAGGTTACGCATTCAGCATTAGATTCGGGGTCATAGCATGGAGCAGCAAAAAAGCAACACACTGTAGCTCTATCTTCATGTGACGCTGAGTACCAAGCATTGTGTGCAGCCACATGTGAAGCTATTTGGTTGAGAAGACTTCTCAACGATACAGGAGAAGAGCAAAAAGAATCAACTATTATCAAAACTGACAACCAGAGTACCATCAAGCTTGCATACAATCCAGTCTTTCATAAAAATACCAAGCATATCAATACTCAGGTTCATTTTGTTCGAGAGAAACAATAGTCAAAAGAGATATGTGTTGAATATTGTAAAACTTGTGATAACATGGCTGATATTTTTACTAAGCCTCTTGGGCGTGTAAAGTTTGAATTGTTTAGAGGGATTCTAGGAGTTAAGGATAATCCTTTCTCCATTAAGGGGGGGAGTTGAAAATAATTTATATTATTTTGTATTAATGGAGAAATGGTTGCACAAGTTGTAACGTATCTCCTTAGTTTAGGATTTGTTCCTAGAGTTTAGGAGTTTGGTTGCAACTTCCTAAGTTCTAGTAATGTATTTAATGATGTAATTGCTCATTTGATGAATATAGTGTACGGAGAGAGTTATCTTTGTTTGAGTGCAGTCTCCAGCTGCAGTACTCACCTGTGAGCTGCAACTCCTTCTTTTCAATTCAAGTCTGATTTTTATCTTGCTAATTTATTGTTTCAATGTTATGAGTAGTTTTTTTTAGTGACCGAAATTGCGTCTTTGAGTTATGTACGTTATACTCTGATCAATCTTTCAATTGGTATCAAAGCATTGCGTGCTCTGCCCGTCCTTTCAAGCACGATCAGTCTCGAAAAATTTTGAACCCTAATAAAACCTTGGAATCAGGCTTGAAATGGTTGTGTGTAAATTTATGAATGTTAAACATAACATTTTAGAACAATTGGGAAGTAGCTTGAAGTTAATTATTAAAAAAATAATTAGAATAGCATATAGTCTAGCTTTACAACACTGAAAAAATATTTATGAAATATATATCAACCGTATTTAAACAAAAGAAAATATACCAATACTTCAACCTTTCTCTGTGTCCCTTTTAGTTGCAAAAATTTCATTTCCCGCCCTTTAAGGAACGGTGACAAGAAATAGAAATATAATTAAACAATTTTCTAGCTTGACGCTGATTAAAATGCATGACAGATAAATACATAAACAACAAATTTAAGGTTTCAATTAATTTTTTTTCTCCTCCTACTTTTGAGGTTGCAAAATTTTCATTCAACGCCAAATACATTTAAGAAAGCAAAAAAAGTTTGACCCAGTTCAAATTATTTTTGATACCTAGCTGCCTTAACTGGTGTTGTATTCAATTTGAATAGACTAAAATCAAGAAGTTGGAATCTCCGGTGATTGTGAAAACGTGTCTAATTGATTGATTCCTTAACCAGAATCGTAATGTTTTTTTACTGCATGTGCTGTCGATTGATCCTTTAGCCAGCAGAGTCGTGCAGCAGAGATAAGTCTATAGGACTGGGGAATATTTTAAGCCGTAGTGTAACCATTATGTTTTTTTGGTTTTAAAAGTATAGAAATTTTAGTTCTGTTTTGAAAATTGGGTAGGGATTTTTGTAAATCCAAATAAAAGCTGTTAAATTTCATAATCTTAGGTGTTTTAGAGGTTTTTGATGGTGATGAATATATTTCGGTCATCAAAAACATGATTCACACTGCATCTACAAAAAATTTTAAATTTCTTTTACCAAGATTCCAACCATTTTTAACCATCCAGATAATTCCTATGACTCCCTATTTTAATTCCATGACTCCATATTTCAATCGAGGGCACATAAAGTGCTGGAAATTCAGAGAGTTAATCGTCCTCCGTATCGTGTGAAAAGTGATATATAGCATTTGTTGGTGACCGTTGACCGCTGAGATACCTATAACCAGGTCTTCAAAGTTACAACGGATGTACGGATATGTCAGAACCTGAGTAACTGTTGATAGAGGTCAGAAAAGTAACATGTTCAGTCATTCTCGAATGATCCAATCATCAATAGCTCAACGATTGTACTCATGTTTCAGCATAATACTAAACTCAGACGAGAGCTACAGAAGCAGTACTGCAAATTGCAAGTTGTGCATTTGCCTCTCGTGACGGTACGTCTTTTTCTCTTCTTTGTAGATTCAGTCTTAAGGATGAGTCTTATTTTAAAGTCGATCTCAACCACATAAAAATTAAAAATTAATCCTGTAAAATATCCGAACCCAGAATCTCAACCATCAAATTAAATTAAATTAATACTTGGGATATGAAATTCCTGCCCTGCCCGGTCGTCTGCCAGTCTCAACAGTTGTCCATGCAAACTTAAATAAAGAACGTTTCCGTTCTGGAAGCTTAACATCATATTTCCCTTGAGCCGGTAATTTCTACTGCTGTCGTACAGCATAGCTAAGCCTTTGCGAATCGCTATTTAGCGAACTGTGAAATTGCAATATTTTAATGCCACCCTTATAAAGTGCTGGATATGCACGGGTCAGTTGGTCGTCTGTATAGTGTGAAAAGTGGTTTCAAAACGTGGAATTTCAAAAATCCTGTTCTCTCTTGATACAGTGCCATCCAATCCACGATCATTTCTGGTCACTGGCGATGTCATGATTAGACAGAAGCATTTGTGTGTTGAACGATGGAAAGCATGTGTTAAGTGAACAATTCAAAAATTATGGGAAATTAGTCCGTTAAGACTATCTGTCATGAAAATGATCATACGTTAATGACTTATTTAACGCAGTTAAATCCCAAAAAAAATATCTAAATTAAAAAAATGTGTGAATTATATTTTGGTATTGAGGTCTCGTGAATTCATGACGTTTCGCCTAACCCGCCTTGCATCGCATTTGGACGGACTGGTACCGACAATTGGAAATTTCGAGAAACTTTTCGATGCCCCAATGTGGATCGCGGATTAGTTCAATCAGTACTAATTTTTTTTTGACAAATGGAAATTTTGTGACAGTTTTGGCTGTCCGATGTGTATCATGGATGTTTTTATGTTGTTTTGTTTTTTGCGGTTGTATTTAGTGTTGTGTATCCAGGATTAGTTTTTTAAAGTTTTTTTTTTTTTTTTTTAAATTAGGGTTGTGTATGCAGGATTAGTTCTTTTTAGTATTGTATCTCTCTTTTAGTGCGCAGTTTTAATTATTTTTAATATTGTATTAACAAATTTTTTAAATTTAAATTTCATATATAAATTTCCGAGAGATTGTGTCAATTGCTGGATCTACTTTTGCACCTGCCCTTGAAATAGATATATCTTTGTGGGAGCGAGTTAACTGTAGCATTAGTTGGGGGGTTGGTATCTGTGCTCGCGGGAGCTATACAGAGCGGGCAACCCGGTGTTTCCGCTTTAAACAATAGAAACATCGGATTCAACCAGAGCAGTCGGCAACCCTCACCATATGACCCTTGAAATAGATATATCTTTGTGGGAGCGAGTTAACTGTAGCATTAGTTGGGGGGTTGGTATCTGTGCTCGCGGGAGCTATACAGAGCGGGCAACCCGGTGTTTCCGCTTTAAACAATAGAAACATCGGATTCAACCAGAGCAGTCGGCAACCCTCACCATATGAATAGTGAGTGATTCTGTGGATGGCGGCCCTCTTTTATATATATATATATATTATTATTATTATTATTATTATTTAAACTATATAATTCAAATATATAATGTTAATAAATTTTTACATCATTTTAGAAAAAATAAGTAAAAAATGTACCAAAAAATTAAAATATAATAAAGTTAAAACTATTTTTTTTTGTTGCTATCTATTGAATTTTTATACCAAGAAATTATATAATAGAAGAAATTAAATTGGTATTTCAAAGTCATAACTTTCACATATAATTTAATATCTTCTTAGGCATAGAATTTCAAATCTCATAAAAAAAAATAACTATTTTTTTTTCTTATTTTACTTTTTGTGTAAATTATAAATGTTAATTTTGTTTTATAAAATTAATAAGAATTTTTAGCATTTTTTTATATAAATTGTAAATATTGATTTTTGTAATATAGTTATATGTAAATTTCATTATGGTAATATTTTTTATTTTTCTTATTCAATTGTTAATAAACAGAGTGAGTGTTTTTCAGGAAACTTTGTCATGATTGTGTTGCTATCCATGCTAAAGATCAAAGATAAATAAAAAGAATGATTATATTATGTTAAATAATTTTTATTATTTCAATTTCACCTTTGTCAATGTTAATATATAACTAAAATAATTAGATAATTATGATATTAATTAGATAATTTGATTATTTTTATGCCTATTACATTTCAAATGTAAAATTTATAATCAATTACAAAACATATTTTTAAAATAGAAACAAATATTCTCATCAAATTCTAAATTTCCATCATTTATTGATTACAAATATACTTCTTATACATATTTTATTGTTGTTTTTATTAAACAGAAATTCTTTTATATTTAATAATTTATACACTTGCTTAAGCATTATAGATTTTGGTATACCCCTAACTCTTCCACATCATAGGACTCACTAAAGTAAAATATTTTACATTTTTTTTTAAGAGTCAATAATTTAATTAAGATGTTGTAATACCTCTATGTTTCTTGTAAATATCTTTCTATTTTTATATTGAACTGATTTTAGATGTGATAGCTAGAAAGCCATTGTAGACTTGAGGTAAGTGGGAAAATGATATGACGATGTAATAATTGAATTTTATAAATGAAAAAGAAATTGGAAATTACTCGAGAAAGAAACAGTACAGTTAAGAGATTCTTGCCAATATCTGGAAACTGAGGTTGGTGGATGAGATAAAACTAATCTTCCCTTAGATAACTCCTAGAAATCACTAGGAGTTGATTAGCAAGGTTTAATGTGATGGGAAAGAAAATCTATTAAGTCTAACAGAGTTGCAAAAAAACACTGAGTAAAGGGTGGAATAAAGTGCCAAAGGAGAGAAAAGTGAGCTTTAAGGAAAAAAGAAGAAAGCCTAGGCTAGAGGGTTGACAGACCCTGAAAAGCAAGACACTACTAAGGAAAAATATGCTAGGGAAGTGAGACCTAAAATACCTTTCTTGGAATCACAAGAGGTTGTTGATTCCCTTTCAGCAACAGATCTTTGCTTAGGGGGAACTAGAGGATCAGTTCATGGTTGGGAGGAAGGTGTTTCGCCCAAGTTCAGTTTTAGCTATAAATCCAGTTATAATTTATGCAGAGTTATTAATTGTTGGTTTGAGGAAAAAATATGATTATACTAGTTATTTTCGAAGAATGGAAGAGGAATTGTAATATGTGTGACTGTTTTAATGGACTTATATTTTGTATTGTATGGATCATGGAAATGACTAAATATAGATAAACAAGAGTGGTTGTATAATTGTGAGGAAATTCGCAGGTAGATATAAAATAAATTACTACAGTGAAAATTCATGACTTATAATTGTTGATGGATGCATTAGTGGAAATATTTTGCTCTAAAGAAATTCTAGATGGCATAGTGTAAGAAGACCATAATTTTTATTGCCACCCTTGAATTATTAGTTCTGGTATTGTTCTTAATTTTGGATGGGTTATGGATATTATGCGCACCTAGGCTGGAATGAATTTAGTTAGTTTTAAATTTCTTCTTTGCGCATAATATGATATACTACACAGAAAGGAAAACCAAGTAATTGTAACAATAATGGGTAATTGATCAAAATCGTAAATGGGTAGTAAACTATAAATACAGAAAACTGATATAAAAATGATATTTAGGGGATTTTTTGTAGTGTTCCTTTATATGCGACCAATATTGTTTAGGCTCTGGATTTTTTCTTAGACTACAAAAAATGAGAAGACGTACCTGCAATGGATTGAATTCGCATGGGGTGGTACGGTTACAAATTTAGGGCTCGGGTTGAAATCTCAAAATGTTAGAAGACAACAATACTAGATAATCAATCTTGGTGTGACTAAACTGAACCAAATTAATATTATACAGTGCGAGAAAATATGCAACTTAACCTATACAACATGTAACTGGAATTAGGAATTTGACGAGTTAGTTATATTTAACCAACTTGGAAAGGGAGCACTTTTTCGTAAGCCTCTGGCCAAGATTGCAAAGCTGGGAAAAAATTGTTATACCAATACTTTCAGATTTTAGTCAAAAATTATAGAAAACTTCACCATAACCCAGCCCTGGTAATATTTTCTAGTTAGAAGCCGAAAGAAAAAAAGAATATTGAAAGTACAAGATAAGACTACATAGGAACAAATATGTCATAATACATGAAATGAAGAGTTTATACTGATATATTAAACATTAGAAAAGAAAACTGAGAGTACATCTCTTAAAAAGATATCGCCCAAGACTTTCCAGTGAAAATATGATTTTAGCGCTAGTGAAAGGTGTAGTATCCCTCTTAAATATTTATATATATGAAATAGATAAAAAAAAAATAACCCAAAAAAAATAAGGGTTTTAAATATTAAGCCTATGCTCAGACAGGAAAGCACATACTGAATCCAGAAACAACCCTACATTGTCCCCCTTATGTGTGAAATACTTCATTCAAAAACAGAGGTGATGCGAAGGAACCGACCTGGTACGAGTGAGAGCAAAGAGTCAATGAACGACAACACTTGAACCATTTTGTAAGTTGTAAAAAAAAGCCCTTGACTAAGTAGGGGCTGGAGGTACCTACAAAAAAAAAGAGGAAGTAAGGATTAGCGCCACCCCTGTTGGAAAAATATGACAAAATAGACATGTAAAAAATAAGAACCAAAAATCTTCAAGGGAAATGGATTACCTAATGAAGAACAAGTTGTTTTCATGAGCCAATAGTTACCTGAAAGTTGCAACGTAGGATGGAAAAAGAAAAATGGTTACTTTGAAGGAAACAACTCTGTAATTACGAAGGAAAACTGGAAATGCATATCAAAGGGAGGAGAATCTACTTACTAAAAACAGAGTACCCATGACATGCTGAGCCCAAACTAGAAAATGTGCTAGAAGGGTCAGCCTCTTTCTATATAACGACAATTAGGATTGTAAGTATCAGAATTAGCAAAGCGAGTGGTTTATACAAGTAACCCTGAATCAAAAAAATTAGTAAATTCAATGTGGGAAAGGTGAGATACTTACTGAGTGAATACAGGGAGGAAAATTTAAGCCAATACCGGTGGTTTTCTTGAAATGAGAGAGGAAACCTAACTATGCTCCTATATGGATAGAGACAATGTAAAAGAAAAAAAGTGTGAGCTTGTAGGGAAAAACCCTAAATATGGGAATTTAAATGTAGTTAAATATAGCTATGTAGAACAACTTACTTGTTCCAGAGAGTGGATGAGGCATGAAAGCTCTTGAGAAGGCCAAAACATTTTTATAGGAACCCAATTGTGCGTAATTATTTCCCCATCATGGTGGTGTTACAGGAGCCGAAGCCATAATGCAAGGTAAGAAAACTCTTAAAATACATCAAATGAAAACCCTAACATTAAGTCAAGAAGAGGATAGAACGTCTTAATCATTGGATTGAAGGCCCTCAAATCTATTGGTAAGTGGTTATAGGGTACAACATGTCATGTGAAGTTCACATGGGCTTGACACATGTGGCATCCAACTATTCGACGCAATCACCTAAACCCTTATCTACGAACACTCTAATAGCTAATTTTGGTAGTTGAAGTGGTTAAATCCAAATTTCATATACCTATGTCACATAGTGATAAATGTAATGACCCTTGATGAGAATATAAACCAAGCACTCACGCTAAAATAATTAAAGGTTACACACCAACCCAACATAAGAACAAGTGTAAATATATACATAACTCTAATATATATCAAATGTTGTAGGTGTTAACAATTAGCAAAGCATACCTTTCCAGAACGACAATATCAATGTAGTCATACTGCATGTGCTCATTAAATCGACCAAGAATTATTAATGCCACTTATATACATATATTCTCATAAGTTTATTATAGGAAGAAGAAACATTATAAAAGAGTTTGAGGACATGAGTAATGTATAAGTAAAAAAAAAAAAAATTATGAAGAGGGTTTTGTTAAAAATGGTATCAAAGCCTAGTTTCAACATTGGGCTTGCAAGTAACCATCATAGTAAAATGAAATATGTGAAAAAATATTAATATTAAATACTAATAGCAGGTTGTATTGTGTTATGAGCTCCGTAAGTGAAGCAGACTGCCACATAATGGCATAGGATTCCCCTCCAGCCATAATAGTCGGTGAAGAACTGTATGTGGAATTGGGTAATGGAAGTACCCCATATACCTCCCAGTTTATGGATGTCATGAGAAACCTGGAACAAGATTTGGCTTATCTCAGAAGCAATAATGAATGATCGCTAAAGGCTAGTGAGGAGTAGGAGAGGATGATAAGAGAGTTGACTCAAAATTCTAGCCATAGACACATGGAACCAGAAAGGCTGAAGAGGAAAAAGGTGGTAGGAGAGTCATAGAAGTCTAAAAGTGGAGGTGAATCAGATATAACATATCTCAAATCAAAGAAAGAAAAGAAAAAAATGGATTTACAAGGAGAGTTTAGGAAAATCGAACCCCTACTTTTGATGGGAAAAAGGAATAGGATGTGTATTAGGTCCCTATAATACTAGTTATTACCCCATTACTATTGTAGTTGCATCCCTTATTAATATTGTTGTGCCCCTATTATCCCCATATTGTTATTACTGTGCCCCATAGAATCCCTCTATTGTTATTTTTGTGGCTTTATATTATTATTGTTAGGTCAGCTGGGTTATATTGTGACTCCTTAGACTCCTATATATAGAAAGGAGGTTTTGTCATTTGAATCATCCAAGAATTGTTCATTTATGTAATTTAAAGGAGGTTTCCCCCTCGAAGAGGCTGAATTCTAAGGTGTTGATCTATCTTTTCTATCTTTTCTTGAGCTGGTTTCATAACATTTGGTATCAGAGCTTTGGATTCTAGGGTTTCGCTGCTCCAAATAGGTCATCATGGCATTTTCTCTATAACTTTTTTCTGCTACGTTTCAAAAGCTAAAAAAAAAAACCCATTTGAGATGAAATCACGTTGAACCTCAGGTCCGAATTTCAGAGCTTTTTACGCTATATTTGCGGAGATATGATCTGAGGAAGTTGGTCTTTTTGCAGACTCCTGAATTACATTCCAAACAGGTGACCTGGGGAAAATTGTCATAAATTTCTCTCTGAGCATCGGATTGAAATTTCGTAAGAAGGTAAAAAAAGAGGACGGACTTTAGTTTCTTGTATATATTTTTCAGATCCAAAGGTCGAAACAGTGACTCGTGGCACGTCGTACAAGTTTTCTCTACTGAACTAGTCTATAATCAGGTCACTGTGGGAGATTTCGCATAACTCTTCCTTGGAGAATCCAATTTGGATCAAACTGGTGGCATTGGAAAGAGGACACATAGGGCTACTGCAGGTCACAATTTCAGAACTAGATGATCCAAAAGTACAGAGATACATTAGAGGCAATATCGAGCTCCTACAAAGTGAAAAAAGGTGTGTAGATTCTTTTAAATTTTTGCTTAAGATTGGTTTGAAAATTTATTTTGAAGGAATTCAAAGGGCATAGTAGAGAATTACTATCGGTAATTGATGCCCTGAGGAAAGAAAATGCAAACACTTAGTAAGCAACCTGAAAGCTCTAACATGACTCATGAAGAAGAGGAAGAAATGCTACATGATATATCAAAATTACAAGAACAAGTGCAACAAATGTCACTCTCACAAAAGCTAACAAAAGCTAAGATAAATGGCGTGGAATCTAAGATAAAGGGCGTGGAAGCTAAGACGAATGATTTGAAGATAGATTTGAAGACAAATTTGAAGACAGATTTGACAAATTTTCTTCAAGAAATACTTACTAATTGTGAAAAGGTAGTAAAGGAAACTCATGATGTGAACAAAAGAAATGTTAATCATGATTTCTTAGACTCTAATGTGGGATCGAAGACCCACCATATTCCAAAAATCGATATGAGGAAGTTTGATGGCAAGGATCCCACAACATGGATATTACAGATGGAGCAATTTTTTGATCTCAATAATGTGCAAAACACACCAAATGTATGTATTGCAACTTTATATTTGGAACCAAATCAGTTTGTCTGGTATCAATGGCTTTGCTCTTGTAAACAAATTATCACTTGGGCAATTTTTACAGAAGAATTGACAGCACATTATGAGGACACAAAAAGCAACACTTTTTTTAGCCAATTGATAAGTGTCAAACAAAAGGGTTCAATAATGGAGAACATTGAGGAGTTCCAAAAATTGAACATAAGGGTAAAAAATATTCCAGAGGAGCATAGGATTGATGTGTTCATAGGGACTTTAAAGGATAATATCCAACATTATGTTCGCCTTTGGGAACCTGATTCATTAGAGAAGGCATTCAGGTTAGCAAGAAAAATGGAAAGCAAAATTATGGCAACCAGGAAGCATACCACTCACAACTATAAAGATGGAAGTGTTGTTGCCCCTAGTCTTCCACAACCGATAAGGTTGACACCACAACGATTGGAAGAGAAAAGAGCAAAAGGGCTTTGTTACAGTTGTGATAGAAAATACACTAAAGGTCATAAGTGTGCTGAGAAGAAATTATTCTACATAGATTGCGAAGAGGAAGAAAAAAATGAGCAAGAAAGGTCAAAAGAAGAGGATATGATCTAGGAACAAAGCCTAGATAAAGAATAAATGAATCTGACCATATCTTGTAATGCATTAGCGGGAATTACCACTCCTCAAACCATCAAGATAGAAGGACAAATCAAGAAGAAAAACGTAATAGTGTTGATTGATTCAGGAAGTACCCACAATTTTATTCACTGTAAGGTAGCAAAAGAATTGAATTGCTTCTTATATCCAGCACCAGAGTGTCAAGTGATGGTTGCAAATGGAGGAACAATAAATTTCTCTGGAAAGTGCCATAATATCAAGCTATCGATGGGAGAATATGTATTGGCTAGCCCGATGCTTTCCATTCCAATGAGAGGTGCCAATGTTGTACTAGGAGTCCAATGGCTACAATCCTTGGGTACAATAGCTTTTAATTTTCAAGAACTTTTCATGAAATTTTCTATGGAAGGAAAGGAAGTTGAATTAAGGGGTATTGCAGGGAAACCGGGAAAGATAATCAGCTCTAATGGTATGACGAAGCTTCTAAAAAGGGAACAAAGGGATGTAATTGCATAATTATGTTCGCTAGATGTTTCCACATTGGAATCATATATTTCTCCATATCTCCAAAAAGTCTTGGACAATCATTCCAAGGTATTTGAGACTCCCAAAGGTCTCCCACCTATTCGTGATCATGATCATGCTGTTCATCTGATTCCAAGAAGTGTTCCTCCAAACATCAGGCCGTACAGATATCCCTATGCCCAAAAGAGTGAAATTGAACGTATGTTTGCAGAAATGCTAGAGGCTGGTATAATTCAACCGAGTCAAAGTTCTTTCTCTGCTCCAGTAGTATTAGTGCACAAGAAGGATGGATCATGGCGCATGTGTCCGGATTATACGGAGCTCAACAAGCTCACTATTAAAGATAATTTTCCCATTCCTGTCATTGATGAATTACTGGATGAATTGCATGGATCAATTTAGTTCACCAAGTTCGATCTTCATTCAGGATATCATCAAATCAGAATGAAGACTAAAGACATTCCGAAAACAGCATCTAGAACTCATGAGGGTAATTATGAATTTTTGGTCATGCCTTTTGGCCTTACCAATGCACCTTCAACATTTCAAGGTTTGATGAATTCCATTTTCAAACCATTCCTTAGAAAATTTGTGTTAGTATTTTTTGATGATATACTAATCTACAGCAAGTCTTGGAAGGATCATGTTGAACATGTTGACAGGGTGCTACAACTATTGGAAGAGAAACAATTATATGCAAAAAGATCCAAATGTTTCTTTAGAGTACAAGAGGTGGAATATCTGGGTCATATTGTATCTCATGAAGGAGTTAAGGTAGACCCTAGCAAAATTAAAGCCATTAAGGAATGGAAAATCCCCACATCCATAAAGCATTTGCGAGGTTTTCTCGGGTTGACAAGGTATTATTGCAAGTTTGTTAAGAATTATGGGAGAATAGTAGCACCTCTAACAACATTATTGAAGAAAGATGCATTTTCATGGACTCCAGAAGCAACAAAGGCCTTCGAACATCTTAAAGAGGCAATGTGCCAAGCACTGGTCTTAGCTACACTGGACTTCGAAAAAACCTTTATTATGGAATGTGATGCTTCAAGAAATGGAATTGGCACTGTTTTAATGCAAGATGAAAGACCCATTGCTTTTGAAAGTCGTCCAATCAAGGGAAAGTTTTTACACAAAGCTATTTATGAGAAGTAAATGTTGGCAATACTCCATGCACTTAAGAAATGGCGACCCTACCTAATGGGAAGACACTTCAAGGTAAAAATGGATCATGATAGCCTTAAACACTTTTTAGAACAAAGATTATCCTTTGAAGAGCAACAAAAGTGGGTCACAAAGATGTTGGGTTATGACTTTGAAATCATCTACAAAAAAGGGAAGCAAAATGTGGTGGCAGATGCACTCTCAATAAAGGATGAGGATGTGGAAGCATTGTTGTGCGCCATTTCTATGATCCAACCAGATTGGATAAATGAAGCAAGGGAGGAATGGAAGAATGACGAAGAAGTGTGGGCACTTATTCGATAGTTACAACAAGATTCCAGTGCATCTTATACATTTAGCTGGCAAAATGATTCTTTATGGTATAAAGATCGCTTATACCTCTGTAAGAATTCCCAACTAAAACAAAAGATTCTTATGGAATTGCACACTTCTCCCTTAGGAGGGCGTTCAGGATTTTTAAAAACTTACCACAGGATTAAGAAGGAATTTTTTTGGGAAGGCCTTAAATCGGATATTCAAAAATTTGTGGCAGAATGTTTGGTTTGCCAACAAAATAAAGTTGAAACAATTAAGACACCAGGTCTATTACAGCCTTTATCCATTCCAAGCCAACGTTGGGAGGAGGTTTCAATGGATTTTATCATAGGTTTACCCAAGTCTAAGGGAAAGAGTGTCATCATGGTGGTAGTTGACAGACTTACCAAGTATGCACACTTTTGTGCATTATCACATCCATTTAAAGCCAGTACAGTTTCTGCTGCATTTATGGAAACAATTCAAAAGCTACATGGAAACCCAAAGATTATTGTACGTGACAGAGATCCCATTTTCACTGGAAATTTTTGGACAGAATTATTTCTTGTCTTGGTACTCAGTTAGCTCATAGCTCATCTTATCATCCTCAATTTGATGGGCAAACTGAGATAGTAAACAAATGTTTGGAAGGATATCTTCATTTCTTTGTATTTGATAAACAAACACAATGGGTCAAATGGTTGCCTCTGGCTAAATGGTGGTATAACACTTCCTTCCATACAGCAACAAAAATGACCCCATTTATGGCACTTTATGGATATCAGCCACCATCCATCACATCATATTTAAGAGAAAATTCTAAGGTTCAAGCAGTGGAACATCACATCGAACATCAACAACACATCCTCCAACTCTTAAAGGATAACCTCGTGTTGGCACAGAATAGAATGAAACAATAGGCATATCAACATCGAAGCGAAAGAAGTTTTGATGTAGGTGATTGGGTATTCCTATGGCGACAACCATATAAGCAAATGTCCCTCAAGAAAGCTAAGAAGGATAATAAATTATCACCAAAGTATTATGGTCCGTACAAGGTGTTGCAAAAGATTGGTACTATGGCATACAAATTGGAGCTTCACGCAGCTTCTCGATTGCACCTAGTTTTCCATGTTTCATGTTTAAAGAAGGTTATAGGCGACAAGCTCCCAGTTCAAACAATATTGCCAGAACTTGACGAGGAAGGAAAAATTATATTAGATCCAGAAGTAGTCACAGAAACAAGAACTAGATAGCTATGAAATCGATCAATTTCGGAGTATCTTATCAAGTGGAAGAACTTATCCACTGAAGATTCCACATGGGAGGATGAGAATTTTATACAAAAGCATCTAGAACTACTCAAGCGTTGAGGATAACACTTTTTTGAAGGAGAGGGGCATGTTGGGTCCCTATAATACTAGTTATTACCCCATTACTATTGTAGTTGCATCCCTTATTAATATTATTGTGCCCCTATTATCCCCATATTGTTATTACTGTGCCCCATAGAATCCCTCTATTGTTATTTTTATGGCTTTATATTATTATTGTTAGGTCGGCTAGGTTATATTGTGACTCCTTAGACTCCTATATATAGAAAGGAGGTTTTGTCATTTGAATCATCCAAGAATTGTTCATTTATGTAATGCAAAAGGAGGTTTCCCCCTCAAAGAGGCTAAATTCTAAGGCGTTGATCTATCTTTTCTATCTTTTCTTGAGCTGGTTTCATAACAATGTGAAGCATTGCCTCTTAACATGTTAAAATATTTTCAGTTATATGAGTATGAGAGTAATTTGAAGGCTAGACTAGATATCCACTAGTTGCAGGGAAAATCTACTCTCTAGTGGGAAGATGCCAAGAGTGTACACATGTTGGAAGAGAAGGGTGCTACTTGGGAGGAGTTCCAAAAATAGTTTAAGTCTGAATACCTGAGTGAGTGATACTATGATAATCGTGCCAAGGCATTCCATCAGTTAGGGCTAGGAAAACTAACTATGGATGAGTTTGTAGCAAAATTTACAAACTTATTATGGTATGTTCCCTGTATTAAAGAAGAAAAATCCAAAGCACAATGATTTTTGAATTGTTTACCAACCCCTTACAAATAAAGGATTGAGCTCAAAAATCCTAAATCAATGGATGAGGCATTAATAAAAGCTAGGTTGTGTTATCAGCAGTTCAGGATTCGAGAGGAAGTCTTAAAACCATGGCAAAATAAGAACAAAACCAAGTTTGTAATGACTGCAAAAAGACATAAACCTCCTTATCTTAAGAATTTTGGACAGGACCATCACAAGAAGAAGTTTAGCAAGGGAAATGTAAATCATCCTGCATAGTCACATACTGGGTCAAACCCATGGAATTAAATAACAAAAAGAGAAGTGGGGTCAAGGAAAGAGAACCACTGAAGTGTTGGCGTTGTGGTGAATCCCACATATTAAGGGACTTTCCGCATAATCCCCGATATATTCACAATATTCAATGGGTCCATGAAGCAACAATTGTGAATGATGTTGCCTAAAATTCTCCCAGGATCAATGCATAACTAGAGGACAAACAAGTTCAGCACCAATCTACTATGATTGAGATTGAAGGTACCATTTCCAACCAAACCGATTCCATTTTAATTGATCAAGGGGCTGGTCTAAGTTGCATTATCCCCAAATTGTGGAAAAATATAAATTAAAATCTAAAAAATTTAAGAATGTATGGTTGGTACAATAAGACATTGGTACCAAAAGGAAAGTAACTAGTCAAATAAGACAATCGCTGATTGATTTAAATGGTTATCAAAGAGAAGAATATTTAAATATTCTTCCTTTAGGATCCTATGATTTATTAATAGGCATGGACTGGTTGGAGAAGTAGGGAGTTTTTATAAACTATTTGAAGAAAACAATGAGTTATATGGGTCAAGAGGGGAAAAACCAGTTAATTAGAGGTAAACAAAACCCAATATTTGTCTAACAAATTTTAGCCTTAGAGCTAAAAAGGAATGCAAGAAAATAATGTCAGATCTACATGGTTCAGGTGGAAACAAATAAACAACAAATAGAAAAGGAAAATTTAGAGACCTTACCAGTTATCAATGAATTCCAAGATGTTTTTCAGAGGAAATTCCAGGTTTACCCCCTCGTAGAGACATATATTTCTCCATTGATTTAGTACCAGGTGCCACCCCCATATCCAAAGCTCCTTACCGAATGAGCATATAGGAGCTACTAGAATTAAAAATATAGTTACACGAACTAGTGGATAAAGGTTACATCAGACTCAGTGTCTCACTATGGGGGATGCAATAATATTTTTCAAGAAAAAGGATGAAACATTTAGAATGTGCATCAACTATCGTCAATTGAATAAGTTAACTGTCAAAAATAAATACCTGCTACCTCGAATTGATGATTTGTTCAATCAAGTGAGGGGAGCAACTATATTTTCAAGATTGATTTAAGGATAGGCTACCATCAACTATGAATGAAAGATGAAGATATTCGTAAGACAACTTTTAGAACTAGATATGGTCATTATGAGTTCATAGTGTTACCCTTTGCTATCACTAATGCAACAATAACCTTTATGTGTTTAATGAATAGTGTACTCCATAAATATCTTGATAGGTTTGTGCTAGTATTCATAGATGACATTTTAGTGTATTCCAAAAATGAAGAGGAACACAAAGAACATCTGAAATTGGTATTACAAACTCTGAGAGAAAATCAACTATATGCCAAATTTAGCAAATATGATTTTTACAAAGACAAAATATAGTATTTGGGTCATGTCATTTCCAAGGAAGGACTATCTTTTATCCTTAAAAGGTTAGGCTTATTATGGATTTCCCCTTACCTAAGGATATGTCAGTAGTTTGCTCATTTATGGGAATCACAGGATATTATCGAAGATTTATAGAGGGATTCTCAAAATTGGCTTATCCCATTACTTCCTTACAGAAGAAAGGAACAAAATTTGAATGGAAAACCAAATTCCAAGAGAGCTTTGACAAGTTAAAACAACTTATAACATTAGCCCCTATACTAAAAATTTCACATCCAAATAGGGAATTTAATGTGTATTGATCCCTTTTTTAAAGGCCTTGGAGAAGTGTTGATGTAGGAAAATGTAGTAATAGCCTAGGATTCTAGAAATCTAAAACCACGAGAAAAAAATTATGTTCTATATGATCTAGAGTTGGTGGCAGTGGTACATGCTCTAAAAATGTGGAGACACTATTTGTTAGGAAAAAAGATTACTTTGGTGACAGATCACATCAACCTGAAATATTTCTTTAGCCAACCTGATCTAAATGCTAGACAAGTAAGGTGGCTAGCTTTCCTCAATGAGTTTGAATTTTATATAAAACAAATAAAAGGAAAAGAAAACAAAATTGTAGACCCTCTAAGTAGACACGCACATGCTTTGATGGGAATATTTGAACTAGCATTATTAGTATAGATTTTGTGGAACAAATTAAAAATTGAATACAACAAGATCATAAATATCTGGAAATTCAACATAAATTAAAGAAAAAAGGAATTCTAGGATAAGCTGAAAACATTGAAAATTTGATAAGCTACAAAAATAGATTGTATATTCCCAATGTGAGTGATTAAAAACAAATGATACTAGATGAATATCACAAGAAATGATATGTTGACTATCCCAGTTATTAGAAGATGTTATCAACATTAAGAAAATACTTTTTTTGGCCAGGCATGAAGAAAGAGGTGGAGGAGTACTTAGCCAAAGGCCTAGAGTGCCAACAAGTAAAGGTGAAACATCAGCACCCTGCAGGATTGTTGAACCCACTGCACATTATTGAATGGAAATGGGAAGTGATTCCATTTAATTTTATTACAAGATTTCCAAAGACAAAATGACAACATGATTCCATTATGGTGGTAGTGGACACGTTGAGTAAAGCAGCACATTTTATACCAGTGCAGTCTACTTATGGAACAACAAAAATTTCCAACACTTTGTGAAGGAAATTTTCAGACTACATGGAATACCGAAGATGGTAGTGTTAGATAGAGATGCTAAATTTACCTCCAAGTTTTGGAAATCTCTATTTGGGGGCATGGGAACTTAATTAAATTTCAGCATTACATATCACCCGCAAATAGATAGACAAACAAAAAGGACTAATAAAATATTGGAGGATATGCTACGAATGTATGTCATGGACATGCCTACTAAATGGGAGGAATTTTTACATTTAGTAGAATTTACATATAATAATAGCTACCAAAATTCAATTAAAATGAGTCCTTTTGAAGATTTATATGGCAAAAAATGTCATACACCACTCAGTTGGAGTCAACTGGAAGATCGATTGATATTAGGACCAGATGCGTTGCAAGAAATGGAGAAAGTGGTACGAAAGATTAGATAGAACATTAAAATTGCACAAGAAATGCAGAAAAGCTATGCGGACAATAAACTAAGCCACAAATAATTTAATATTGGAGACCATGTTTACTTAAGAGTAAAACCAAGGAAGAGCACCTTAAGAACTGAGACATGTGCAAAATTGGCACCATGGTTTTGTGGGCCTTTTGAAATCTTGGACAAAGTTGGTCTAGTAGCATATCAACTAGTGTTGCCCAGTGATATCAAAGTTCACAACGTCTTGCAAGTGTCTTTATTAAAGAAATATGTTTATGATAATTCTCACGTGATTGATTGGAATTTGATATAGGTGGAACCTGAAGGAGATTTCCTTCTAGAGCCACTTCACATCTTAGATCAGAAAGAGATATTTCTCTGGAGTCGAGTCATAGCTAAGATTAAAGTGTAATGAAGACACTTTGTGCCTGACGAGGCTACCAGGGAGTGAGAAGAGACAATGGAAGAAGCCTACACAACATTGTTCAAGAATGAAGCAAATGAATAGTAAACACTGAGGACGGTATTAATATAAAGAGGAGGGAGATGTAATACCACTTTATTTCTATGTAAATATCTTTATATTTTTAGATTGAACTTATTTTAGATGTGATGGGTAGAAATCCATGGTAGACTTGAATTAAGTGAAAAAAGAAATATGACGATGTATTAAATTAATTTTATTATTGGAAAACAAATTTAGAAATTACTTGGGACAGAAACACTAGAGTTAAAAGATTCTTTCCAAGATCCGAAAACCAAGGTTGGTGGATGATATCAAACTAATATTCCCTTGGATAACTCCTAAAAATCCCTAGGATTTTATTAGAAAGATTTAATATCATAGGAGAGAAAATCTATTAAATCACTCAATTACATAAAAACACTGAGTAAAGGATGGAATAAAGCGTTGTGGGAGATAAAAGTGGGCTTTAACGAAAAAAGATAGAAAGCCTAGGCTAGTGGGTTGACAAACCCTAAAAAGAGGGATGTCGTTAAGGAAACATCTAACTGGAAAGTGAGGCATAAAAAACATTGTTTGGAGTCACAAGAGGTCATTGATTCCCTTTCGAAAAAAGATCTCTACTTGGGGGGAACTGGAGGATCAGTTCATGGTTGGGATGAAGGTGTTTCGCCCAAGTGCATCTTCCTCTATAAATCTCATTAGAATTTCTGTAGAGCTATTAATTGTTGGTTTGAGGAAAAATTATGATTATACTGGTTATTTTCAAAGCATTCAATAGGAATTGTAATATGTGTAATTGTTTTAATGGACTTATATTCTATATTGTTTGGATCATGGAAATGATTGAATATAGATAGATGGGAGTGGCTATATAATTGTGAGGATATTCATAGATAGATATAAAAGAAATGATTATAGTGAAAATTCAAGATTTATAAATTGTTGATGGATGCATGCATGGAAATATTTTGCTCTAAAGAAATTCTAGAAGGCATAGTGTAAGAAGACCATAATCATTATTGTTACCCTTGACTTATTATTTTTGGTACCATTATTAATTTTGGATGGCGTTAGGGATACTATGAACACCTAGGCTGGAAAGAAGTTAGTCAGTTTAAAATTTCTTCGTTGCGCAGAATAGTATAGACTGCACCAAAAGGAAAACCATGTAATTGTATCAATAATGGGTAAATGATCAGAATCAGAAATGGGTAGTCAACTGTAAATATGGAAAATTGATATAAAAATGTGAATTTTATTTAGGGGATTTTCTATGGTGTTCCCTTATATGCAACCAATATTTCTTAGGATATGGATTTTTCCTTAGATTACAAAAAATGAGAAGATGTGCCTGAGGTGAATTATAATTTTCATGGGGTGCTACGGTGATAAATTAGGGGCTTGGGTTGAAATATTATAATGTTAGAAGCCAATGATACTAGATAATCAATCTTGGTGTGACTAAACTTAATCAAATTAATATTATATATTATGGGAAAATATGTCACTTAACCTAGACAAGATATAACTAGAATTATGTATTCGAAGAGTTAGTTATATTTAACCAACTTGGAAAGGGAGCACTTTTCCGTAAGATTTTGGCCAAGATTACGAAGCTCAGAAATTTTTTTTATACCAAATGGTCTGGTTAAAGTACAAAATTCTTCTTCTTGAGGAAGAAAGAACTAAATTAAAGGTCTAATTCAGGTGGGTGATTTATCTTGGTACCATGTTAACATCAAACCCATAAAAGACTATGGAGGGGAGTAATATAAAAACAAAACCATAAAAAGAACCTCGGCATAATTGTTGAAGCTGGAAATTATAAAAAAAAAACTGAGCCACCTGGTTAGAGAGCTCATAGTAGAAATATGTAACTAGAGTCCATATCATAAATATGTATATATTACTATAAATATTTTGATCAATTATGGAAAAAAAGACACATATCTAGAAACCACATTGAATAGTTCCTTATTCACCATAGCTGAATGAAACTATGGTATTTATTATTCATTACATGCGTGCATGAGCGAGAAAAAAGAAATAATAGCAAAAATAAGCATTACTTTCATATTTTATTAAAAAATTATAGACAATTTCACCATAGCCCAACCTTGGTAATGTTTTCTAGTTAGAAGCCGAAAAAAAAAAAAAAAAAATTAGTGAAAGTATGAGTTCAGCACTAGTCAGAGGTGTAGTGTCACTTTTAAATAATTACATATAGGAAATAGATAAAATGTGTAGCCCCATAAAAAATAATGTTTTCAACTCTTAAGCCTATGCTCAGATAAGAAAGCACATAATGAACCCAGAAACAACCTTAACAGGGAAGGAGCTACACTAGAGAGAGCCCATTGTCCCCCTTATGCGTGAAATACTTCATTCGGAAGAAGAGGTGATGCAAAGGAACTGACTTGGTACGAATGAGAATAGCCAATCAATGGATGACAACACCCAAACTTTTTGTAAATTAAAAAAAAAAACACTTGAGTATGCAGGGGCTAGAGGTACCTACAAACAAAAGAGGAAGTAAGGATTAGCGCAACCCCTGTTGGAAAAATACCACAAAATAGACATTTAGAAAATGAGAACCAAAACTCTTCAAGGGAAACAAATTACTTGATGAAGAACAAGATGCTACCATGAGCCAATAGCTACCTGAAAGGTGCAGTGTAGGATGGAAAAAAAAATGGCTATTTTGAAGGAAATAACTCTATAATACCGAAGGAAAACTAGAAATTCATATCAAAGGGAGGAGAATGTACTTAATAACATAAGAGCACCGATGAAACGTTGAGCCCACACCAAAAATTTTGCCAGAAGGGTTTATCTCTTTCTACATAATGATAATGAGTGTAAATATCATAATTAGAAAAGACAATAGTTTATATAGGTATCCTTGAATAAAAAACAAATTGCAAATTCATTGTTGAAAAGACCAAAGAATTACAGAGCGAATACTGGGTGGAAAATTTAAGCCAATCCTGGTGGTTTTCACGAAATGAGAGAGGAAACCTAATTGTGATACTATATGGACAGAGCCAATGTAAAAGAGAAAAATTCGTGAGCTTGTAGGAAAAATCCCTAAATCTGGGCATTTAAATCAAGTTAAAAATAATTGTGTGAAACAACTTACCTATTCTAGAGAGTGGATGAGGCACAAAATCTCTGGAGAATACCACAACATTTTGATAGAAATCCAATTGTGCATAATTTTGTCCCCATCGTGGCGGTGTTACAAGATTCAAAAGCATAGAGCAAGGTAAGAAAACTCTTGAAATACATCAAATGAAAACCCTAATGTTAAGTCAAGAACAGGAGAGAACATCTCAACAGTTAGATTAACGGCCCTCAAATCTAATGGTAAGTGGGTATAGTTTACAACAATCCATATAAATTTCACATGAGCCTTGCCCATGTGGCATCCAACCATTCAGCGTAGTAACCCAAACACTTATATACGAATGCTCTAATAACTAATTTTGGTAGGTGAAATAAATCCATATGACTCACATAAGAAATCATCAAATGTTAAATGAGGTTAGAAGTGGTTAAATCCACATGTCATATACCTATGTCACATAGTGATAAATGCAATGACCTTGGTGATAAATATAAACCAATCACTCACACTAACACAATTAAAGGTTATGTGCCAACCAAACATAAGAACAAGTGTAAATATATGCATACCTCTAATGTATACCAAATTTTGTAGGTGCTAACAATTAGTAAAGGATAACTTTCCATAGTGAAAAGGTGAATGTATTCATCTTCGATGTGCCCATTAAATCGAACAAGAATGATTAAAGCCACTTATATACATATATAGAAAAAATAGGCCATAACATATTCTCATAAGTTTATTATAGGAAGAAGAAACATTATAAAATTGTTGAGGACATGATTAATGTATAAGTGGTATATTAATAATAATAATAATAATAATAATTCTCTTGGCAATAAAGTGGTCAATCTGTCGAGTTATTCCTTTGTCCCCCTCGGTCTATAGTCTCTTGGGGAAGGGATTAAATTTTTCCCTTACTCCTAAGAAAATCACAGCGGAGGATATCATGTGTGACATTGAGTTTGGGATTAGAGACTTACTAGATAATACAAAGGATATAATTCAAAAAAACTACATTTTCATCCTCCGAAAAGCTAAGCCCCCTAAGAGAAACATCATCAACGGAGAGTTTGATGCCGTGAAATATTTAAATTAGAACTAGGACATTATTGTCCTGAAGGTCGACAAAGGTGGGGCCACAATAATCCTTGATAACGAGGATTATCGAATGAAGATGTTAGATCACATGCGTAATAGTTGAAGATATAAGAAGCTTAATAAGAACCCCTTGAAGAGGATCCCCAAAAAAGTTTATATGGCCATAAAGTCCAGTAGCACAATTGGCACCTTTAGCCACAAGCTTATCAAGAGTAGCCCCATTACTCCTCGAATCTATGGGCTTCCAAATATCCATAAGGAGGTGTCCCCCTAAGACCCCTTGTCAACACCATAGGAAGGCCAACCTATCTTCTTGCCAAGTATTTAGCCCTAAAGCATAAGCCCCTTCTTGGCCTCACAGATTCTTTTGTCAAGGACTCTTCCTTTGTCAATGAGTTAAGGGACGTGAAATTTGATCTTGGGGACAATCTAGTTAGTTTTGATGTAGTTTCTATATACACTAACATCCCTATTGATGGGGTCATTGAGTTCATCAATCACCTCACTGATCCCGACACTACTAAATTACTCGAAATTTGTGTTACTTCAACTTTTTTTTGTTTTGAAGGGAAATTTTATGAATAGACATGTGATGTAGCCATGGGGTCCCCCATGTCCCCTATTGTTTCTATTTTGTTTATGGAAGAATTTGAATCAAAAGATTTGGCCTCAGATCAGTTTAAGCCAAAGCTTTGGAAAAGATTTGTGGATGACACCTATGTCCTTTAGCTACATGGCCAAGGGAAGTTAGATCTCTTCTTCCAACATCTCAACAATCAATCCATCTCCATAAAGTTTACTATGGAACAAGATGTTGATGGTTTCCTCCCTTTCCTCGATGTCCTTATTTTGAAAAAGGAAGATGGTTCTTTCTCTCACCAGGTATTTCATAAGAAAAATCATACTGAGAAATATCTTCATGTGAAGTCTCATCATTTCCCGACTCAAAGGTTAGGGTTTCTCAACATGCTAGATACTTGCACACTGACGGTTCCCCCCCTATCCCCTATCGTTGCTATTTTGTTTATGGAAGAATTTGAATCAAAAGATTTGGCCTCAACTCGGTTTAAGCCAAAGCTTTGGAAAATATTCGTGGATGACACCTATGTCCTTTAGTTGCATGGCCAAGGGAGGTTAGATCTCTTCTTCCAACACCTCAACAATCAATCCAGCTCCATAAAGTTTAATATGGAACAAGAATTTGATGTTTACCTTCCTTTCCTTGATTTCTTTATTTTGAAAAAGGAAGATGGTTCTTTCTCTCGCCAGGTATTTCGGAAGAAAACTCATACTGAGCAATATCTTCATGCGAAGTCTCATCATTTCTCGGCTCAAAATTTAGGTGTTCTCAGCATGCTAGCTACTCGTGCACTAACAATTTTTTATGAAAGCCACCTCTCCAAAAACAAAGACCATCTCCTTAATGTTTTTGTTAATAATGGACATAATAGACATCGAGGGCATAAAGCTTTCCTTAAATCTAGCAAAATTCCTAGCGTTAAGAAAGTCCCCTCTGATCGGGTTTCATGGGTGCATCTCCCTTTCGTCCAAGGGACCACTGACAGGATTGCAAGAATCCTGAGGAAGCATAATTTTCCCTCATCCTTTAGGCCTCTTAGCACCATTCGCAGTTCCTTAAATTCTATAAAGGACTCAGTAGACCCCAAGGATATCAATGATGTTTATGTTATCCCTTGTTCTTGTGGAACCCCATATGTTGGTGAAACACATCACTCTATAAATCATAGGATTAATGAGCTTACAAATAACATCAAGCATGGGAGGACCCGCTCTTCGGCTTTGACTGAACATGTAGATAAGATGAAGCATCACATATGCATTAAAGAGGCCCAAGTTATTACGAAGATTTATCACTTTCATCACTGGAATTTTAGGGAGGCAATTGAAATTGAAAGGAGGCCTAGAAATCTTAATACGGACGATGACTGGAAAATCAGCAGTTCTTGGATCCCTACCCTTTCCTCTTAGCCTTTCCTTATCCTTATGGTTGTTTTTGATCTCTTTGTTTCCCTTTGTATTTAATTTTTAGTTTTGAATGAATGATTTTAATTTTATTTTTGATTTCTTCCCTCGGATTTAGGTTCTCATCTTTGGTCCCCTTTCCTTTGTTAATTTCTTTTTGTCCCTTTAGTTATTTTTCCCTTAGTTTTATTTATTATTTTTTGGATGGAGTTTTGATTTTATATATTTTGTTGAGTTTTCTTTTATTAATCATTTCAATTAAATTATTTATGATCCTTTAGTTTTATTTTATTTTTTACCTTTGGTAATTTTATCTTTTATATATCCCATGCCTCATTTTGAGGATCGGGTAGATTCCCTTCTTTGTCCTTAGTCCCCTTTTTTATTTTATTTTTAGTTATTAGCTTGTTCCCCCTTAGTCCAAATCTTTCATAATTTGTATATTTAAATAATATCTTATATTTATTTCTTTTTATTATATCCCTTCTTTATTCCTTAATCTTATTTTATTTATGTGGTTTTTAGTTTCTTCCTATGCCTTAATCTAAGTCTAACATAATTTATATATTAAAATAATATCTTGAATATATTTTATTTATTTAATGTTATTTGTATATAATTATTCCTCTACCTAATTTATGACCCGGTCAAATGTAGTCATTTCAATTTAGCCGTTGGAATGACCTGCACCTATATTTAACTTGTTGCCATGATCTGATGCTTATTCTTGTCCTGACAATGAACCTCACTAGTTGGTTTGAAACGTGACGAAAATGACTCTTTACGTGATTTTCACCGAAAAAACATCTCTCGGAAACTAGATATGGATCACATAAGCCTAAATTCGATAAAAAAAAATGATGAAGAGGGATTTGTTACAAATGGTATCAGAGCCCAGTTTAAAAAATGGGCCTGCAAGGAAGCGTCACAGTAAAACAAAATATGTGTTGAACTATTAATATGAAATATTGATAGGAGGTTGTATTGTGTTATAAGGTACACAAGTGAAGCAGACCACCACAAAATGGCAGAGGATTCTCCTCCAGCCATAACAATTGGTGAAGAATTGCACGTGGAATTTGGTAATGGAAGTACCCCACAAACCTCCCAGTTTATGGATGTCATTAAAAACCTACAACAAGATTTAGCTTATCTCAGAAACAATAATGAACAAATGTTAAATGCTAGTGAGGAGCATGAGAGGATGATAAGAGATTTGAATGAAAAGTCTAGCCATAGAAGGATGGAACCAAAAAGGCTAAAGAGGAAAAAGGTGGAAGCAGGGTCAGATAAGTCTAAAAGTAGAGGTGAATCGGATATAACATATCTGAAATCATAGGAAGAAAAGAAGAAAATAGATGTACAAGGAGATTTTAGGAAAATCAAACCCCCTACTTTTAATGCGGAAAAGTAAGAGGATGTGGAAGCATGGTTTCTAAAACATGATAAAATATTTCTAGGCATATGAGTATGAGAGTAATTTGAAGGCTAACCTAGCTATCTATGAACTACAAAAAAAAAGCTACTCTTTGGTGGAAAGGGGCCAAAATTGTACACATGTTGGAAGAGAATACATTTTCTTGGGAGGAGTTCTAGAAATAATTGAAGTCTCGATACTTGAGTGAGAGATACTATGATGATCATGCAAAGGAGTGCCATGAGTTAAGGCTGGGAAAACTAACTATGGATGAGTTTGTAGAAAAATTTACAAACTTATTACAGTATGTTCCCTAAATTAAAGAAGAAAAAATAAAGTACAACGATTTTTGAATTGTTTACCATCCCCTTTCAAAGAAAGGAATGAGTTCAACAATCCTAAATCAATGGATAAGGCAGTAAGAAGACCCAATTTTTTGCTATCAATAGTTCAAGAATAGAGGGGAAGGCTTAAAACCTTCAAAAAATAAGGACATAACCAAGTCTGTAATGAGTGAAAAAAGATGTAAATCTCCTTACCTTAAGAATTTTGGAAAAGATCATCAGAGGAAGAAGTTTAGCAAGGGAAATTTAAATAAGGCTGCATAATCAGATACTAGGTCAAAACCCATGGAATTAAATAACAAAAAGAGCAGTGGGGTCAAGGAAAGAGAACTGCTAAAGTGTTGGGATTGTGGCGAGCCCCACTTATTAAGGGATTGTCCACATAATCACCAATTTATTTAGAATATTCAAGGGTTTCATGAAGAAACAATTATGAATGATGTTGCCAGAAATGTTCCTAGGATCTACGCAGTGCTAGAGGATAGACAGGCTGAGCACCAATCTACTATGATTGAGATTGAATGTGCCATTTTAAACCAATTCTTTTCCGTTTTAATTGATTCAAGGGCCAGTCTAAGTTACATTAGTCCCCAAATTGTGGAAAAATGTAAATTAAAACCTCAAAAATTTAAGAATGCATGGTTGGTACACTGAGCGACTGGTACCAAAAGAAAAGTAACAAGTCAAATAAGATAGTGTCTCATTGATTTAAATGCTTATCATAGGGAAAATATTTAAATATTCTTCCTTTAGGATCCTATGATTTATTAATAGGAATGGACTAGTTGGAGAAGCAGGGAGCTGCTATAAATTGTTTGAAGAAAACAATGAGTTGTATGGGTAAAGAGGGGTGAAACCATTTAATTTTCAGGTAAACCAAAACCAATATATGTCTGAAAAATTTCAGCTTTAGAGCTGAAAAGGAATGCAAGAAAAAAACGTGAGATATACATGGTGCAGGTGGAAACAAATAAATAGCAAATAGAAAAGGAAAAGTTAGAGACCTTACCATTTATCAATGAATTCCAAGATGTTTACCCAGAGGAAATTCATGGTTTACCCCTCGTAGAGATATAGTTTTGTTCATTTATTTAGTACCAAGTGCCACCCTCGTATCCAGAGCTCCTTACCAAATGAGTATAACTGAGCTACTAGAATTAAAAATGTAGTTATAGGAACTATTGGACAAAGGTTACATCAAAACTAGTGTATCAACATGGGGGTCTCCAGTACTATTTTTCAAGAAAAAGGATAGCACATGTTGTCACTCACCGCAAAATGTGTTTTTAGTTATCCAAAGGGACAAAGAGTAGTGAAGTTTGAATCCATATTCCAAGCAATAAAATTTCTCAAAGCTAAATCAGACCCTCTCCATTGGATAGTTCTCGAAAT
Organism: Pinus tabuliformis; assembly: GCA_031772625.1. Classification (NCBI taxonomy): domain Eukaryota; kingdom Viridiplantae; phylum Streptophyta; class Pinopsida; order Pinales; family Pinaceae; genus Pinus; species Pinus tabuliformis. Next base: position 538,180,058 of record CM062809.1, on the reverse strand, counting down.
AAGCTTTCCAACAGTATGTACAGGCCCAAAACTGGACTTCTGGATCAGAAGATATGGCATGTTGAAGTTCAGGGGTTTTGTTTCCTTTGAAATGAAGAAGAAGACCATACCAGAGGTTTGGGAGCATATTGCAAATCGCAAATCGGTGGGTCTAAGAGGGCGATGAGGAAATCAGAGGTTTGGGGTGAAATTGATGAATCAGTGATTTCTCATCCATGGCACATGGCATATCGGAGGTTCCAGCGACATGGCGCATCGACAATTGGTGATCGTAGCAATGAAAGGAATATCGGTGCTCTACGGGTCCAGACATATCGATGATCGCAAGTACCAGAGGGTACCACCAAATACGGTGTCACAGAACTACCAAAGGCCAATAACATTCAAAATCACTGAGATTCGGGCCTCTAGTGTTAAAGAGCCAGAGAGGACCGATTGTGATTAAAAAAGGGCACAAGGATTGCAAGTAAAAAGTCTCACTACCATAAAGCCTCGATAGTATGGTACAAGGCTTCAAAGGCAGATGGGTCGAAAGCTGAAGTATTAAATCAAGGCATGGTGCAGCGGAAAATTAGTATGGGGGGACTCAGGAAGATTAATGGCTCAGCATGGGGCTCCACTCAGATACACGTCGAAGGACTTCCAGGACAAGCTCCACTTCTACTCTACAACAGGAAACCACAATCGATCGCTATCAGCTCCAAAGAGGGGAGAAGTTGGGCAGTTAAGGCGAAAGTGACAGAAATCGGCCGAGCAGCTAGAAGGACACATTGCGATAGAGATGTGGCCTGATCAGGGGCCTTCACAAGAACAAAAAAGGGATACTTCCTCCATCATCTTCTGGTTTCATTTTCTTTTCATTATTCTATGGTTTATGTCCGTTTTCAAGAAAGGAATCAAATCCTTGGAAATCATTTCGGGCAGCAGAGATATCGCCGACTGAGGCAGCTAGTACATCCGATAGCTAGCCCTTGGCTGAGATATTTTGTAAATGTTGATTCAAAGCCCCACTTATCTGTATAAATAAGGGGGAGAAATAATTAATAGAGGTTCCAAAATTCTGCACCTAGAGTGGTCCAAATTCTTTGGTTCCATTTTGGTTCTAATTTCTTGTCCATGAGGGACTTGAGATGTATATTGCTAAATGTAATGGACCGGTGAATAGAACTCATCTAAAGATTAATGAAACTATTTGGTGATTCCAATCATGGCAATGTGCAATATGTTTTCCCCTCTATAATCTCATACCATATATGTTTTTATTTCTCTAAAATAGTGTGCCGCAGCTATCAGTTTATCCCTTGTTCATGATTGTATAAATGTCACAACGTAGAAACAATACCTATGGTAGCTACTGATTTACTTAAGTACCTGTAATGTTCACATTTTTTCTTGAGCATTTGGATACAAATGTGCCCATGAGTATATGGCCTAAAACCCATACTAACGCCCCATTCCTACTGCTCTTTCATCTTCTCTCTCTTCCATATTTTTGCTGGAACATCATTGCTTAGGATTTTGCATTGCAATTAGACCTACACACCGATGTCCCTCCTCCCTTTCCTCCTCTTCACTTTCCTAGCAACGTCGATATTAAGCTACATGTTGTTGTGTGTCAGCCACCAGAACCAGGAATTCCTCTTTTAGGTTGGCCCGATTTACCCCATGAACATTTGGATCCATGTATCGTCTTGAGTCTACCTTCATGAAGGTTGATTGAACCAAACCCCCTTTTATTCTCTTTTTAAAATTTTGTGACAATTGGAGTGCACCAAAAGCCCCTCTTGAAAATCTTCCATCCACTCCTCTATGTAAGATGTCCTAGGCACTGGTCTACAATCAAGCCAGACGTTATCTCTCGGAAGATTTCTGTGTCTCCTAAAGCACTTGTTCTATGGGCACCATTAAAAGTGACAACATCTTTCTGGCGTCATTTCCAGGGAAAAGATTAGAATATTTTTCCTTGGGTACAACAAAAAAATTACATTCCCTCTGTTAGGTGAGCAAGGGAATTGTGGGTTGAATATCACTCACCTTGGTGACTCCACTGTTTAAATTCTATGGTAAAAATCCTGGTGACTCCACTGTCCATATCTCTATTTGATCATCTTTGATTTCAAGCAGCCTCATACTCACTCTGATTCGAAAGAATCAAAAAAATTTCCCTACCTTTGAAACTGAGTTCACTCACCTAGGTGTTTTTCAAAATGGCCATTACATTATTCTTGGCCAACAAATTTGCCCCACTGGATTTTTCTTCTATTGATGGTTGTCCCAATCGTGTACCTTTAGTGCATGAATGGAATACCTATTTGCCTAGATTCAGTGGAGACACAGATTGAAGTCTTGACCAGCACCTCAAAGTTTTCATGAATGCATCGAACAACAGGGTATTTTTCTTGAAGATGTATAAATGAAATTGTTCATGTATTCTTTAGAAAAGGATGCTAGAGTTTGGTATAGGACAATACATCATGATAACATATCTTCCTTAAAAAGATTTCACATAGCATTCAATCATTATTGACAAAGATTATATCCACCGAATGCTCTATTTGAAGAGTGTTGCGCGCATTTTAATGTTGAAAATATGCCTGAGTTTAATGATCCTGTTGAAGATGTTTGTGGAGCTCCGCTCTAAGAAAACATCTACTTGCATCAAAAAGCATCACCAAGTGACCAAGAATGCAAAGAAGGAAATATCATCGAGCTGCAAATAAACCATTAGAGGTCTTATGTGACCAGATTTGATGTTTCTCCTTCCTATGATGAATACGACTCTAATGGAGAGTCAAGTGATGCAGAGCCACAACACTCCCAGTCATGGGAAGCTGTACAGGAAGAGGAGGCCCACCAGTAGGTCAGCCAAGATGCTCCAATTTACAATGCAACATCCTTCACTTGGCGAATAAGATCAAGAACGTCCTTCGATTTATGTTTCATATCATTTAGAAGAGGATGAGATGGTCGAGGATTTTCAAATGGATTCGTTCACCAGCATGTGGGGAGAAGGCTTCTAACAACCAGTTTTGCTCGAAAAATCTAAAGCTGAGGAGCTGAACCATATTTGTGACTGCCCTAACCAAGAAGATATTGGTCAGTAGACTTTGCATGAAAAAAAGGCTCTACACCAGAGAAATCCCATTATCCCACTTATTCATGAAATGCTTTAGTCAGAAGTAGAGGTGATGCAAAGGAACAGACCTAGTATGGGTGAGAGAAGTCAGTCAATGAACAATAACACCTGAACCTTTTTTTAACTTAAAAAATACAAAACCCTTGACTATGTACGGGTTGAAGGTTCCTACCAAAAAAGACGAAGTAAGTATTAGCGCCACCCCTATTAGAAAATTAGGACAAAATAGACACATAGAAAATGAGAACCAAAACTCTTCATGGGAAAAATATTACGTGATGAAGAAAAAGCAGATGCCATGAGACAATAGTTACCTGAAAGGTGCAACATATGACAAAAAAAGAAACATGCTTACTTCAAAGGCAATAGCTCTATAATGTTGAAGGAAAAATTTAAATTCATATCAAATGGTGGGGAATGTACTTACTAACACCATATCAACCATAACACACTAATCCCACACTAGAAACTGTGTCAAAAGGGTTGCCCTCTTTCTGCATAATGACAATTAGGAGTGTAAATATCGGAATTAGCAAAGGCAGTGATTTATACAAGTGATTCTGAATTAGAAAAATTAGTAAATTCATTGTGGAAAAGACAAGATACTTACAGAGCAAAGACTGGGAGGAAAATTTAAGCCAATCCCAATGGTTTTCACAAAATAAGAGATAAAACCTAATTGTGCTCCTGTATGGACAAAGACAATGTAAAAGAAAAGAATAACTGTGAGATTTTAGGCAGAAAACCCAAATCTAGGCATTTAAATGGTGTTAAACATAGTTGTGTAGAAAAATTTACCTATTCGAGAGAGTAGATGAGGCACAAAAGCTCTGAAAAGTACCACAACATTTTCATAGGAACCCAATTGTGTGTAATTTTTTCCCCATCATGGTGGTGTTAAAGGAACCAACGCCACAGAGCAAGGTAAGAAAACTCTTGCAATAAATCAAATGCAAACCCTAACATTAAGTCAAGAAGAGGAGAGAACGTCTCAGTCGTTGGATTGATGACCCTCAAATCTAACGGTAAGTGGGTATAGGGTACAACAGGCCATGTGAAGTTCATAGGGCTTGGCTCATGTGGAATCCAACCATTTGGTGGAGTAACCCAAATCCTTATCTACAAATGCTCTAATAACTAGTTTTGGTAGGTGAAATAAATCCATATGACTCATATAAGAAATCATGAAATGTTAAATGAGGTTAGAGTGGGTTAATCCACATGTCATATACCTATATCACATAGTGTTAAACTTGATGATCCTTGGTGAGAATATACACCAAGAACTCACACTAACACAATTAAAGGTTACTCGCCAACCAAACATAAGAACGGGTGTAAGTATATACATACCTCTAATGTATTTCAAATATCGTAGGTGTTAACAATTAGCAAAGGATACCTTTCCATAATGACGAGGCGAATGTAGTCATATTCTATGTGCCCATTAAATCAACGAAGAATTATTAATGCCACTTATATACATATATAGAAAAAATAGGCCATAACATATTATCATAAGTTTATTATAGGAAGAAGATACATTATAAAAGAGTTGATGATATGATTAATGTATAAGCGATATATAAATATAAAAACACATTTATTAAGAGGGAGTTGTTACAGATGTGAAAAAGTTATTTGGTGGAATTACTTTGTAATGAATCCCCTTTAGGTACAACAAATAAATGGTTACAAGAATTTATTTTATTTTTATACCCTTTATAAATGATTTTCCCCACTCACTAAATAGTTATGTCATCATGTTAACTCTTATGTTCTTAGTCTCTTTACAAGGTTGTGTCTTTGTGTAAGAGAAATGAAGCATAATTTGGGTAACTTGGATTCTTTTGACCTCATCAAATAACTCAAAACAAATAAAATTGTTAGAATTTACATTAACCCCCTAAGTCCATTTGTTGAATTAATATGGGGAAAATAACAAAACCATTACACCTATTTATGTAATCCTCATTTAGAATTTATAAGAGTTGTACCATGTTGTCAAACTATTAAATGAAGAAGAATAATATTATTTATGGTATCTGTTGAGAATATATTTTACTTTTAAATTATGAAGATGCATTGGGGTGTTCAACAAAGTGACCTCGGTTATATTTTTTAACATCTAGTTGAACTATGGGTATTTGTTAATATCCCATGAACACATGTGCAATGTTACATGTTCACAAAGTAAACCACCATGTACTAAATATATGCATATTTTTATAAGTCCCATGTACTATGACATAGGTTAATATAGTGAACCCCCATAAATTAGATATATGTATCTTTCCATAAGCTTTCTTCTTGTTGGATAACAATATTAGCTTGGTTCAACCTAGAAAATGATATGAATTGAATAAGTTGTTGAACCATAGTGAATGAACCATTTAAAAGGTTCATGCTTAGCACATATCTTCCCCTATGAAGAGATAAATGCTCAACCTCTCCCTTTATCATGCATAAACACACATGGATCATTTTTTGAATTAGTGTCATAAACTGCCACCCCAACCCTATTGAAAAATTTCATGTGGGGATGTAGCCTCTAACACAACATTTTTTTATAAATTCTTATGATAATTGATTTCTAAGGAACATACATGATTTTACTAAACATACAAATTGATCATAAATATTTTAAAAGGAACATTCTAAAATATGTTAACTATAAATGATTGTCCTATTAAATGTCACTCGTGGTGAAACCCTTGCACTCCCATGAAATTATATGGGTGTGAGAAGTTAAGGAAGTAGCTATTAATTGGATGTGTGTGAGAAAGAAAGTGAGGATTTATACAATGTGTCAATAGGGATAATAAGTATTAATTTCCACGTAATTGAAGAACAATGTTACCGAACCTAGACAAATCATAGGCTACTTAGACAGTGATAAAGCTAGATTATAATTACTTTAAAATAATAAGTCACTTTATGTTAAGATATAGGTCATAACAGTAATTTGGTAAGGTGAATGATCGATAAATAGATAAAATATCCTTAGATAGGTAGCAAAGGTGTCCATAGATTAACCCCTATGGTGACATGAGCTTCAAAACAAAGGGATTTTTCACCAAGACAAATTGTGAACTAGGAGAGGTCTACAAATTAACAAAAACATTGGCTCACCTAAAAGGAGGCTAGTTTGGGAGAAAAACTTGTAGAAGTATGGAAGTAATATATAGGTGCTTTGGTCCCAAGGGGTATCTCAATTGATGATGGAATTAATGTGAAATCTGTGAAAACTAAGAGATACAATGTTCAACCGCCCCCCGATTGTGACCCTTTTTACTAAGAGGAGAAAAAGGCATAGACATATAGAAATTTACTAGTAGTTGCGTGTCAGGTAGGTTGTTGGGTTCCTCTAGGATATGAAAAAAATAAAACAAAAAACAAAAAATATACAGATGCTTTGAAATATAATAATTCCAAAATATGGGAAGATTATGACTTATTGTTATGATCTTCCATATATGTGACCAAATTAGGATACATATCCCTCATTGACAAAGTCATCGGCAAACAACTAGTTTCATGGAGAAGTGAAGGTTCCTCCAGAAGAAAAATAAATAAATAAATAAATAAAATCATTGAGTTAGTCATAAAAAACAAGGTATCGAGCTAGGAATGTAATGCTCTTATTTTGATCCCTAGATTAATAGTGTTTGTTTGTCCATGGGAATTTAGTGGGGAGAGTTTAACATATTATATTTCCTTACAAAATTCAAACTACATTCTCCCATTCATCCTATTTTTATGGTAATGGAAAGTATCAAGATATATTTCACCCTATTTTTACAGGAATACCAATTATTTCGATATTTTCTTCCTTGTGGTAATTATTTTCATTCTATTATATTTTTTAATTAAGCTAAAATTGTTGGAATTTATTTTTTTCCAGCAAAATTCAAACTACATTCTCCCATTCTCCCTATCTTTATGGTGATGGCAAGTATCAAGATATATTTCACCCTATTTTTATGGGAATTTACCAATTATTTGGATTTGTTTCTTCTGGTGGAACTTATTTTCACTCTATTATATTTTTCTATTAACTGAAAATTGTTGGAATTTTTTTTTCCAATAAAATGTATCCCGCACTTCATCGAATGTAGGATCATGAGTTTATAGGAATTGGGGGTTTATATTAAAGCCATTCCATCACTCTTTAAACGAGTAATGTAATGGAGAGATTAGCATTTTAATTCTTCTGTATATATTTGATATCTAGTGAACATAATTATTCGACTATTTGCATTTTAATTTTGTAAGCATTCACCCACATTGGTGTTCTTTAAATGTTCAAATGAAGAAACTATTGACATAAAAAAATGAAAATGATTATTAAAACTTTACTTTTTATTTTATTTTTTTACCTAGATAAGCTATTATAAAATTTTCTTATTGTAATTCCAGAGACTATCAATAAATCTCTATATAAATAGTAGATGATGCATCATCTTTTTCTATTTTTATATGTCTAGATTGAAAAGTTGTTTCATCTACTAAATCATTTAACCCTCCATATATATGAAATATTATATTCTATAAACTTAAAATACTAGGGTTGTAAGATAGAGCTAATTGTAGATGCCACTACATTTGCCATCAAAACCATCAAAATTGTTTAGGAATTGATAAAATAAAATTTCGGCAAAGATTGTTGTGAGAGTTCACAAATTCCTTTAACATAGACACTCCAGGACATTCAATGGGCTTGATCCACCGTGTATCATGAAAGGATGATTGTTCTCATAACTATAGCAATCTCCCATTTCTAATTTAATTAGCTATAAATGATTGCGGTGAGGGTGGTGGAGGTATATTCCAATGTAGATATAAAAACTACTAACTTGGAATGTCCCCATTTTGCTTACCATAGAATGTTTAAAAAGGTTACAAAATATCTAGCTTCCACATGTTGAGATTCACGTTAACTCATTTGAATGCTTCTTTAAAGGTTTAAATCACCTTCAGAAATAATAATCTCTAAATTCCTTTGAGTTTACATCTGCCTTTGTGTTTTGCTTCAATGTAACAGTTTTATATGTTCTGTTAAAAGCTTAATCATGTTTAAGATATATAATATAAATGTCAGACCTTAAAAATTTATGCACAATAGATTGTCGATATATTTTTCCTCACCCCTTATAAATATTCTATTGCTTACATGCTATAGACTTTTGGTAAAATTTTGTGTATAGAATTAAAAAATATAATCAACAAACATATATAGATAAATGAATAATAATTGAAATTTTTTTATAAAACATTGATACTGAATTTGTGCATGGAATAAAAAAATATAATTACTTATTTAGATGAAAGAGAAACTAAGTTTGTGCATGGAATATATATATATATATATATATATATAATTTACTCATGGAAACAAAGTGGGGGTCCTTCCCTTCCTTCTATTTGAAAAGGTAGATTGACTATGCTTTTCGGAACAATTTAGATAAATCCCTGTAGAATCCAACGTCAGGTTTTCTCACCTACAATTATATAAATATGTCAAATTCATATATATATATATATATACATATACATATACATATACATATACATATACATATACATATACATATCTATATCTATATCTATATCTATATATATATATATATATATATATATATATATATATATATATATATATATATATATAACATTGTAGTCCAATGTTATAATGTTTTTAAATGGATTTTGAATCAAGATTATAGTAATGCTCCATTTCATTTTATTGCATTGTATTTGGAAAAAAAAAAAAAAAAATCTATATATTGCTCATAGTAATAATATTAGTGATTTTATTATTATTATTATTATTATTATTATTATTATTATTATTATTATTATCATCATCATCTACACTACTTTGAGCAAAGAAGCAAGTGTTTCACTAATTTCTCATTTATAATTAATAATTTTAAAAATTTGAAAACACCTAGTAGGGTAAGTTTTCTTTCTTAAGGTATCAATTAAACAATCTTAATTTTTTTAGTGATTTTATATATATATATATATATATAACATCGTCTTCTAAATTGACTTGTCTAATTTTCTTTGTATTATATCAATATTTAAAAAATGTATTTGCACATACTTATTTAATTATTTTTATAATTAAAAAGACAAGTGATATAAAAATAAATTTAAAAAGTACTAATAATATAATTTATATTTTTATTATATTACAATATTTAAATTTAAAAAATAAAAATAATATAATTTATATTTTTATTAGATTACAATATTTTATACACACACATATATATCTTTTGAGCCATATATATACTTAAAACAATGTAGTCCAATGCTAGAATGTTTTTAAATGGGTTTCGATACAAAATTATAGTAATTTTCAATTTCATTTTATTGCATTGTATTTGGAAGAAAAAAAAAAAAAAAAAAACTTTATTGCTCATAGTAATAATATTAGTGATTTATTTTATTAATTTTGGTATTATTATTATTATTATTATCACCTACACTACTTTGAGAAAAGAAGCAAATATTTCACCAATTTTTTCATTTAAAATTAATAATTTTATAAATTTGAAAACATCTAATAGGGTAAGTTTTCTTTTTTAAGATATCAATTAAACAATCTCAATTTTTTTTAGTTATTTTCCATCTTTTTTTAAATATTTTATATTCAAATATGTTTCAATATCATTTTCTAAATTGACTTGTCTATTTTATTTGTATTATATCATTATTTAAAAAATGTATTTGCCCATACTTATTTAATTATTTTTATAATTAAAAAGACAAGCGATATAAAAATAAAATTTAAAAAATACTAATAATATAATTTATATTTTTATTAGATTACTACCTATATATATATATATATATATATATATTTTACTGAAAGTGAAAAAGATACCAAAAATGTCAATTATATATATATATAATATTTTACTGAAAGTGAAAAAGATACCAAAAATGTCAATTATATATATATATATATATATATACACACACACACAAATTACAGAATTTAAGATATTATTAGTTTTACAAAAATATTTATATCTATGTATATTTTTCTCTAATCAAAATTTCCATAACACTTGTAACTCAAATTCATACAAATATATAATGCTTAAAGAATGATGGATGTAGAGATACATTGAAATTATTTCATTATGATAGGAAAAAAAATTAGTGTAAGTTGTAATGTTTATATTTTTTATTTTTCAATTTTTACCTAAATACACTAAGTATTATTATAATGATATTTGTATTTAACTCAAAATATTATTTTGAAATTTTAACCATATTCTTTATATAACTGAATACAAAATAGAATATAAATAAAAATATATAAAATATAAGTAATACTTTATATAATCTTTCCTATATAAATATTTCTATTTCAATTTTAATAATAATTTTTATAACTATATAATAGATTTTTTATTATCAATTTATTTTCATTTATGTTTTAAAGTAAATACTCTATGCATAATAGTGCTCTATATATCGGCGTAGATATTAAAAAATAATAAATGTTTCTTATTATTTACTTATAATAAAAAATTGTCAAGTTTTATGTGATCCTCCAAGGTTGACTTGTGGCTTGAGGATTCATGACCCAAGGGCATCCTAAATCGTCAAAATCAACCAAGGATCGCACCCAACCTTGGCCACACCAACCTTTAACAAACTTGATTTTTTAGCATGTCTCCCCCCTAGCATAGGGCACAACCACCCCCATGAGGCTTGATCCTGGGTCGCCACGCTAATGAGGGCCATCCTCAACAGGTTATGTTAGTGAGACTTAACTATGATTTATTTATTGATTATTATAAATAATAATAAATATTTTTAATATTATTTATTAAGAATTATTTTTATAGATGTATTTGTTTAGAATAGGGTTTTTAAAGTTTTAATTTAATTTCAATAGTTACTAGGTGGAACAATTTGACCTACACTAATTTTTAGTATTAGTCGCAATAAGGGTTTTAGATTTATCTCAAAAAAATAACTGATAACCAACCTAATTTCCCCCAAATGCCACCAAACCAACCCTATTACAATTCACCAAAGTGGAGAAAATACTCCTAAAAATGAGCAAGCCCAAAACTTGAAACAGGTGTGTATGGAAATAATGTCACATAGATTAATAGTCTTTTTAACTTTTCCGAGATGTTGCATTGATCTTACCTAGTGCAAAAATATAACTTGTGAAGGTGTTGAATACTTTGAACATAACATCACTAACTAGCCACCAAAACACTATGCTGAGAAGTAACACTATTTGCATTGACTTTACAATGTTTTACAATTTAGTGAAAAAAAGGCCGATATTTAAAATAAAAATTAAAAATTCAATAAAAGATTTGCCAAAAAATATTATATGACTAAAAACATAGCCCATAAATTCTTAAACGTACCATGAGGATTTTCCCATTTATTATACATATAATTTCAGGGGGGGTCTTAAAATTTTCCTTGAATATATTAATATTAGGGTTTATAGTATTATTCTTAGGGTTTATAATATTGGGCTTTATAATTTTAGGTTTTATAATATTTTTTTAATATAAGAGTTTAATATTGTGACGTTGAATGGTATAAAACTATATCACATTTTAGGGTTTACAATATTGGGTTTATAATTTTAACGCCCATCTGTTGTATGTAACACTTTGTTGCTATCATGTTGGACCCAATCTAAGACTAAGTTGTAACAGGAAAGATAGGTCTGAGGTGTAACAATGAAAGTAAATAATTTAGTATTAAATAAATAAAGGTGAATCAATCACTTGGAAAATGAGACACCAAGAGATGAGATTCTTGTTAAAATCCCATTGGTGAATGTGAATGGATAATTCTTTCATGATAAGACTTATAGATCAAATTCTAGATATGCTTAATCGATGAGAGATAAATATCCGTTAGACTACTTAGCTGGAGAAAGATGCTAAGTTTAAGAAAAACATAAAATCCTTGCAGGAGAGAAAGGAAAGCTTTTATGGGAAAAGCCTCACGGGAGAGAAAGACGACACTTTATGGAAAAAACCTAGGCAAATGGGTAAAAATATCCACCTAAAAGTGGGACACCACTAAAGGAAACCATATCATGCAAGAGGGTATTAAATATCCATTGAAGAGATCAAAAGGAGTAATTTGATCCATGGCAAGAACTCCAGGCTCAGGGGTGAACTCGAGGAAGTCAGTTCTAGGTTGGGCGATGGTGCTCGATTTTCCAAGTGACATTCTTTCAGTTACTTTGGTGTGATTCAGTTGCATGGGATGTAATGTATGTTTTCTCCTCACTCTTTATATTGTCTAATCTCTCAGCATAGGTGTATAATTTCATGTGTTAACTTCTTTATGAGAATGATTGAATACTTATGGATGTGACCACTTTTGAATATAATTTAAATCAAAGTGTAAAATTTAGTGATGGGAGCATAATAGGTGTCATACACAAATAAGAAGTTTCAATGAAGGGTTCAGTTATAAATTGCTATAAGAAAAACATTCCAGAATCCATAAAGGTTGAAATTAAATCTTAAAATGATTTATTGGAGGAGGACATTGAAGCAATATATTTATACATATATATACATATATATATATATATCTATATATATATATATATATATATATATATATATATATATATATATAGATAGATAGATAGATAGATAGATATATTATTGACTACTTGAAATCAAAGGTAATTTTGAACTACAGATGTTTGAAATTATGGATTTTGAGAAAGCTAAAGGTTGATATTTTAATGAGCAGTGAAATCTTCTTGATTGCTTGTCAAGCATGTAACTATTTTTTTCCCAATTGCATAAAGGGATCAATTAAAAACAAAGTAGTCCAGCAGATCACTAGATATTTAATTAGAAGGGAATAACTAACCCTAGTCGTTGTGTCATGAAGGCTCCAAGTTCAATGATCTTTATGGTTTTCATTCTTCATATGGCATCGCTATGCTCAAAGAAAATATGTGACTTGCTTTATGGGTTGTAATTATGTCTTTAAGGTTTGGAATGGTATAGCTGGTGGATCATGTTATATATGCTACGCATTATGCATCGTGGGTTGAGTTCCATCCACTATGGCTTGTTTTATCTATGATACATATTATCCATTGTGTTTCATATTGCATAAGATATATGTCGGTAATACTATCAACTATGATTGTAGGACTACGATCATGATATATTGCAATATTAACTGCAGGGTAGTTATGGAAACGTAAGCATTGTTTGGTTATGTTTTCCTCGACGCAAATATTAGGACTTAATCTTGAAAAGAGCGGAACTAATCTCACTTTCCCTAGGATGGATGGAGTAATTCATCCAAGAGGATTCATGAAGAAAAGGTCAGCTATTAAGGGTAGTAGTATTTTACCTCTTGATCTTGAAATTGGCTCCATCTACTCATTGTGAGAAAACAACAAATTTCTTTATTAAGGCAGGTCACTACTTAGAATTCTCCTTATTGGTACTTCATGGTAGAAGGGAGGATGGGTTCCATAAAAATTTCTTTAATTCTCGAGAATTAAGAGTGTGAGTCACTGGCTAATTACAAGTCACAAGTAGAATGTAAGTAGTGATAGAATGCGCTACAAAGGAAATTGATTCAATTTTGACATTCGCCTTAAGCTTTCTTTTTCAGTCTTCATGCTCAGTCTTCCTTTACTTAATTTATCTGTTGTGCATAAGTATTGGTTGGTGGTAAGGCACTTGAAATGGAGACAAAGCCTCGACAAAGCTTGATCGATTTTCCTTGTAGGTTTCAATTCATTTTATACTTCCACCAATTTTATTTTAAGAGATTTTGTTTCAAGTGATTATGTATTGTCACCAATCCTCATTCACCTATAATAAATTGAGTGAATGACTCTGAGCGGTAAGCCTTACCAAAACCTAGCACCATTGAGCTTAGAGGCATGCTCAATTAGGAAAACCTTAGGAAGCAAGTGTTTTTAGTAGATTTAAAACCTAACAGCACCTTCCTAATTGGAATTGATTGAGAAAAGAACTTAAGGACTGTTGTTTCCTTTTGATCCACAAGCTCAAATTCTAGTTTCATTTCATGTCGACTATTGTTCGATCCACAACATCATTCTTTTGCATGCTTATCCATTGATCTGGAGGATTATCAAGATACGCATCGAAGCAGACCCAGTTAAGAAACAACTCATGGCTACGGAATCTTCTAGGGATGCATCTAATGGATAACTCTTATTTGTATCCTTACTTTATTATCGATTGGTAGTTCTTGGTATATATCCACATGGTCATGATGTGGGCATAGCGCTTCTTTTGGGATGTTTCTGGGTAATTTCATTATTGAGCAGAACTCAATTGCAATAAGTATTCATCAATGTTCCAGGGAGGTTTATGTGTCATGGTGGATCCTTAATGCTACCAAGGAGATTTTACTCACCTGGTGATACATTTTTTTAAAGTTAACGAAGTCAAGTTTTGTGTTGATGAGAAACAAGCATAATGGTTTTCCCCTGCTTATAAACTATGAATTATGTTATTTATACAATTCCATGCATTGTGATTTTTCTGCAATCAACTTCGCCACAAGACATGGTAGGCATGTATAACAAAATAAAATTTCTTGGCGTGGAAATAATGGTGGGAGTTCTCAAATAGGATATCCAATCACTCGCAAGCAGTACATACGCTGCAACCCAATGGTTCAACACCAACATTTAGCCACACTATCCCACAATGAAAATCACATACATCTTGGTAGGCAATGGTATTCTACACAATGATCTCGCTATTAGTCTATTACTCTTACCTACCATGCAAAACTTTTATGTCGCCATTCAAGGAGCTCGTTTGGACAACTAAATTAAGGTGTCTACAACACATAATATGAATTTCCTTAGCACGTCTTACCCTGCCTCTGTTGGTGCTACGACGACCCTTGGGTGTGGTGTCAGGGATGTCGAACTGTGTGGTTAGCTTTCAATAACATTCCATAATAGATAATAAGGACATGGAGCTTTGACCTCAAGCCCACCAAGTTGTATTGAGAATATTTTCCCTATGGATAGTTAAACCTACAAAGGCTCGAGAAACTGTGATAATGTATGCGTAGAAAGGCCATCATAACTCATATCCTGGGTTGGGAAAACATTCATAAGGTTCTTAGAGGCCTCAGTTGATGAGAAAGAGCGCAGTACTAAAAAGGGGGATAGTTTTCGACAAAAATATGCCCATTGAACCTAGTAAGACTCTATTAGAGGTTATTCATGTGCAGGTTGGTGGTAATTTAGTTACATGTTTTATTATAAATACTATGATGTATTCATTTTATTCTCTCCGCAATAAATAACAATACAGGTCAAAGCATTCATAGCTTGATGAATATATGTATGCCACAATTGATATTGGTAGTTTTAGGTGCATACTCATTCAATTATTGTATTTTCACATATCTCGTTTTGCACACATTAATGTGTGCGAAACATTAAAACATGTAGAAATTGAGTGACATATATACCACGGGTTGTTGCAATACTTAATTACAATTTCTTTGATGGAAATGATATTGCTTTTAGATTATTCTTCATTATTATTTTAAGAAGACATTGCGTACAAATGAGAATAAATGACGGATGTACAAAATGTGTATAAAAGAACTCCATAAACGAGTGAGTATAGTTATATGAGCTATTTTATTTTTACGCATAAATCATCTCATAAGTATATGAGTACTTTCTCCTTGGAGTTAATAATTTACATTACGCTTGAAGGATGTATGTTTATCCTTCATGTTGCATACGATGAGTGGATATCGTCCCAAACTCATGATGTTATTACATGCATGTGCTTACATATATGTATGGCTCATTTGTGTGGTTATAATGAGCTGCATTTGTATACTTACATTCATGGATGGCTCAAAATTATCACTAATTACCATGATTTAAAAACTAAATATACTCGAACTCGACGGTTATAGTCAAGTGTGGTGAATGAACAAATTGGATTTAATCCTTGCACTTTAACTTAAATTTCTCAAGTCTAAGTATGGCATTTCATACACCATGGTGGATAGCTATAGTAGCATTTTGGAGAGGAAAAAACTAGAAATTTTATACGGGAATAAATAATTCTACAATATTGTTATATAACATAAAACCTTGCAGTGTTGTGATGCAAAGAAATAACAAACAATTAACATGTTGATTATTTTTAATAAGTAGCAATGGTTAACCATTAATTGGTTACTTTTTTATTGTGCCTACTTATTGAGTGATGTGAAGATTGAATTTGTTTATATGTTGTGGAAGTTTCTCCAAAACTTAAGCTATTGTTGAATGCTCTTGTGAGGGCACAAAGACTCTATACCATGATTTAAAATTGGTTCGAGATACTTAAACATGATAGACCTACTTTTAGATGTTCATAGTAGAGCAGGAGGAATGAACAAATTTGTAATAATTATAAAGTATGGTTATTGCAGTGAAAGTTTGGATGATGGGTATTTGCAGTGGGGTCACCATGGTTTATAAATATAAATGTAAGTGTTGAAAGGACTAATAGTGGATAAGGAAAGTTGAATACTATTTTTTAATGCGTGCCAATAGGTCTCTTCTGCCTTGCTATCATCATATTACTTTACTCATATTAAAATTAAATTATGACTTGTATGATTTTTAAGCAAGGACATAACTTAGTAAAATAAAAATTAATGTCGGCAAGGATAGTACAATCAATGACATAACTTAATGGAATAAATTTTATGCTTATAGAGATCCTAAGAAAGGATGAAAAATGAAGGGAAGAAATGTTGAACTATTATGAGGTAAGTGACAAACAAAAAATAGATAAAATAGACAAGTGCCTTTCCATAGATTATGGTCAACACTAGGAAATATTAAAATAAAAGTATATAGATGGAATCTATATAATTAATAGGAAATAAGTTCATGAGATTCTATCAAAACTATTTGAAACTGATGGCTAACTAATGGGTTTCCAACCTAGAACAGATTCTGAAGTTTTTATGTACATGAAATTCCCATGAAATATCATTAATTTCATGAAATACATGTCTTTGTATGTGATCTAAGACTATGGATTTTTTAAAATTTTCTTTCAATTTAATATTTTGTGCATCTACATGTAATGATGTAGTTCATTTTGATGTGGTTGTGGCCACTGGTTAAACTGTTAACTCACCCTTATGGGGAAAACACTTCAAATATACACTACTTAAAGAAACTAAACCTTAGCAGATCATTATTTAGACATTTAGTAGAAACATGCATAATTAATTAGACATGCATAGTTTGGAACCTACATGTTTCTTCTAAGTAAAGCAATTTCTCAATAATTGTAGCTAAGAGGCATCTAGATTGAACTAGGGTCAAATTTGTGAAGTATATGCACACATGAATACAACTCACTATATACATGTTGAAGAAGACATTATACATTAATAATTTTATTACCTTCATAAGTAGGTCAGAGGTACTGGCACCCAAAATTACATCTAGTGTAAATACATAATAGGAGTGTAAAGTAAGCTCCTAGTGCTTCTTGATTAATAGTGGTAAGACAATAATAAATACAAGTTCAAGGGCACATTCTCAAGTTCACTCAAATTCCAGTATGTAAATTATTGCAACTAAAAGTTTACAATTTTGATGTGCATATCCATCCAGATATGGATGGGGTTCTATTAATATCACACAAATAGGAACCTTTCAAATCTACAGCAAGAAGAAGATGCTTCTAATAGAATGATTGTAGATCTTACAAGTGTACTTCTTGTGGGAAGTGATAAGATAAAAATTATCTGTATGCTTCTACTATATATATAAACAAAGTATACATTAAGTCCACACTAGACTAACTATCATAGTCAATAGTCTGTTTTATGATTAAGAAAAGGTCATATTCCGATGTTAGTAAAATCTTGTCTAAGGGATAGATTCAATCCCAAAACCTCAAAGTTATTGG
Source organism: Pinus tabuliformis (assembly GCA_031772625.1). Lineage (NCBI taxonomy): Eukaryota > Viridiplantae > Streptophyta > Pinopsida > Pinales > Pinaceae > Pinus > Pinus tabuliformis. Next base: position 538,161,944 of record CM062809.1, on the reverse strand, counting down.
GATTGTAAAATTGTATTATGAATAAGTACATATATGTTATCATTTTGCTGAAAATTTCCTACAACCACAAGATACATGAGGAGGATTAGCTAAATAAAAGAACTTAAATACTTTGACATAAAAAATTCCATTTATGCATTGGTTGCAGAAATTGAACAGGTCCATGAATTCCTTATTCTCCAATCAAAAAACCGAGCATGGTTTGACTGGACTTGCCCAAAGGTAGTGTGAATAAATAAAGGAAATTTTGACAATTATATGATGTTATGATAATAATACTAATGTTGTTGAAACATGTGGATCATGTATATGTCGTGCATATGAGGATATGGACATTGAGTATTGTGTACGTGTTGTACAGGTAGTACTGTGTACCTCTGGTACAGATGGTACTGGTGTGAACGTAGGTATTGCATTATTGTGGATGACATGGGTAGTTGTATGTGTGTAATGCACACTATTGGTGTGATGTACATATGGATGAAGAGAATGCACTAGGTGATTGCTTGGTGGGGCAACCGACCTAGAATGCGTATAGAGGTAAGACAAAGGCAGAAACTAAGGATTGATTAAAGGATAAGTATCGGTATTTTGTTTCAGTTCTAGTATACATGTGATTTATGATTCTAATCTATAATGATTGCATGTGATGTATGATTGGGGTTATGATGGTTAAATATGGTTTATGATGTTGATGGTTATGTTTTGAACTAACCATATGTGATATTTTATACATATTAATCAGTCAAATGTGCTATTTTGACTTGTTGTGACTAATGCAAGGAAACTGCATGAAACAAGTGTTCGGCAAGAACATAAATGCATTGAAAGAGCATGCATTTCTTCCTATTATTTAAATACAATGAAAATGAGGAATAATAGTTAACAAAATGAGGAATCATAGTTAATGGCGGGCAACATTAACCCATAGTTACTCATATGGTAGTATTGTTATATCAAGTTATTATACTAACTGTGGTAACAAAATTGACTTTTTTTTGCATCTGAAGTGTCTCACAAAATTGATTGAAACAAATGTTACAACTAGCAATGGAAGGATATTTAATGGTAGAACTCCTTTGTAACCTATATATCGAAAGATCTGATTCAGGTGGCAAGGCCATGGGAACCTGTAAATTCATAAACAACTACCTGTGAACAAGGAAATAAATTGTAAGATGCAATACTACACCAAGAATGGTGTAAATTTAAGGGGGGTATGAAACACCCCTCTGTTATATGTAACACTCTGTTGTTATCATGTCACACCCAAGATAAGACTAAGTCATAACATAAAAGCTAGGTCTGAGGGGTAACAGTGAAAGTAAATAATTTAGTATTAAATAAATAAAGGTAAATTAATCACTTGGAAAATGAGACACCAAGAAATGAGATTCTTGCCAAAATACCATTGGTGAATGGAAATGGTTAATTCTTTCGTGATAAGACTTCTAGGTCAAATTCTAGATAAGCTTAATGGATGGGAGATAAATATCCATTAAGTTACTTAGCTAGAGAAAGATTTTAAGTTTAAGAAAAAAATAAAAGCTTTGCGAGAGAGAAAGGCAAGATTTTATGGGAAAAGCCTCGCGGGAGAGAAGGGTGAGATTTTTTGGAAAAAACCTAAGAAAATAGATAAAAATATCCACCTAAAAGCGGGACGCCACTAAAGGAAACCATATCATGAAAGAGAGAATTAAATACCCATTGAAGAGATCAACAAGAGGGAGTTGATCCATGGTAAGAACTCTCAGCTTGGGGGTGAACTGGAGAAAGTCAATTCTAGGTTGGGTGGCAATGCTTGATTTTTCAAGTGACATTCTTTCAGTTACTTTGGTCTGATTCAATTGCATGGGATGTATTGTATGTTTTCTCCTCACTCTTTATGTTGTCAAATATCTCATCATATGTTATAGTTGCATGATTTAACTTGTTTATGAGAGTGATTGAAGGCTTATGCATGTGACCACTTTTGAATATAAATTAAATAAAAGTGTAAACTTTAGTGATGGGAACATAATATGTGTTTATTAATATTGGGTCAAGGAGCTATGTGGCTAATGTTAATATTGGATCAAAGAGGTATGTGACAATAATATTAGGTTTAATATTAGGGTTTATAATATTGAGTTTTATAATGCTAGAGTTTATAATATTTGTTTTAATAATAAGGTTTAATATTATGACATTAGAATGGTACAAAAATCTATCCAACATCGCATTGTAACAAACATTTTCATATTGCAACAATTGATTTGAAAATCATTGTCGCAATGATACATTATGCTGCAATTTATTTTGCGCTGTATTACGACCTTACAAAATTGAGTTTTAATATTAGGGTTTGTAATATTGGGTTTATAATCTTAATCCTATGGTATATTATTAATATTATTGTTTAATATATTGAACTTAGGGTTTATAATCTAATGGTTTATTATTATTATTAGCATTTATAATACTAATTGTAGAGTTTATAACGTTAATATTATGGTTTATAATATTAATATTAATGGTTATAATGCTAGGATTTGATATATTAATCTTAGGGTTTAATATATTAATCTTATGGTTTATAATATTAACGTTATGATTTATAATATTTGATTTAGTATTAGGTTTTAATATTGTGACGTTGGAATGGTGCAAAGATGTATCGAATATCGCACTATGACAAACATTCTCTGAATGCTACAATCAATTTGACAATCATTGTCACAATATTATATTACAATGCAATTTATTTGAAAGCACATTGCATCATTAGAAAATTGGGGTTTAATATTAATATTTAACATTAATATTAATCCAAGGTAGTAAGCATCTCTTTCACATTAATCACATTAATATTACTTGGTCAACGTTTCGAACCAACTATTGTGGTTCATCCTCATGACAAAGGTGAAAAAATCCATAAATCCTAATGAATAAACTGCAAGGATGCGTCGAAGTCCAGAATTAGCTATTAAAAACTAGCCGTTAAGAATTAGTGATGTAATTAATAAAATAATATATATTAATTTTTAAATTCTAATTAAAGACTAAATTAGTCGTTAATTATTTATATAAATATGAGATTATTTATTAATAATAATAAGTTATTATATATATTTTTTATTATAATAACCAAATATTAAATTATTTATTAATAATATTAAATTATTATATATGTTATTTATTATAATAACCAATTTTATTTTTAAAAAGACTAGACTCGAATAAAACAAAAACATATTAGTATTAAAAAATACAAATTAACCCTCTTTCTATTTCATAAATAAATAAAATTAATATAATATTTATTAATTGTTTATACATATATGAAATTATTCAATGATGATAATACTATTATTATTTTATATAAAAGAAATTATAATCACATATTATAAATAAAATTATTATTATTGAATAATTTAATATATATGTATAACACTTGTGACTCAAATTCATACAAACATATAAATCTTAAAGAATAATGGATGTAGAGATACATTCAAATTATTTCAATATGATAGAAAAAATAAATAATGTAAGATATAATGCTTATATTTACTACTCTTACATTTTTACCTAAATACACTAAGTATTATTATAATGGTATTTGTATTTAACTTAAAATATTATTTTGAAATTTTAACCATATTTTTTATATAATGGAATATAAAATAGAATATAAATAAAACATATAAAATATAAGTAATACTTTATATAATTAATAATAATAAAATTTATTATATAGTTATAACAATTATTATTAAAGCTTAGTTAAAAATATTTATATAGGAAAGATTATTTATTTTAATTTATGTTTTCAAGTAAATATTATATACATCATAGCATTCTATCTATTGTTGTAAATATTAAAAAAATAATAAATGTTTCTTATTATTTATTTACAAATTTTTTGTTTGTTTGTCAAGTTTTTTGTGCTCCTCCAGGCTTGACCTATGGCTTGAGGAGTCATGACTCATGGGCACTAAGCCATGAGAGTCACCTGAGGATCACACCCGACCTTGGCCACACTAGCCCTTAACTGACCTAATTTTTTAGCATGTCTCCTCCCCCTAGCACAGGACACAACCAACCTCTGTGAGGTTTGATCCTAGATCACCTCCCCATCCTCAACAAGTTGTCTGAGTGAGATTTAAGTACTATTTATTTATTATTATTTAAATAATAAAAAAAATATTTTTAATATTAATTATTAGTTATTATCTTTATAGATGTTTTTTTAAGCATAGAGTTTTTAGAATTTTAATTTAATTTCAATAGTTATTTGGTGGAACAATTTGACCTACAGTAATTTTTAGTATTAGTCGCGATAAGGGTTAGATATTTATCTCAAAAAATAACTCCTAACCAACCTAATTTCCCCCCAAATTCCACCAAACCAACCCTATTACAACTCACAAGTGGAGAAAATGCTCCTAAAAATGAGCAAGCCCAAAACTTGAAACGCGTGCATATGGAAATAATGTCACATAGATTAATGGTCCTTTGAACTTTTCCAAGATGTTGCATTGATTCACCCAGTGCGAAAATATAACATGCGAAAGGTGTTGAATACTTTGAACATAGCATCACTAAGTTAGCCACCAAAACACTATGTTGAGAAGTAATAATATTTGCATTGTCTTTACAATGTTTTATAATTTAATGAAAAAAATGCCAATATTTAACAAGAAAAATACATTTCAATAAAAGATTCACCAAAATATATATATATATATATATAAATATTATATGATTGAAAAAATAGCCTTAGATTTTTATATGTACCGTGAGGATTTTCCCATTTATTATTGATCTGAAATGGGGACCTAAAGGCTTCTTGTAAACCTACAAGAACCTCTCCCACTCCAAAGCTTAAACAATTTCCAATATCTATGCTTATGATTGATAATTTGCGGAATTAAAAGAACTAGAAATAGGTGTATGCTTTGTTTGCCTTTAACTATTAAGTGCTTTAAGTTGATTTTCTTAAACTGATATAAAAACGTATAACAGTAAATAATGCAAATAATAACCAACACACATAACAGCAATATAATTAGGAGTTCACCCAACTCTCGTGGGCTACATCTCCGTGAGCTCTTGTCAACTCGACTAGGTTCTTTGGGATTATGGCTTGAATTATTTTACAAGCCTTTGACTCAACTCCATAGGTTTACAACTGAACCAATGGGCTTAGAATGCCATATTACCCCTGGCTATCCTTTACCTGTAGACAAATCTAGGGTTCTCTAGACTAATTCTTTCAGTCAGTGCTCTGACTCCCTTGGAATTCTGCATTGTCTCTGGAATTCCTTCTTCTGTCTTCTACACAACAAACACCAGCAACAACTTTATCATTCGGTCTCTTTGTTGTCTAATACTTCATTGAAGCATTTAGGTGTTGCCTCCAACCTCTGGTGGCTTTGCTTTGTTAAGCACTCTGGCTCTGCCTCCCAACCTCTGGTGGCTATCCTCCCTTAAGAGCATCTCTGGGTTCATTTTGTTTTATAACATGTTCTGTTACCACAAACGCTTAAAGCGTGAGCCGACTGTTCATTAAAAGAATCAGTTTACAAATGAAAGGAACGGCAGGTATGGGTAACCCAACCATTCGGCCTTCCTCTGACATAAATCCTAAAACAGAACCCAATAATGGAATATGCGGGAAAACTTCATCGAAACCCAACCATGAACCTAAAGCCGGAACTCAAATGAAATTCAACCACATCTATAATCCTTTCAGGTCTGCACATATCACAAGTTGCATGTCCTATTATGCTACTCCTCTGATCGTTGATCTCTTACCTATCACTTATCACATATCAGCCCATCTCTTTAATCGGCAAGTCGCATGTGCATTGGCCCTTTTTATTTGTTGCGATCCGATCACCGATCACATCAGCATTTCACCGTCGCATTGCCCAACAGCCCACGGTCTTAACAACATCCCATAGCTAGCTCCGATGTGATATACATCACCGATTACCAATCGTCGATCCCGCTTTATCGCAATTGCAAATTGGCTCACCCGAGTTCTGATATCGCATGAAGGCCTTCCTCCAATGTGATATGTCATAGATCGCAAATCGAGGAGCCTTCAGCCTTTACCTTAAGTCCTCCATTTGGAACCTTTCCAATGCAATATTTCCTTAAGGAACACATATTTTCCCTTAAGTCCCATTTAATAAGAAATGCCTCCTTTCCTAAGGACATTGGGCAATTTTCTTTTTACAATAACTCCTTCATCCGGAGTCCGTTTTGGTCCATTCAAATTGCATTAGATTCAGAATGAAGAGATCTATGCAATGAGACTATTTCCAAGAGTATCCTTTGACTTTCATTTTTGAGCATTAAAAATTCATCAAGGATCATTTTCTGATCACACCTCCCCATTGGAAATCTTTTGGACCCCAAAATACTGATATAATAATCTAAAGAGTACATGAGAGTAACAACACCCTCTTCTTTCAGCCTCCATACACTTGCCTTGCATAGCTAGTGCCTCTAAGCAAAAACTCGAAGATAGTCAACACTTTCCTTCCTGGATGTGCTTGTCATTCAGTTAAAAACTATCTTCCTCCTTAACTTCATGCAAAACTCCTGCTGAGAAGGTTACATAAGGTATTTTGAACCTCTCCTCCTTGATCATTGATCCAAGGTGGCTCAAACAAATGTGAAGTTACATATTCTTCACAAAATTTTACATATGTACCTGTTTGACATGCTGTCAACAACAACAGAATTACAGACAACAACTGGATGGCCTAAACTCTTCAACAAAAGAAATATATTTTCACATCTTGTGAATTACCTCCATGTCTTTACATCTGGTTACAAATGATTGACTAGTTAACAAGCCAACAAAACAGGTCTTTACAAGCAATTGACCCTTCAAGTCAAGCATGCACAAAAGATCTTAAGGATTATTTCAAAAGATGAAACACTTCATCAATCTCTCCTTTTTACAATCTTAGAAACCAAATCGAATTTTCCCAAGTCAATTTTACATTACATGCATGTTTAAAAATAAAGCAATCAACTCTTCAATTTAATTACACATACATGTTCAAAATACCAGGAAATCATCAACATCCCTATGTGTATGCATATCATGCTTACGCATGTATTTCATCCTTCAACTTTCTCTTAAGTACACTGTACTTTCAAAGCTTAAATGAATATAATGTTTGCAACAATAAAGTGAGTCTACATACTCAACCTTTCTAGTCACCTTATCGATAAAACCCGTCAACTTTCATCTTGTTAGCGAAGAAATGCAAATAGATGTGATACATTTATGTTCACATCAAAAGATATGCAACTTTAATTGCATAAGAACTCTAAACATTTCTTACCAATCCATTTCAAAGGTCCTTCCTTTGTCTGCACATCAACAGCAACATGTGAATCATCTTAAAACACATCATTTATGGAAACTTTCTTTCCATTCCTGCCATTCTCTCTTTCCACCTTCTTCAAGTTTCGTGGAAGCATTGTTGGATTCAAAGTCCAACACTTTGCAGCAATGTGTCCTTTCTTATGGCAATAAGTGCAACGCATGTTCATCTTCTTGACAGCATATTTTTCCCTGTTCAATGGACCTTTGGCTTCTTGCCTCTTTTCCTTCAAAAGTTTCCTGTATGTGGCCATTCTCTTCCAACATCTAGAAACATTATGGTTATCCAAACCACAAAAGGAACATGCAATTCTTTTCCCATGCTTATATGGAAATTTACCATGCTTTACACAATCAAAAGGAATATGATTAGAACCAGATTTATACCTTTCTCTTTCACCTTTATTACCTTCATGAGGAGGTGAGTCAAATGAAGAAGTAGCTCCCTTTGGATCACCATCAATCTCTTCAATAGTTTCTGAGTTTCCACAACTCTCTGGTTCAAGTGCATGCTTATGAACATCTTCATCCTGCAATGTATGTTTCGAACTATTGCATTCCCCAAGAATACAATATCTACACTCCTGAGGTAGAAAACCTGACATGAAACTCCTTTTAGGAACTGTTTCAGTTGACTTCATGGCTACTTTGGAACTTTCTACATAAGATTGTCCATAGCCAAGACCAAAATACTTAGGCCTGTCCTCAACCATTATTGGCTCAACAATACCCTGTGCATGTTTGCCCAATCCTTTTCCTTCATAGCCCATTTGTGACATCAACTTGGACCATATGCCTCTTGTATGTTTTTCAAAAGAACCAACATAAACATTCTTAGAAGAATTTGAAGACAAACAAGAATTGTTTACCTCTTCTTCAAGCTGATACTTGACCAAGGCTTCTTTGGCAACAAGGAGCCGTGTCTCCAACTCATGCATCCTTTTTAGGTTCATATTTGCAATATGAAGTTGCCTCTCCATTTCCTGCAATTTGTCAGAAAGAAACTGTTTCTCTTCCTTCATGGAATTCAACTGCTCTCTAAGTATGATGCTCTTCCTTCCATCCTCATACATTTCTCTCACCATATCCATCATGGTGAATAAGTCTTACTTCATGTCTTCATTAAAGAATATTTTGATGAAGGAGGATTTTGAACTCACTGGTAGAAGTTGTCATTATAAAAATGAACAAAAGAATCTTCAACAAAATTTGGAATATATTGACAAATTTTTGAATTAAATGACTTCAGAGTAAAACTCTTATTCAAGCAACCTTTTGCAACAAACCTCTTGTGCTTCAAGGATTGCTTTGATGTCCTTTGGGATAAGAAGAATGCCTTCAGCCCTACTTCCTTCTTGTCCTCTCCTAGAATTAACTATCAATATCTTTCCCTTTGCCTCTACAAACTCACACAACAGTCAATTTACAAACAATCAAACAACTAAATTCTTTCTACTGTTTGAACACCTTTCAAGTTAAACAAGCATATAGATTTCTCTATCAATCAAGCATTCTGATTTGATACCACTTGCATCATGATACAACCTACTTCATGATACAACCTTCTCTGGTATAACTTACTCTAATATAACCAACTCTGATACCACCTTCTTTGAAGGTGGGGTTAATCAACTTGATGCTATGATACCACCTGATCTAAAATGGGGACCTAAAGGCCTCTTGTAAACCTACAGTAATCTCTCCCACTCCAAAGCTTAAACAATTTCCAAGATCTATGCTTATGATTGATCATTTGCGTAATTAAAAGAACTGGAAATAGGTGTATGCTTTGTTTGCCTTTAACTGTTAAGTGCTTTAAGTTGATTTGCTTAAACTGATATAAAAATTTATAACAACAAATAATGCAAATAACAACCAACACAAATAACAGCAATATAATTAGGAGTTCACCCAACTCTCATGGGCTACATCTCCATGAGGTCTTGTCAACTCAACTAGGCTCTTTGGAATTAAGGCTTGAATTCTTTTACAATTCTTTGACTCAACTCAATAGGTTTACAACTAAACCAATGGGATTAGAATGCCATATTACCCCTGGCGATCCTTTAGTTGCAGATAGATCTAGGGTTCTTTGGACTAATTCTTTTAGTCAGTGCTCTGAGCTTCTCGAGCTTCTGGCTTCGCTGACTTCGTTAGAATTCTGCACTGTCTCTGGAATTCCTTCTTCTATCTTCTGCACAACAGACACCAACAACAACTTGATCCTTTAGTCGCTCTGTTGTTTGATACTTCACTGAAGCATTTAGGCACTGCCTCCAACCTCTGGTGGCTTCGCTCTATTAAACGCTTTAGCTCTGCCTCCAAACCTCTGGTGGATATCCTCCCTTAAGAGCATCTTTGGGTTCATTGTGTTTTATAACACGTTCTGTAACCACAAACGCTTAAAGCGTGAACCTTCTGTTCATTAAAAGAATCATTTTACAAATGAAAGGAACAGCGGGTGCAGGTAACCCAACCGTTCGACCTTCCTCCGGCATAAATCCCGAAACAGAACCCAATAATGAAATACACAGGAAAACTTCACGGAAACCCAACCATGAGCCTAAAGCCGAAACTCAAATGAAATTCAGCCGCATCTATAATCCTTTAGGGTCTGCACATATCGCAAGTCACATGTCCTGCTGCATTTCTCCTCTGATCGCCGATCTCCAATCTATCGCTTATCTCATACTGGCCCATCGCTTTAATCATCAAGTTGCATGTGCATTGACCCTTTTTATTTGTTGCAATCCGATTGCCTATCACTGACCGCATCGGCATTTCACAATCGCATTGCCCAATGGCCAAGGGTCTGAACAACATCCCATAGCTAGCTCCAATGTGATATACATCGTCAATCGCCAATCGCCGATCCCGCTTTATCACAATCGCAAATTGGCTCGCCCAGGTTCTAATATCACATGAAGGCCTTCCTTCAATGCGATATGTTAGAGATCGCAAATCAGGGCGTCTTCAACCTTTAGTTTAAGTCCTCCCTTTGGAACCTTTCTAATGTGATATTTCCTTAAGGAACACATATTTTCCTTTAATTCCCATTTAATAAGAAATGCCTTCTTTTCTAAGGACATTGGGCAATTTTCTTTTTACAATAACTCCTTCATCCGGAGTCCATTTTGGTCCATTCAAATTACATTAGATTTAGAATGAAGAGATCTATGCAATGAGACTATTTCCAAGAGTATCTTTGACTTTCATTTTTGAGCATTAAAAAGTCATCAAGGATCATTTTCTGATCAATTATAAATCTAATTTTAGGGGGTTCTTAAATTTTTCCCTGAATATATTAATATTAGGGTTTATAGTATTCGGTTTTACAATTTTAGATATTATACTATTTATTTTAAAATATAAGAGTTTAATATTGTGACATTGAATGGTACAAAATATATCGCATTTTAGGGTTTATAATTTTAGGGTTTACAATATTGGGTTTATAATATTAGGTTTAATATTAGGGTTTATAATATTGGGTTTTATAATGCTAGAGTTTATAATATTTATTTTAATATTAAGGTTTAATATTATGATGTTAGAATGGTACAAAAATCTATCCAACGTCGCATTGTAACAAACATTTTCATTAGACACAGACCTACTTCTCCTCAGCGGCCTCCAACGACTGAGTATCAACTTCTTCTGGACTAGAGAGATCGCGTACCTCCCTACAGCAAGCAATTCGCTGCTACTCTCAGCGGCCTCCTGTTGCTGAGGCTTGAGAAAATGGATCCACCAAAGAATGAAGATCATCATTTAGTCCACCATCATGAATCAGAATAAACAGCCAAAGCATTTGCCTCCCTCATTTCGGCAATGGGACCGGCTAAGAACAGACTAGCAGTCTCAAAGTTTGTTAAAAGAATGGAAGAAATGCCAGAGATATCTCTTCCTCCGACGCTCCCACAAAAAGCAGCTCTTTCCCTGGCAGAACGAGGATTAGTCGGGTAGTTCATGGGGCTATGACCATCACCGAGGACTATCCAAAAATGGGTAGAAAGAAACTGGTTGACTTCAATAAATGGGAAGATCTCGATTAGGTTTTGTGGCAGAGGATATTATACCTTTCACTTCGAGACCAAGGAGAATCGAGACTTGATTTCCAGGAATGGTCCGTATTTCATGGATACGAGGGGGCTATATCTGAACAGATGGACCCTAGACTTTGATCCAAAAATGGATGTTCCAAGCACTGTACTTGTCTCGGTTAGATTGTTGCACCTCCCTCTCCATTGCTGGGGAAACGACTCAGTTAAAGCCATAGGAAATGCAATGGGGAAGTACATCGATCGATGTGAGCCAAAGGAAAATATGCATGCATGCGCCTGAATATGTGTCGAAGTGGATCTAGGGAGAGGACTCCCAGAAGCTATCAAAATCAAAGTGGACCAATGGACGCACATACAGTAGCTGGACTATAAGTAGATTCCCTTCAAATGCAAGGTATGTCATGAATACAGTCCTTTTGCAAATAGATGTACAAAAGAAAAGAAAATTAAAGTGAAAAAATGGAGGATCTGGAAAATCTACAATTTTTTGTAGATTGGCCTTGCCCAGTGGTGGTACTTTGAAATTTCAGATCTGTTCGGTGGCAGCAGATCAGATTTTCTTGGTGGTGGTGCATTGGAGTTCCTGATCTACTCGATGGCAGCAGATTGGATTTGCCTGGTGGTGGCGCATTGGAGTTCCTGATCTACTCAGTGGTAGCAGATCGGATTTGCCTGGTGGTGGTGCATTGGAGTTCCTGATCTACTCGGTGGCAGCAGATCGGACTTGCCCGATGGTGGTGCATTGGAGTTCTGGATCTATTTGGTGGCAGCAGATTGGACTTGCCAAGTGGTGGCTCATTGAAGATACAATTTTTTTCAGCAAAACAGAGGTTCGGATCTGGTATGTGGTGATTTGTTTTTTTTAGTGTGTCCTTAAAGTGTACAGTTGGATGGACTTATTCATCAAAGGATCAGAAATTTTTTATCAATCCAATGTGAATAACAGTATAGAATCATATCTCCACGAGTCTGGCAAACTCGATGGATCGAATTTCTCCAACTGGAAATTCAAGATGCAGACTTTACTTGAAAGTGAAAATGCGTGGTCGATCGTTACAGGAAATGAGCTTAGATCAGGATCAGCCACACAAAAACAAGATTGGGATAAAAGGGAGACAAAAGCAAAGGTCATATTGAAGATGTCCATTAAGGACAATGTTATCCCACATATTAGAGACTGTAAATCGGCCACTAACATTTGGACGATGATCAGAAACCTATACCAAACGCAGAATACAAACCGTGTCTTGTCACTCAAAGGCAAGCTGTTTGCATTGAAGATGGAGGAGAATGAGTCTGCTGCTGGATTCATTGCTAGAGTCAAAGACCTGAAGGACAGATTGGGAGATATCGGAGAGAAATTTTCTGATTCAAATCTGGTCATGATCACGTTGAACGGAATGACTGATGAATACCAGACGTTTATCACAAGGATGTCAGCAAGGGAGAAAGCCCCTTCATTTGAAGAGCTGACAAGGATTCTGATACAGGAAGAAGAGCGATGACAAAATTTGAAATCACAGAGAAATGACCTTGCTCTGATGGCAAAAAGGAGACAGTATAGAGGGAAGCAGCATCAGCAACCGCAGCAGCAGCAGCAGAAAGGAGCCAACACATTTCAGAAGAGACCATTTAAAGGTATGTCTGCTAATAATTTTCCCAGCAAAAAATGTTTTTACTGTGGAAAACCTGGACATCAGATTAAAGATTGTTATAAGAGGCAGGCAGACGAAGGAAGAAACAAACAGAGAAAACATAAGGGTTACTTTGTTAAGGAAGAAGAGGATCATAGCCACGAACTTCGACTATTTATAGTCGATTGTGCCCTTTCAGCTTCAAAGGGAGATGAGGACGACATATGGTATGTTGACTCGGGTGCATCCTCACATATGACTGGTAAGAAGGATTGGTTTGAATTTCTTGAAGAAACTTCATGTGGGTCGAAAATCTATTTAGGAGATTATAGTGGACATGAGATCAAAGGATATGGTGACATTCCTGTAAAATTACCTAGCAGTGACATTAGACACCTTAAAAATGTATTGTATGTTCCAGGAATTAAGAAAAATTTGGTCTCTGTCTCAATGATTACTGATCAGGACATGCAAGTTCAATTCTTTAAGACTAACTGTGTCATTAAGGATAGCCAGATGGAAACAGTTGCAACAGGAGTGCGCGTGGGGAGCCTGTACAGACTAGATGTGAAGAATATGCCGCAGCAAGCAATGGTGGCAACTGGATCGACAGTCAAAAATCTCTGGCATCATAGATTCGGCCATCTTAATCTGCAAGACCTCATCCTACTTCAGAGAAAAGGTATGGTCGATGGACTCCCTGTTTTCCATAATGTTAAGCTAGATTGTGATGGATGTGCATTACGGAAAATGCATAGAGAAGAGTTCCCTTTGCATGTTAATAGAAAGGAAAGAGACATTTGAGAACTGGTGCATACAGACATCTGTGGACCTATGCAAACCAGGTCATTAGGAGGAGCATATTACTTTCTCTTATTTACAGATGATTGCACTATATTTTCATGGATATACTTTATGAGTAAAAAGAGTCAAGCCTTTCAGTATTTTAAAGAGTTTAAATCCATGGTAGAAAACCAGACGGGAAAAAGGATAAAAATTCTCCACTCAAATCAAGGGGGAGAATACAAGTTGAGAGAGTTCATGGATTTCTGCAAGCATCATGGGATTGTGCAACAGTTTACAGTGCCCCACACTCCATAACAGAATGGAGTGGCAGAAAGGAAGAACAAAACTCTTGTGGAGTGCGCAAGGAGCATGCTTCAAGGTAAGGGTCTATCAAATGGTCTTTGGGTAGAAGCTATTAAGACTGTTGTGTATTTAAAGAATAGGAGTCCTACTAGATGTCTAGGCTTCAAAACCCCTTTTGAAGCATTGTTTGGATTCAAACCAGCAGTAAGTCACTTAAGAATATTTGGGTCAAAAGCTTATGCTCATATACCTAAGGCAGATAGGAAGAAGTTAGATCCTAAAGCCCTGAAATGTATATTTGTTGGATATGGCACTGAGTTCAAGGCATATAAGTTATTTAATCCTGTGACTCACAAGGTTTTTGCAAGCAGAGATGTCATATTTCATGAACAGGTTGAAGAAGGAAAGAATGACTCTAACAGTGATTGGCACATTCCATTGCTAATGGAAGAAAACAGTGAGGAAGATGAAGAGCAGGAGGAGAAACAAGAAGAAGAAGTAACAGACAATGTAATCAATGAAGATGCAAGCCCAGAAAAGGCTGAAATAGATAGAATTGAGGTAAGTCCCCTACCAAGGAGATTAGGTAGGAAGACTCGATTATCATCTAAATTGAAAGACTATGCATTAATGTCAAAGATTTTAAACATTGTAGAACCTGCAAATTATGAGGAAGCAAGTAAATCTGATGCATGGAGGGCTGCAATGTATGAGGAAATAGAATCAATAAACAGAAACCATACTTGGGATTTGGTTGAATTGCCTGAAGGTAAAACCCCCATAGGATGCAAATGGTTGTATAAACCAAAAATAAATGCAGATGGGAGTATAGAGAAACTTAAAGCTAGACTGGTAGCAAAGGGTTACTCACAGAAAGAGGGAATAGATTTCGATGACACCTTTGCTCCTGTAGCCAAATTAAACACCATTAGAATGCTAATTTCCTTAGCAACAAAACACAAATGGCAGCTACACCAGCTAGATGTCAAGTCTGCATTTCTGAATGGTGACTTGAAGGAAGAAATTTATTTAGTACAGCCTGAAGGTTTTGTGAAAAAGGGGCAGGAACATCTTGTGTGTAAATTGAAAAAGGAACTTTATGGTTTAAAACAGGCACCCAGGTCATGGTATGAGAAAATTGACTCATTTTTTGTTCAGCATGGCTTTCATAGGAGCTTGAATGATCCAAATCTGTATACCAAGTTTAATAAACAGAGGCAAATTATTTTGATTTCTTTGTATGTAGATGATATGATCATAACAGGGAATGCTAACAATCTGATCAAAGAAATCAAACAGCAAATGTCACAAGTGTTTGAGATGAAAGATCTCAGAAACCTTCATTATTGCTTGGGATTGGAGGTACGGAAAGACTCTGGACAAAATTTTCTCACTCAAGGGAAGTATGCCAGAAGCTTGCTCGAAAGGTTCAGAATGGAGCAGTGTAGATCAGCAGCAACACCATTACAGTAAAACTTAAAGTTGAGCAGTGACGACGGTACTAAAGCGGTGGATGCTACCATGTACAGACAGCTAGTTGGCAGTTTGATATATCAGACTACAATTAGACCAGATTTGGCATATTTTGTTAGTGTGTTGAGCCAGTTCATGTCAAAACCACTCGAAAGTCATTAGGTCGCAGCAAAAAGTGTGTTGAGGTATCTTAGTGGTACTAGTAATTATGGAATTTTGTACACTGACACTTCTGATGTTATTCTAGCAGGTTTTTGAGATTCCAATTGGGCAAGTAACTTGGATGATCGAAGATATATCACAGGTTACGCATTCAGCATTAGATTCGGGGTCATAGCATGGAGCAGCAAAAAGCAACACACTGTAGCTCTATCTTCATGTGACGCTGAGTACCAAGCATTGTGTGCAGCCACATGTGAAGCTATTTGGTTGAGAAGACTTCTCAACGATACAGGAGAAGAGCAAAAAGAATCAACTATTATCAAAACTGACAACCAGAGTACCATCAAGCTTGCATACAATCCAGTCTTTCATAAAAATACCAAGCATATCAATACTCAGGTTCATTTTGTTCGAGAGAAACAATAGTCAAAAGAGATATGTGTTGAATATTGTAAAACTTGTGATAACATGGCTGATATTTTTACTAAGCCTCTTGGGCGTGTAAAGTTTGAATTGTTTAGAGGGATTCTAGGAGTTAAGGATAATCCTTTCTCCATTAAGGGGGGGAGTTGAAAATAATTTATATTATTTTGTATTAATGGAGAAATGGTGCACAAGTTGTAACGTATCTCCTTAGTTTAGGATTTGTTCCTAGAGTTTAGGAGTTTGGTTGCAACTTCCTAAGTTCTAGTAATGTATTTAATGATGTAATTGCTCATTTGATGAATATAGAGTGTACGGAGAGAGTTATCTTTGTTTGAGTGCAGTCTCCAGCTGCAGTACTCACCTGTGAGCTGCAACTCCTTCTTTTTCAATTCAAGTCTGATTTTTATCTTGCTAATTTATTGTTTCAATGTTATGAGTAGTTTTTTTTAGTGACCGAAATTGCGTCTTTGAGTTATGTACGTTATACTCTGATCAATCTTTCAATTGGTATCAAAGCATTGCGTGCTCTGCCCGTCCTTTCAAGCACGATCAGTCTCGAAAAATTTTGAACCCTAATAAAACCTTGGAATCAGGCTTGAAATGGTTGTGTGTAAATTTATGAATGTTAAACATAACATTTTAGAACAATTGGGAAGTAGCTTGAAGTTAATTATTAAAAAAATAATTAGAATAGCATATAGTCTAGCTTTACAACACTGAAAAAATATTTATGAAATATATATCAACCGTATTTAACAAAAGAAAAATATACCAATACTTCAACCTTTCTCTGTGTCCCTTTTAGTTGCAAAAATTTCATTTCCCGCCCTTTAAGGAACGGTGACAAGAAATAGAAATATAATTAAACAATTTTCTAGCTTGACGCTGATTAAAATGCATGACAGATAAATACATAAACAACAAATTTAAGGTTTCAATTAATTTTTTTTCTCCTCCTACTTTTGAGGTTGCAAAATTTTCATTCAACGCCAAATACATTTAAGAAAGCAAAAAAAGTTTGACCCAGTTCAAATTATTTTTGATACCTAGCTGCCTTAACTGGTGTTGTATTCAATTTGAATAGACTAAAATCAAGAAGTTGGAATCTCCGGTGATTGTGAAAACGTGTCTAATTGATTGATTCCTTAACCAGAATCGTAATGTTTTTTTACTGCATGTGCTGTCGATTGATCCTTTAGCCAGCAGAGTCGTGCAGCAGAGATAAGTCTATAGGACTGGGGAATATTTTAAGCCGTAGTGTAACCATTATGTTTTTTTGGTTTTAAAAGTATAGAAATTTTAGTTCTGTTTTGAAAATTGGGTAGGGATTTTTGTAAATCCAAATAAAAGCTGTTAAATTTCATAATCTTAGGTGTTTTAGAGGTTTTTGATGGTGATGAATATATTTCGGTCATCAAAAACATGATTCACACTGCATCTACAAAAAATTTTAAATTTCTTTTACCAAGATTCCAACCATTTTTAACCATCCAGATAATTCCTATGACTCCCTATTTTAATTCCATGACTCCATATTTCAATCGAGGGCACATAAAGTGCTGGAAATTCAGAGAGTTAATCGTCCTCCGTATCGTGTGAAAAGTGATATATAGCATTTGTTGGTGACCGTTGACCGCTGAGATACCTATAACCAGGTCTTCAAAGTTACAACGGATGTACGGATATGTCAGAACCTGAGTAACTGTTGATAGAGGTCAGAAAAGTAACATGTTCAGTCATTCTCGAATGATCCAATCATCAATAGCTCAACGATTGTACTCATGTTTCAGCATAATACTAAACTCAGACGAGAGCTACAGAAGCAGTACTGCAAATTGCAAGTTGTGCATTTGCCTCTCGTGACGGTACGTCTTTTTCTCTTCTTTGTAGATTCAGTCTTAAGGATGAGTCTTATTTTAAAGTCGATCTCAACCACATAAAAATTAAAAATTAATCCTGTAAAATATCCGAACCCAGAATCTCAACCATCAAATTAAATTAAATTAATACTTGGGATATGAAATTCCTGCCCTGCCCGGTCGTCTGCCAGTCTCAACAGTTGTCCATGCAAACTTAAATAAAGAACGTTTCCGTTCTGGAAGCTTAACATCATATTTCCCTTGAGCCGGTAATTTCTACTGCTGTCGTACAGCATAGCTAAGCCTTTGCGAATCGCTATTTAGCGAACTGTGAAATTGCAATATTTTAATGCCACCCTTATAAAGTGCTGGATATGCACGGGTCAGTTGGTCGTCTGTATAGTGTGAAAAGTGGTTTCAAAACGTGGAATTTCAAAAATCCTGTTCTCTCTTGATACAGTGCCATCCAATCCACGATCATTTCTGGTCACTGGCGATGTCATGATTAGACAGAAGCATTTGTGTGTTGAACGATGGAAAGCATGTGTTAAGTGAACAATTCAAAAATTATGGGAAATTAGTCCGTTAAGACTATCTGTCATGAAAATGATCATACGTTAATGACTTATTTAACGCAGTTAAATCCCAAAAAAAATATCTAAATTAAAAAAATGTGTGAATTATATTTTGGTATTGAGGTCTCGTGAATTCATGACGTTTCGCCTAACCCGCCTTGCATCGCATTTGGACGGACTGGTACCGACAATTGGAAATTTCGAGAAACTTTTCGATGCCCCAATGTGGATCGCGGATTAGTTCAATCAGTACTAATTTTTTTTTGACAAATGGAAATTTTGTGACAGTTTTGGCTGTCCGATGTGTATCATGGATGTTTTTATGTTGTTTTGTTTTTTGCGGTTGTATTTAGTGTTGTGTATCCAGGATTAGTTTTTTAAAGTTTTTTTTTTTTTTTTAAATTAGGGTTGTGTATGCAGGATTAGTTCTTTTTAGTATTGTATCTCTCTTTTAGTGCGCAGTTTTAATTATTTTTAATATTGTATTAACAAATTTTTTTAAATTTAAATTTCATATATAAATTTCCGAGAGATTGTGTCAATTGCTGGATCTACTTTTGCACCTGCCCTTGAAATAGATATATCTTTGTGGGAGCGAGTTAACTGTAGCATTAGTTGGGGGGTTGGTATCTGTGCTCGCGGGAGCTATACAGAGCGGGCAACCCGGTGTTTCCGCTTTAAACAATAGAAACATCGGATTCAACCAGAGCAGTCGGCAACCCTCACCATATGACCCTTGAAATAGATATATCTTTGTGGGAGCGAGTTAACTGTAGCATTAGTTGGGGGGTTGGTATCTGTGCTCGCGGGAGCTATACAGAGCGGGCAACCCGGTGTTTCCGCTTTAAACAATAGAAACATCGGATTCAACCAGAGCAGTCGGCAACCCTCACCATATGAATAGTGAGTGATTCTGTGGATGGCGGCCCTCTTTTATATATATATATATATTATTATTATTATTATTATTATTTAAACTATATAATTCAAATATATAATGTTAATAAATTTTTACATCATTTTAGAAAAAATAAGTAAAAAATGTACCAAAAAATTAAAATATAATAAAGTTAAACTATTTTTTTTTGTTGCTATCTATTGAATTTTTATACCAAGAAATTATATAATAGAAGAAATTAAATTGGTATTTCAAAGTCATAACTTTCACATATAATTTAATATCTTCTTAGGCATAGAATTTCAAATCTCATAAAAAAAAATAACTATTTTTTTTTCTTATTTTACTTTTTGTGTAAATTATAAATGTTAATTTTGTTTTATAAAATTAATAAGAATTTTTAGCATTTTTTTATATAAATTTGTAAATATTGATTTTTGTAATATAGTTATATGTAAATTTCATTATGGTAATATTTTTTATTTTTCTTATTCAATTGTTAATAAACAGAGTGAGTGTTTTTCAGGAAACTTTGTCATGATTGTGTTGCTATCCATGCTAAAGATCAAAGATAAATAAAAAGAATGATTATATTATGTTAAATAATTTTTATTATTTCAATTTCACCTTTGTCAATGTTAATATATAACTAAAATAATTAGATAATTATGATATTAATTAGATAATTTGATTATTTTTATGCCTATTACATTTCAAATGTAAAATTTATAATCAATTACAAAACATATTTTTAAAATAGAAACAAATATTCTCATCAAATTCTAAATTTCCATCATTTATTGATTACAAATATACTTCTTATACATATTTTATTGTTGTTTTTATTAAACAGAAATTCTTTTATATTTAATAATTTATACACTTGCTTAAGCATTATAGATTTTGGTATACCCCTAACTCTTCCACATCATAGGACTCACTAAAGTAAAATATTTTACATTTTTTTTATTAAGAGTCAATAATTTAATTAAGATGTTGTAATACCTCTATGTTTCTTGTAAATATCTTTCTATTTTTATATTGAACTGATTTTAGATGTGATAGCTAGAAAGCCATTGTAGACTTGAGGTAAGTGGGAAAATGATATGACGATGTAATAATTGAATTTTATAAATGAAAAAGAAATTGGAAATTACTCGAGAAAGAAACAGTAGAGTTAAGAGATTCTTGCCAATATCTGGAAACTGAGGTTGGTGGATGAGATAAAACTAATCTTCCCTTAGATAACTCCTAGAAATCACTAGGAGTTGATTAGCAAGGTTTAATGTGATGGGAAAGAAAATCTATTAAGTCACTGAGTTGCAAAAAAACACTGAGTAAAGGGTGGAATAAAGTGCCAAAGGAGAGAAAAGTGAGCTTTAAGGAAAAAAGAAGAAAGCCTAGGCTAGAGGGTTGACAGACCCTGAAAAGCAAGACACTACTAAGGAAAAATATGCTAGGGAAGTGAGACCTAAAATACCTTTCTTGGAATCACAAGAGGTTGTTGATTCCCTTTCAGCAACAGATCTTTGCTTAGGGGGAACTAGAGGATCAGTTCATGGTTGGGAGGAAGGTGTTTCGCCCAAGTTCAGTTTTAGCTATAAATCCAGTTATAATTTATGCAGAGTTATTAATTGTTGGTTTGAGGAAAAAATATGATTATACTAGTTATTTTCGAAGAATGGAAGAGGAATTGTAATATGTGTGACTGTTTTAATGGACTTATATTTTGTATTGTATGGATCATGGAAATGACTAAATATAGATAAACAAGAGTGGTTGTATAATTGTGAGGAAATTCGCAGGTAGATATAAAATAAATTACTACAGTGAAAATTCATGACTTATAATTGTTGATGGATGCATTAGTGGAAATATTTTGCTCTAAAGAAATTCTAGATGGCATAGTGTAAGAAGACCATAATTTTTATTGCCACCCTTGAATTATTAGTTCTGGTATTGTTCTTAATTTTGGATGGGGTTATGGATATTATGCGCACCTAGGCTGGAATGAATTTAGTTAGTTTTAAATTTCTTCTTTGCGCATAATATGATATACTACACAGAAAGGAAAACCAAGTAATTGTAACAATAATGGGTAATTGATCAAAATCGTAAATGGGTAGTAAACTATAAATACAGAAAACTGATATAAAAATGATATTTAGGGGATTTTTTGTAGTGTTCCTTTATATGCGACCAATATTGTTTAGGCTCTGGATTTTTTCTTAGACTACAAAAAATGAGAAGACGTACCTGCAATGGATTGAATTCGCATGGGGTGGTACGGTTACAAATTTAGGGCTCGGGTTGAAATCTCAAAATGTTAGAAGACAACAATACTAGATAATCAATCTTGGTGTGACTAAACTGAACCAAATTAATATTATACAGTGCGAGAAAATATGCAACTTAACCTATACAACATGTAACTGGAATTAGGAATTTGACGAGTTAGTTATATTTAACCAACTTGGAAAGGGAGCACTTTTTCGTAAGCCTCTGGCCAAGATTGCAAAGCTGGGAAAAAATTGTTATACCAATACTTTCAGATTTTAGTCAAAAATTATAGAAAACTTCACCATAACCCAGCCCTGGTAATATTTTCTAGTTAGAAGCCGAAAGAAAAAAAGAATATTGAAAGTACAAGATAAGACTACATAGGAACAAATATGTCATAATACATGAAATGAAGAGTTTATACTGATATATTAAACATTAGAAAAGAAAACTGAGAGTACATCTCTTAAAAAGATATCGCCCAAGACTTTCCAGTGAAAATATGATTTTAGCGCTAGTGAAAGGTGTAGTATCCCTCTTAAATATTTATATATATGAAATAGATAAAAAAAAAATAACCCAAAAAAAATAAGGGTTTTAAATATTAAGCCTATGCTCAGACAGGAAAGCACATACTGAATCCAGAAACAACCCTACATTGTCCCCCTTATGTGTGAAATACTTCATTCAAAAACAGAGGTGATGCGAAGGAACCGACCTGGTACGAGTGAGAGCAAAGAGTCAATGAACGACAACACTTGAACCATTTTGTAAGTTGTAAAAAAAAGCCCTTGACTAAGTAGGGGCTGGAGGTACCTACAAAAAAAAAGAGGAAGTAAGGATTAGCGCCACCCCTGTTGGAAAAATATGACAAAATAGACATGTAAAAAATAAGAACCAAAAATCTTCAAGGGAAATGGATTACCTAATGAAGAACAAGTTGTTTTCATGAGCCAATAGTTACCTGAAAGTTGCAACGTAGGATGGAAAAAGAAAAATGGTTACTTTGAAGGAAACAACTCTGTAATTACGAAGGAAAGCTGGAAATGCATATCAAAGGGAGGAGAATCTACTTACTAAAAACAGAGTACCCATGACATGCTGAGCCCAAACTAGAAAATGTGCTAGAAGGGTCAGCCTCTTTCTATATAACGACAATTAGGATTGTAAGTATCAGAATTAGCAAAGCGAGTGGTTTATACAAGTAACCCTGAATCAAAAAAATTAGTAAATTCAATGTGGGAAAGGTGAGATACTTACTGAGTGAATACAGGGAGGAAAATTTAAGCCAATACCGGTGGTTTTCTTGAAATGAGAGAGGAAACCTAACTATGCTCCTATATGGATAGAGACAATGTAAAAGAAAAAAAGTGTGAGCTTGTAGGGAAAAACCCTAAATATGGGAATTTAAATGTAGTTAAATATAGCTATGTAGAACAACTTACTTGTTCCAGAGAGTGGATGAGGCATGAAAGCTCTTGAGAAGGCCAAAACATTTTTATAGGAACCCAATTGTGCGTAATTATTTCCCCATCATGGTGGTGTTACAGGAGCCGAAGCCATAATGCAAGGTAAGAAAACTCTTAAAATACATCAAATGAAAACCCTAACATTAAGTCAAGAAGAGGATAGAACGTCTTAATCATTGGATTGAAGGCCCTCAAATCTATTGGTAAGTGGTTATAGGGTACAACATGTCATGTGAAGTTCACATGGGCTTGACACATGTGGCATCCAACTATTCGACGCAATCACCTAAACCCTTATCTACGAACACTCGAATAGCTAATTTTGGTAGTTGAAGTGGTTAAATCCAAATTTCATATACCTATGTCACATAGTGATAAATGTAATGACCCTTGATGAGAATATAAACCAAGCACTCACGCTAAAATAATTAAAGGTTACACACCAACCCAACATAAGAACAAGTGTAAATATATACATAACTCTAATATATATCAAATGTTGTAGGTGTTAACAATTAGCAAAGCATACCTTTCCAGAACGACAATATCAATGTAGTCATACTGCATGTGCTCATTAAATCGACCAAGAATTATTAATGCCACTTATATACATATATTCTCATAAGTTTATTATAGGAAGAAGAAACATTATAAAAGAGTTTGAGGACATGAGTAATGTATAAGTAAAAAAAAAAAAAATTATGAAGAGGGTTTTGTTAAAAATGGTATCAAAGCCTAGTTTCAACATTGGGCTTGCAAGTAACCATCATAGTAAAATGAAATATGTGAAAAAATATTAATATTAAATACTAATAGCAGGTTGTATTGTGTTATGAGCTCCGTAAGTGAAGCAGACTGCCACATAATGGCATAGGATTCCCCTCCAGCCATAATAGTCGGTGAAGAACTGTATGTGGAATTGGGTAATGGAAGTACCCCATATACCTCCCAGTTTATGGATGTCATGAGAAACCTGGAACAAGATTTGGCTTATCTCAGAAGCAATAATGAATGATCGCTAAAGGCTAGTGAGGAGTAGGAGAGGATGATAAGAGAGTTGACTCAAAATTCTAGCCATAGACACATGGAACCAGAAAGGCTGAAGAGGAAAAAGGTGGTAGGAGAGTCATAGAAGTCTAAAAGTGGAGGTGAATCAGATATAACATATCTCAAATCAAAGAAAGAAAAGAAAAAAATGGATTTACAAGGAGAGTTTAGGAAAATCGAACCCCTACTTTTGATGGGAAAAAGGAATAGGATGTGTATTAGGTCCCTATAATACTAGTTATTACCCCATTACTATTGTAGTTGCATCCCTTATTAATATTGTTGTGCCCCTATTATCCCCATATTGTTATTACTGTGCCCCATAGAATCCCTCTATTGTTATTTTTGTGGCTTTATATTATTATTGTTAGGTCAGCTGAGTTATATTGTGACTCCTTAGACTCCTATATATAGAAAGGAGGTTTTGTCATTTGAATCATCCAAGAATTGTTCATTTATGTAATTTAAAGGAGGTTTCCCCCTCTAAGAGGCTGAATTCTAAGGCGTTGATCGATCTTTTCTATCTTTTCTTGAGCTGGTTTCATAACATTTGGTATCAGAGCTTTGGATTCTAGGGTTTCGCTGCTCCAAATAGGTCATCATGGCATTTTCTCTATAACTTTTTTCTGCTACGTTTCAAAAGCTAAAAAAAAGAACCCATTTGAGATGAAATCACGTTGAACCTCAGGTCCGAATTTCAGAGCTTTTTACGCTATATTTACGGAGATATGATCTGAGGAAGTTGGTCTTTTTGCAGACTCCTGAATTACATTCCAAACAGGTGACCTGGGGAAAATTGTCATAAATTTCTCTCTGAGCATCGGATTGAAATTTCGTAAGAAGGTAAAAAAAGAGGACGGACTTTAGTTTGTTGTATATATTTTTCAGATCCAAAGGTCGAAACAGTGACTCGTGGCACGTCGTACAAGTTTTCTCTACTGAACTAGTCTATAATCAGGTCAGTGTGGGAGATTTCGCATAACTCTTCCTTGGTGAATCCAATTTGGATCAAACTGGTGGCATTGGAAAGAGCACACATAGGGCTACTGCAGGTCACAATTTCAGAACTAGATGATCCAAAAGTACAGAGATACATTAGAGGCAATATCGAGCTCCTACAAAGTGAAAAAAGGTGTGTAGATTCTTTTAAATTTTTGCTTAAGATTGCTTTGAAAATTTATTTTGAAGGAATTCAAAGGGCATAGTAGAGAATTACTATCGGTAATTGATGCCCTGAGGAAAGAAAATGCAAACACTTAGTAAGCAACCTGAAAGCTCTAACATGACTCATGAAGAAGAGGAAGAAATGCTACATGATATATCAAAATTACAAGAACAAGTGCAACAAATGTCACTCTCACAAAAGCTAACAAAAGCTAAGATAAATGGCGTGGAATCTAAGATAAAGGGCGTGGAAGCTAAGACGAATGATTTGAAGATAGATTTGAAGACAAATTTGAAGACAGATTTGACAAATTTTCTTCAAGAAATACTTACTAATTGTGAAAAGGTAGTAAAGGAAACTCATGATGTGAACAAAAGAAATGTTAATCATGATTTCTTAGACTCTAATGTGGGATCGAAGACCCACCATATTCCAAAAATCGATATGAGGAAGTTTGATGGCAAGGATCCCACAACATGGATATTACAGATGGAGCAATTTTTTGATCTCAATAATGTGCAAAACACACCAAATGTATGTATTGCAACTTTATATTTGGAACCAAATCAGTTTGTCTGGTATCAATGGCTTTGCTCTTGTAAACAAATTATCACTTGGGCAATTTTTACAGAAGAATTGACAGCACATTATGAGGACACAAAAAGCAACACTTTTTTTAGCCAATTGATAAGTGTCAAACAAAAGGGTTCAATAATGGAGAACATTGAGGAGTTCCAAAAATTGAACATAAGGGTAAAAAATATTCTAGAGGAGCATAGGATTGATGTGTTCATAGGGACTTTAAAGGATAATATCCAACATTATGTTCGCCTTTGGGAACCTGATTCATTAGAGAAGGCATTCAGGTTAGCAAGAAAAATGGAAAGCAAAATTATGGCAACCAGGAAGCATACCACTCACAACTATAAAGATGGAAGTGTTGTTGCCCCTAGTCTTCCACAACCCATAAGGTTGACACCACAACGATTGGAAGAGAAAAGAGCAAAAGGGCTTTGTTACAGTTGTGATAGAAAATACACTAAAGGTCATAAGTGTGCTGAGAAGAAATTATTCTACATAGATTGCGAAGAGGAAGAAAAAAATGAGCAAGAAAGGTCAAAAGAAGAGGATATGATCTAGGAACAAAGCCTAGATAAAGAATAAATGAATCTGACCATATCTTGTAATGCATTAGCGGGAATTACCACTCCTCAAACCATCAAGATAGAAGGACAAATCAAGAAGAAAAACGTAATAGTGTTGATTGATTCAGGAAGTACCCACAATTTTATTCACTGTAAGGTAGCAAAAGAATTGAATTGCTTCTTATATCCAGCACCAGAGTGTCAAGTGATGGTTGCAAATGGAGGAACAATAAATTTCTCTGGAAAGTGCCATAATATCAAGCTATCGATGGGAGAATATGTATTGGCTAGCCCGATGCTTTCCATTCCAATGGGAGGTGCCAATGTTGTACTAGGAGTCCAATGGCTACAATCCTTGGGTACAATAGCTTTTAATTTTCAAGAACTTTTCATGAAATTTTCTATGGAAGGAAAGGAAGTTGAATTAAGGGGTATTGCAGGGAAACCGGGAAAGATAATCAGCTCTAATGGTATGACGAAGCTTCTAAAAAGGGAACAAAGGGATGTAATTGCATAATTATGTTCGCTAGATGTTTCCACATTGGAATCATATATTTCTCCATATCTCCAAAAAGTCTTGGACAATCATTCCAAGGTATTTGAGACTCCCAAAGGTCTCCCACCTATTCGTGATCATGATCATGCTGTTCATCTGATTCCAAGAAGTGTTCCTCCAAACATCAGGCCGTACAGATATCCCTATGCCCAAAAGAGTGAAATTGAACGTATGTTTGCAGAAATGCTAGAGGCTGGTATAATTCAACCGAGTCAAAGTTCTTTCTCTGCTCCAGTAGTATTAGTGCACAAGAAGGATGGATCATGGCGCATGTGTCCGGATTATAGGGAGCTCAACAAGCTCACTATTAAAGATAATTTTCCCATTCCTGTCATTGATGAATTACTGGATGAATTGCATGGATCAATTTAGTTCACCAAGTTCGATCTTCATTCAGGATATCATCAAATCAGAATGAAGACTAAAGACATTCCGAAAACAGCATCTAGAACTCATGAGGGTCATTATGAATTTTTGGTCATGCCTTTTGGCCTTACCAATGCACCTTCAACATTTCAAGGTTTGATGAATTCCATTTTCAAACCATTCCTTAGAAAATTTGTGTTAGTATTTTTTGATGATATACTAATCTACAGCAAGTCTTGGAAGGATCATGTTGAACATGTTGACAGGGTGCTACAACTATTGGAAGAGAAACAATTATATGCAAAAAGATCCAAATGTTTCTTTAGAGTACAAGAGGTGGAATATCTGGGTCATATTGTATCTCATGAAGGAGTTAAGGTAGACCCTAGCAAAATTAAAGCCATTAAGGAATGGAAAATCCCCACATCCATAAAGCATTTGCGAGGTTTTCTCGGGTTGACAAGGTATTATTGCAAGTTTGTTAAGAATTATGGGAGAATAGTAGCACCTCTAACAACATTATTGAAGAAAGATGCATTTTCATGGACTCCAGAAGCAACAAAGGCCTTCGAACATCTTAAAGAGGCAATGTGCCAAGCACTGGTCTTAGCTACACTGGACTTCGAAAAAACCTTTATTATGGAATGTGATGCTTCAAGAAATGGAATTGGCACTGTTTTAATGCAAGATGAAAGACCCATTGCTTTTGAAAGTCGTCCAATCAAGGGAAAGTTTTTACACAAAGCTATTTATGAGAAGTAAATGTTGGCAATACTCCATGCACTTAAGAAATGGCGACCCTACCTAATGGGAAGACACTTCAAGGTAAAAATGGATCATGATAGCCTTAAACACTTTTTAGAACAAAGATTATCCTTTGAAGAGCAACAAAAGTGGGTCACAAAGATGTTGGGTTATGACTTTGAAATCATCTACAAAAAAGGGAAGCAAAATGTGGTGGCAGATGCACTCTCAATAAAGGATGAGGATGTGGAAGCATTGTTGTGCGCCATTTCTATGATCCAACCAGATTGGATAAATGAAGCAAGGGAGGAATGGAAGAATGACGAAGAAGTGTGGGCACTTATTCGATAGTTACAACAAGATTCCAGTGCATCTTATACATTTAGCTGGCAAAATGATTCTTTATGGTATAAAGATCGCTTATACCTCTGTAAGAATTCCCAACTAAAACAAAAGATTCTTATGGAATTGCACACTTCTCCCTTAGGAGGGCGTTCAGGATTTTTAAAAACTTACCACAGGATTAAGAAGGAATTTTTTTGGGAAGGCCTTAAATCGGATATTCAAAAATTTGTGGCAGAATGTTTGGTTTGCCAACAAAATAAAGTTGAAACAATTAAGACACCAGGTCTATTACAGCCTTTATCCATTCCAAGCCAACGTTGGGAGGAGGTTTCAATGGATTTTATCATAGGTTTACCCAAGTCTAAGGGAAAGAGTGTCATCATGGTGGTAGTTGACAGACTTACCAAGTATGCACACTTTTGTGCATTATCACATCCATTTAAAGCCAGTACAGTTTCTGCTGCATTTATGGAAACAATTCAAAAGCTACATGGAAACCCAAAGATTATTGTACGTGACAGAGATCCCATTTTCACTGGAAATTTTTGGACAGAATTATTTCTTGTCTTGGTACTCAGTTAGCTCATAGCTCATCTTATCATCCTCAATTTGATGGGCAAACTGAGATAGTAAACAAATGTTTGGAAGGATATCTTCATTTCTTTGTATTTGATAAACAAACACAATGGGTCAAATGGTTGCCTCTGGCTGAATGGTGGTATAACACTTCCTTCCATACAGCAACAAAAATGACCCCATTTATGGCACTTTATGGATATCAGCCACCATCCATCACATCATATTTAAGAGAAAATTCTAAGGTTCAAGCAGTGGAACATCACATCGAACATCAACAACACATCCTCCAACTCTTAAAGGATAACCTCGTGTTGGCACAGAATAGAATGAAACAATAGGCATATCAACATCGAAGCGAAAGAAGTTTTGATGTAGGTGATTGGGTATTCCTATGGCGACAACCATATAAGCAAATGTCCCTCAAGAAAGCTAAGAAGGATAATAAATTATCACCAAAGTATTATGGTCCGTACAAGGTGTTGCAAAAGATTGGTACTATGGCATACAAATTGGAGCTTCACGCAGCTTCTCGATTGCACCTAGTTTTCCATGTTTCATGTTTAAAGAAGGTTATAGGCGACAAGCTCCCAGTTCAAACAATATTGCCAGAACTTGACGAGGAAGGAAAAATTATATTAGATCCAGAAGTAGTCACAGAAACAAGAACTAGATAGCTATGAAATCGATCAATTTCGGAGTATCTTATCAAGTGGAAGAACTTATCCGCTGAAGATTCCACATGGGAGGATGAGAATTTTATACAAAAGCATCTAGAACTACTCAAGCGTTGAGGATAACACTTTTTTGAAGGAGAGGGGCATGTTGGGTCCCTATAATACTAGTTATTACCCCATTACTATTGTAGTTGCATCCCTTATTAATATTATTGTGCCCCTATTATCCCCATATTGTTATTACTGTGCCCCATAGAATCCCTCTATTGTTATTTTTATGGCTTTATATTATTATTGTTAGGTCGGCTAGGTTATATTGTGACTCCTTAGACTCCTATATATAGAAAGGAGGTTTTGTCATTTGAATCATCCAAGAATTGTTCATTTATGTAATGCAAAAGGAGGTTTCCCCCTCAAAGAGGCTAAATTCTAAGGCGTTGATCTATCTTTTCTATCTTTTCTTGAGCTGGTTTCATAACAATGTGAAGCATTGCCTCTTAACATGTTAAAATATTTTCAGTTATATGAGTATGAGAGTAATTTGAAGGCTAGACTAGATATCCACTAGTTGCAGGGAAAATCTACTCTCTAGTGGGAAGATGCCAAGAGTGTACACATGTTGGAAGAGAAGGGTGCTACTTGGGAGGAGTTCCAAAAATAGTTTAAGTCTGAATACTTGAGTGAGTGATACTATGATAATCGTGCCAAGGCATTCCATCAGTTAGGGCTAGGAAAACTAACTATGGATGAGTTTGTAGCAAAATTTACAAACTTATTATGGTATGTTCCCTATATTAAAGAAGAAAAATCCAAAGTACAATGATTTTTGAATTGTTTACCAACCCCTTACAAAGAAAGGATTGAGTTCAAAAATCCTAAATCAATGGATGAGGCATTAATAAAAGCTAGGTTGTGTTATCAGCAGTTCAGGATTCGAGAGGAAGTCTTAAAACCATGGCAAAATAAGAACAAAACCAAGTTTGTAATGACTGCAAAAAGACATAAACCTCCTTATCTTAAGAATTTTGGACAGGACCATCACAAGAAGAAGTTTAGCAAGGGAAATGTAAATCATCCTGCATAGTCACATACTGGGTCAAACCCATGGAATTAAATAACAAAAAGAGAAGTGGGGTCAAGGAAAGAGAACCACTGAAGTGTTGGGGTTGTGGTGAACCCCACATATTAAGGGATTGTCTGCATAATCCATGATATATTAAGAATATTCAAGGGGTCCATGAAGCAACAATTGTGAATGATGTTGCCTAAAATTCTCCCAGGATCAATGCATAACTAGAGGACAAACAAGTTCAGCACCAATCTACTATGATTGAGATTGAAGGTACCATTTCCAACCAAACCGATTCCATTTTAATTGATCAAGGGGCTGGTCTAAGTTGCATTATCCCCAAATTGTGGAAAAATATAAATTAAAATCTAAAAAATTTAAGAATGTATGGTTGGTACAATAAGACATTGGTACCAAAAGGAAAGTAACTAGTCAAATAAGACAATCGCTGATTGATTTAAATGGTTATCAAAGAGAAGAATATTTAAATATTCTTCCTTTAGGATCCTATGATTTATTAATAGGCATGGACTGGTTGGAGAAGTAGGGAGTTTTTATAAACTATTTGAAGAAAACAATGAGTTATATGGGTCAAGAGGGGAAAAACCAGTTAATTAGAGGTAAACAAAACCCAATATTTGTCTAACAAATTTTAGCCTTAGAGCTAAAAAGGAATGCAAGAAAATAATGTCAGATCTACATGGTTCAGGTGGAAACAAATAAACAACAAATAGAAAAGGAAAATTTAGAGACCTTACCAGTTATCAATGAATTCCAAGATGTTTTTCAGAGGAAATTCCAGGTTTACCCCCTCGTAGAGACATATATTTCTCCATTGATTTAGTACCAGGTGCCACCCCCATATCCAAAGCTCCTTACCGAATGAGCATATAGGAGCTACTAGAATTAAAAATATAGTTACACGAACTAGTGGATAAAGGTTACATCAGACTCAGTGTCTCACTATGGGGGATGCAATAATATTTTTCAAGAAAAAGGATGAAACATTTAGAATGTGCATCAACTATCGTCAATTGAATAAGTTAACTGTCAAAAATAAATACCTGCTACCTCGAATTGATGATTTGTTCTATCAAGTGAGGGGAGCAACTATATTTTCAAGATTGATTTAAGGATAGGCTACCATCAACTATGAATGAAAGATGAAGATATTCGTAAGACAACTTTTAGAACTAGATATGGTCATTATGAGTTCATAGTGTTACCCTTTGCTATCACTAATGCAACAATAACCTTTATGTGTTTAATGAATAGTGTACTCCATAAATATCTTGATAGGTTTGTGCTAGTATTCATAGATGACATTTTAGTGTATTCCAAAAATAAAGAGGAACACAAAGAACATCTGAAATTGGTATTACAAACTCTGAGAGAAAATCAACTATATGCCAAATTTAGCAAATATGATTTTTACAAAGACAAAATATAGTATTTGAGTCATGTCATTTCAAAGGAAGGACTATCTTTTATCCTTAAAAGGTTAGGCTTATTATGGATTTTCCCATACCTAAGGATGTGTCAGTAGTTTGCTCATTTATGGGAATCACATGATACTATCGAAGATTTATAGAGGGTTTCTCAAAATTGGCTTATCCCATTACTTCCTTACAGAAGAAAGGAACAAAATTTGAATAGAAAACAAAATTCCAGGAGAGCTTTTACAAGTTAAAACAACTTATAACACTAGTCCCTATACTAAAAATTGTAGATCCAAATAGGGAATTTAATGTGTATTGATCCCTTTTTTAAAGGCCTTGGAGAAGTGTTGATGTAGGAAAATGTAGTAATAGCCTAGGATTCTAGAAATCTAAAACCACGAGAAAAAAATTATGTTCTATATGATCTAGAGTTGGTGGCAGTGGTACATTCTCTAAAAATGTGGAGACACTATTTGTTAGCAAAGAAGATTACTTTGGTGACAGATCACATCAATCTGAAATATTTCCTTAGCCAATCTGATCTAAATGCCAGACAATCAAGGTGGCTAGCTTTCCTCAATGAGTTTGAATTTTATATAAAACAAATAAAAGGAAAAGAAAACAAAATTGTAGACCCTCTAAGTAGACACGCACATGCTTTGATGGGAATATTTGAACTAGCATTATTAGTATAGATTTTGTGGAACAAATTAAAAATTGAATACAACAAGATCATAAATATCTGGAAATTCAACATAAATTAAAGAAAAAAGGAATTCTAGGATAAGCTGAAAACATTGAAAATTTGATAAGCTACAAAAATAGATTGTATATTCCCAATGTGAGTGATTAAAAACAAATGATACTAGATGAATATCACAAGAAATGATATGTTGACTATCCCAGTTATTAGAAGATGTTATCAACATTAAGAAAATACTTTTTTTGGCCAGGCATGAAGAAAGAGGTGGAGGAGTACTTAGCCAAAGGCCTAGAGTGCCAACAAGTAAAGGTGAAACATCAGCACCCTGCAGGATTGTTGAACCCACTGCACATTATTGAATGGAAATGGGAAGTGATTCCATTTAATTTTATTACAAGATTTCCAAAGACAAAATGACAACATGATTCCATTATGGTGGTAGTGGACACCTTGAGGCACATTTTATACCAGTGCAGTCTACTTATGGAACAACAAAAATTTCCAACACTTTGTGAAGGAAATTTTCAGACTACATGGAATACCGAAGATGGTAGTGTTAGATAGAGATGCTAAATTTACCTCCAAGTTTTCGAAATCTCTATTTGGGGCCATGGGAACTGAATTAAATTTCAGCATCACATATCACCCGCAAATAGATAGACAAACAAAAAGGACTAATAAAATATTGGAGGATATGCTACGAATGTATGTAATGAACATGCTTACTAAATGGAAGGAATTTTTGCATTTAATAGAATTTGCATATAATAATAGCTACCAAAATTCAATTAAAATGAGTCCTTATGAAGATTTATATGGCAAAAAATTTCATACACCACTCAGTTGGAGTCAAATGGAAGACCGATTGATATTAGGACCAGATGCATTGCAAGAAATGGAGAAGGTGGTACGAAAGATTAGATATAACATAAAAATTGCACAAGAAATGCAGAAAAGCTATGCGGACAATAAACTAAGCCACAAATAATTTAATATTGGACACCATGTTTACTTAAGAGTAAAACCAAGGAAGATCACCTTAAGAACTGAGACATGTACAAAATTGGCACCATGGTTTTCTGGGCCTTTTGAAATCTTGGACATAGTTGGTCTAGTAGCATATCAACTAGTGTTGCCCAGTGATATCAAAGTTCACAACGTCTTGCAAGTGTCTTTATTAAAGAAATATGTTGATGATAATTCTCACGTGATTGATTGGAATATGATATAGGTGGAACCTGAAGGAGATTTCCTTCTAGAGCCACTTCACATCTTAGATCAGAAAGAGATATTTCTCTGGAGTCGAGTCATAGCTAAGATTAAAGTGTAATGAAGACACTTTGTGCCTGACGAGGCTACCAGGGAGTGAGAAGAGACAATGGAAGAAGCCTACACAACATTGTTCAAGAATGAAGCAAATGAATAGTAAACACTGAGGACGGTATTAATATAAAGAGGAGGGAGATGTAATACCACTTTATTTCTATGTAAATATCTTTATATTTTTAGATTGAACTTATTTTAGATGTGATGGGTAGAAATCCATGGTAGACTTGAATTAAGTGAAAAAAGAAATATGACGATGTATTAAATTAATTTTATTATTGGAAAACAAATTTAGAAATTACTTGGGACAGAAACACTAGAGTTAAAAGATTCTTTCCAAGATCCGAAAACCAAGGTTGGTGGATGATATCAAACTAATATTCCCTTGGATAACTCCTAAAAATCCCTAGGATTTTATTAGAAAGATTTAATATCATAGGAGAGAAAATCTATTAAATCACTCAATTACATAAAAACACTGAGTAAAGGATGGAATAAAGCGTTGTGGGAGATAAAAGTGGGCTTTAACGAAAAAAGATAGAAAGCCTAGGCTAGTGGGTTGACAAACCCTAAAAAGAGGGATGTCGTTAAGGAAACATCTAACTGGAAAGTGAGGCATAAAAAACATTGTTTGGAGTCACAAGAGGTCATTGATTCCCTTTCGAAAAAAGATCTCTACTTGGGGGGAACTGGAGGATCAGTTCATGGTTGGGATGAAGGTGTTTCGCCCAAGTGCATCTTCCTCTATAAATCTCATTAGAATTTCTGTAGAGCTATTAATTGTTGGTTTGAGGAAAAATTATGATTATACTGGTTATTTTCAAAGCATTCAATAGGAATTGTAATATGTGTAATTGTTTTAATGGACTTATATTCTATATTGTTTGGATCATGGAAATGATTGAATATAGATAGATGGGAGTGGCTATATAATTGTGAGGATATTCATAGATAGATATAAAAGAAATGATTATAGTGAAAATTCAAGATTTATAAATTGTTGATGGATGCATGCATGGAAATATTTTGCTCTAAAGAAATTCTAGAAGGCATAGTGTAAGAAGACCATAATCATTATTGTTACCCTTGACTTATTATTTTTGGTACCATTATTAATTTTGGATGGCGTTAGGGATACTATGAACACCTAGGCTGGAAAGAAGTTAGTCAGTTTAAAATTTCTTCGTTGCGCAGAATAGTATAGACTGCACCAAAAGGAAAACCATGTAATTGTATCAATAATGGGTAAATGATCAGAATCAGAAATGGGTAGTCAACTGTAAATATGGAAAATTGATATAAAAATGTGAATTTTATTTAGGGGATTTTCTATGGTGTTCCCTTATATGCAACCAATATTTCTTAGGATATGGATTTTTCCTTAGATTACAAAAAATGAGAAGATGTGCCTGAGGTGAATTATAATTTTCATGGGGTGCTACGGTGATAAATTAGGGGCTTGGGTTGAAATATTATAATGTTAGAAGCCAATGATACTAGATAATCAATCTTGGTGTGACTAAACTTAATCAAATTAATATTATATATTATGGGAAAATATGTCACTTAACCTAGACAAGATATAACTAGAATTATGTATTCGAAGAGTTAGTTATATTTAACCAACTTGGAAAGGGAGCACTTTTCCGTAAGATTTTGGCCAAGATTACGAAGCTCAGAAATTTTTTTTATACCAAATGGTCTGGTTAAAGTACAAAATTCTTCTTCTTGAGGAAGAAAGAACTAAATTAAAGGTCTAATTCAGGTGGGTGATTTATCTTGGTACCATGTTAACATCAAACCCATAAAAGACTATGGAGGGGAGTAATATAAAAACAAAACCATAAAAAGAACCTCGGCATAATTGTTGAAGCTGGAAATTATAAAAAAAAAACTGAGCCACCTGGTTAGAGAGCTCATAGTAGAAATATGTAACTAGAGTCCATATCATAAATATGTATATATTACTATAAATATTTTGATCAATTATGGAAAAAAAGACACATATCTAGAAACCACATTGAATAGTTCCTTATTCACCATAGCTGAATGAAACTATGGTATTTATTATTCATTACATGCGTGCATGAGCGAGAAAAAAGAAATAATAGCAAAAATAAGCATTACTTTCATATTTTATTAAAAAATTATAGACAATTTCACCATAGCCCAACCTTGGTAATGTTTTCTAGTTAGAAGCCGAAAAAAAAAAAAAAAAAAATTAGTGAAAGTATGAGTTCAGCACTAGTCAGAGGTGTAGTGTCACTTTTAAATAATTACATATAGGAAATAGATAAAATGTGTAGCCCCATAAAAAATAATGTTTTCAACTCTTAAGCCTATGCTCAGATAAGAAAGCACATAATGAACCCAGAAACAACCTTAACAGGGAAGGAGCTACACTAGAGAGAGCCCATTGTCCCCCTTATGCGTGAAATACTTCATTCGGAAGAAGAGGTGATGCAAAGGAACTGACTTGGTACGAATGAGAATAGCCAATCAATGGATGACAACACCCAAACTTTTTGTAAATTAAAAAAAAAAACACTTGAGTATGCAGGGGCTAGAGGTACCTACAAACAAAAGAGGAAGTAAGGATTAGCGCAACCCCTGTTGGAAAAATACCACAAAATAGACATTTAGAAAATGAGAACCAAAACTCTTCAAGGGAAACAAATTACTTGATGAAGAACAAGATGCTACCATGAGCCAATAGCTACCTGAAAGGTGCAGTGTAGGATGGAAAAAAAAATGGCTATTTTGAAGGAAATAACTCTATAATACCGAAGGAAAACTAGAAATTCATATCAAAGGGAGGAGAATGTACTTAATAACATAAGAGCACCGATGAAACGTTGAGCCCACACCAAAAATTTTGCCAGAAGGGTTTATCTCTTTCTACATAATGATAATGAGTGTAAATATCATAATTAGAAAAGACAATAGTTTATATAGGTATCCTTGAATAAAAAACAAATTGCAAATTCATTGTTGAAAAGACCAAAGAATTACAGAGCGAATACTGGGTGGAAAATTTAAGCCAATCCTGGTGGTTTTCACGAAATGAGAGAGGAAACCTAATTGTGATACTATATGGACAGAGCCAATGTAAAAGAGAAAAATTCGTGAGCTTGTAGGAAAAATCCCTAAATCTGGGCATTTAAATCAAGTTAAAAATAATTGTGTGAAACAACTTACCTATTCTAGAGAGTGGATGAGGCACAAAATCTCTGGAGAATACCACAACATTTTGATAGAAATCCAATTGTGCATAATTTTGTCCCCATCGTGGCGGTGTTACAAGATTCAAAAGCATAGAGCAAGGTAAGAAAACTCTTGAAATACATCAAATGAAAACCCTAATGTTAAGTCAAGAACAGGAGAGAACATCTCAACAGTTAGATTAACGGCCCTCAAATCTAATGGTAAGTGGGTATAGTTTACAACAATCCATATAAATTTCACATGAGCCTTGCCCATGTGGCATCCAACCATTCAGCGTAGTAACCCAAACACTTATATACGAATGCTCTAATAACTAATTTTGGTAGGTGAAATAAATCCATATGACTCACATAAGAAATCATCAAATGTTAAATGAGGTTAGAAGTGGTTAAATCCACATGTCATATACCTATGTCACATAGTGATAAATGCAATGACCTTGGTGATAAATATAAACCAATCACTCACACTAACACAATTAAAGGTTATGTGCCAACCAAACATAAGAACAAGTGTAAATATATGCATACCTCTAATGTATACCAAATTTTGTAGGTGCTAACAATTAGTAAAGGATAACTTTCCATAGTGAAAAGGTGAATGTATTCATCTTCGATGTGCCCATTAAATCGAACAAGAATGATTAAAGCCACTTATATACATATATAGAAAAAATAGGCCATAACATATTCTCATAAGTTTATTATAGGAAGAAGAAACATTATAAAATTGTTGAGGACATGATTAATGTATAAGTGGTATATTAATAATAATAATAATAATAATAATTCTCTTGGCAATAAAGTGGTCAATCTGTCGAGTTATTCCTTTGTCCCCCTCGGTCTATAGTCTCTTGGGGAAGGGATTAAATTTTTCCCTTACTCCTAAGAAAATCACAGTGGAGGATATCATGTGTGACATTGAGTTTGGGATTAGAGACTTACTAGATAATACAAAGGATATAATTCAAAAAAACTACATTTTCATCCTCCGAAAAGCTAAGCCCCCTAAGAGAAACATCATCAACGGAGAGTTTGATGCCGTGAAATATTTAAATTAGAACTAGGACATTATTGTCCTGAAGGTCGACAAAGGTGGGGCCACAATAATCCTTGATAACGAGGATTATCGAATGAAGATGTTAGATCACATGCGTAATAGTTGAAGATATAAGAAGCTTAATAAGAACCCCTTGAAGAGGATCCCCAAAAAGGTTTATATGGCCATAAAGTCCAGTAGCACAGTTGGCACCTTTAGCC
The DNA here is from genome assembly GCA_031772625.1 of Pinus tabuliformis. Lineage (NCBI taxonomy): Eukaryota > Viridiplantae > Streptophyta > Pinopsida > Pinales > Pinaceae > Pinus > Pinus tabuliformis. The sequence continues at coordinate 538,122,983 of CM062809.1, read as the reverse complement.
ACAAGCTTATCGAGAGTAGCCCCATAACTCTTAGGATCTATGGGCTTCCAAATATCCATAAGGAGGGGTCCCCCTAAGACCCATTGTCAACACCATAGGAGGGCCAACCTATCTTCTAGCCAAGTATTTGGCCCTGAAGCTTAAGCCCCTTGTTGGCCTCACAGATTCTTTTGTCAAAGACTCTTCCTTTGTCAATGAGTTAAGGGACGTGAAGTTTGATCCTGGGGAAAATCTGGTTAGTTTTGATGTAGTTTCTCTGTACACTAACATCCCTATTGAGGGGGCCATTGAGGTCATCAATCGCCTCACTGATCCCGACACTACTAAATTAGTCGATATTTGTCTTACTTCTACTTTTTTCTGTTTTGAAGGGGAATTCTATGAATAGACATGTGGTGTAGCCATGGGATCCCCCATGTCCCCTATTGTTGCTAATTTGTTTATGGAAGAATTTGAATCAAAAGATTTGGCCTCAGCTCAGTTTAAGCCAAAGCTTTGGAAAAGATTTGTGGATGACACCTATGTCATTTGGCCACATGGTCAAGGGAAGTTAGATCTCTTCTTCCAGCATCTCAACAATCAATCCAACTCCATAAAGTTCACTATGGAGCAAGAAGTTGATGGTTTCCTTCCTTTCCTTGATGTCCTTATTTTGAAAAAGGATGATGGTTCTTTCTCTCACCAGGTATTTCTGAAGAAAAATCATACTTAGCAGTATCTTCATGTGAAGTCTCATCATTTCCCGACTCAAAGGTTAGGGTTTCTCAACATGCTAGATACTTGCACACTGACGGTTCCCCCCCTATCCCCTATCGTTGCTAATTTGTTTATGGAAGAATTTGAATCAAAAGATTTGGCCTCAACTCGATTTAAGCCAAAGCTTTGGAAAATATTCGTGGATGACACCTATGTCATTTGGTTGCATGGCCAAGGGAAGTTAGATCTCTTCTTCCAACACCTCAACAATCAATCCAGCTCCATAAAGTTCATTATGGAGCAAGAATTTGATGTTTACCTTCCTTTCCTTGATTTCTTTATTTTGAAAAAGGAAGATGGTTCTTTCTCTCGCCAGGTATTTCGGAAGAAAACTCATACTGAGCAATATCTTCATGCGAAGTCTCATCATTTCTCGGCTCAAAATTTAGGTGTTCTCAGCATGCTAGCTACTCGTGCACTAACAATTTTTTATGAAAGCCACCTCTCCAAAAACAAAGACCATCTCCTTAATGTTTTTGTTAATAATGGACATAATAGACATCGAGGGCATAAAGCTTTCCTTAAATCTAGCAAAATTCCTAGCGTTAAGAAAGTCCCCTCTGATCGGGTTTCATGGGTGCATCTCCCTTTCGTCCAAGGGACCACTGACAGGATTGCAAGAATCCTGAGGAAGCATAATTTTCCCTCATCCTTTAGGCCTCTTAGCACCATTCGCAGTTCCTTAAATTCTATAAAGGACTCAGTAGACCCCAAGGATATCAATGATGTTTATGTTATCCCTTGTTCTTGTGGAACCCCATATGTTGGTGAAACACATCACTCTATAAATCATAGGATTAATGAGCTTACAAATAACATCAAGCATGGGAGGACCCGCTCTTCGGCTTTGACTGAACATGTAGATAAGATGAAGCATCACATATGCATTAAAGAGGCCCAAGTTATTACGAAGATTTATCACTTTCATCACTGGAATTTTAGGGAGGCAATTGAAATTGAAAGGAGGCCTAGAAATCTTAATACGGACGATGACTAGAAAATCAACAGTTGTTGGATCCCTACCCTTTCTTCTTATCCTTTCCTCTCATCCTTTCCTTATCCTTATTGTTGTTTTTGATCTCTTTGTTTCCCTTTGTATTTAATTTTTAGTTTCGAATGAATTGTTTTAATATTATTTTTGGATTCATTCCCGGGGATTTAGGTTCTCAACTTTGGTCCTCTTTCCTTTGTTAAATTTCTTTTTGTCCCATTAGTTATTTTTCCCTTAGTATTATTTATTATTTTTTGGATGGAGTTTTCATTTTATATATTTTGTTGAGTTTTCTTTTATTAATCCTTTCAATTAAATTATTTATGTTCCTTTAGTTTTATTTTATTTTTTACCTTTCGTAATTCTATCTTTTATATATCCAATGCCTCATTTTGAGGATCGGGTAGTTTCATTTCTTTGTCCTTAGTCCCCTTTTTTATTTTATTTTTAGTTATTATCTTGTTCCCCCTTAGTCCAAATCTTTCATAATTTGTATATTTAAATAATATCTTATATTTATTTCTTTTTATTATATCCCTTCTTTATTCCTTAATCTTATTTTATTTATGTGGTTTTTAGTTTCTTCCTATGCCTTAATCTAAGTCTAACATAATTTATATATTAAAATAATATCTTGATTATATTTTATTTATTTAATGTTATTTGTATATAATTATTCCTCTACCTAATTTATGACCCGGTCAAATGTAGTCATTTCAATTTAGCCGTTGGAATGACCTGCACCTATATTTAACTTGTTGCCATGATCTGATGCTTATTCTTGTCCTGACAATGAACCTCACTAGTTGGTTTGAAACGTGACGAAAATGACTCTTTACGTGATTTTCACCGAAAAAACATCTCTCGGAAACTAGATATGGATCACATAAGCCTAAATTCGATAAAAAAAAATGATGAAGAGGGATTTGTTACAAATGGTATCAGAGCCCAGTTTAAAAAATGGGCCTGCAAGGAAGCGTCACAGTAAAACAAAATATGTGTTGAACTATTAATATGAAATATTGATAGGAGGTTGTATTGTGTTATAAGGTACACAAGTGAAGCAGACCACCACAAAATGGCAGAGGATTCTCCTCCAGCCATAACAATTGGTGAAGAATTGCACGTGGAATTTGGTAATGGAAGTACCCCACAAACCTCCCAGTTTATGGATGTCATTAAAAACCTACAACAAGATTTAGCTTATCTCAGAAACAATAATGAACAAATGTTAAATGCTAGTGAGGAGCATGAGAGGATGATAAGAGATTTGAATGAAAAGTCTAGCCATAGAAGGATGGAACCAAAAAGGCTAAAGAGGAAAAAGGTGGAAGCAGGGTCAGATAAGTCTAAAAGTAGAGGTGAATCGGATATAACATATCTGAAATCATAGGAAGAAAAGAAGAAAATAGATGTACAAGGAGATTTTAGGAAAATCAAACCCCCTACTTTTAATGCGGAAAAGTAAGAGGATGTGGAAGCATGGTTTCTAAAACATGATAAAATATTTCTAGGCATATGAGTATGAGAGTAATTTGAAGGCTAACCTAGCTATCTATGAACTACAAAAAAAAAGCTACTCTTTGGTGGAAAGGGGCCAAAATTGTACACATGTTGGAAGAGAATACATTTTCTTGGGAGGAGTTCTAGAAATAATTGAAGTCTCGATACTTGAGTGAGAGATACTATGATGATCATGCAAAGGAGTGCCATGAGTTAAGGCTGGGAAAACTAACTATGGATGAGTTTGTAGAAAAATTTACAAACTTATTACAGTATGTTCCCTAAATTAAAGAAGAAAAAATAAAGTACAACGATTTTTGAATTGTTTACCATCCCCTTTCAAAGAAAGGAATGAGTTCAACAATCCTAAATCAATGGATAAGGCAGTAAGAAGACCCAATTTTTTGCTATCAATAGTTCAAGAATAGAGGGGAAGGCTTAAAACCTTCAAAAAATAAGGACATAACCAAGTCTGTAATGAGTGAAAAAAGATGTAAATCTCCTTACCTTAAGAATTTTGGAAAAGATCATCAGAGGAAGAAGTTTAGCAAGGGAAATTTAAATAAGGCTGCATAATCAGATACTAGGTCAAAACCCATGGAATTAAATAACAAAAAGAGCAGTGGGGTCAAGGAAAGAGAACTGCTAAAGTGTTGGGATTGTGGCGAGCCCCACTTATTAAGGGATTGTCCACATAATCACCAATTTATTTAGAATATTCAAGGGTTTCATGAAGAAACAATTATGAATGATGTTGCCAGAAATGTTCCTAGGATCTACGCAGTGCTAGAGGATAGACAGGCTGAGCACCAATCTACTATGATTGAGATTGAATGTGCCATTTTAAACCAATTCTTTTCCGTTTTAATTGATTCAAGGGCCAGTCTAAGTTACATTAGTCCCCAAATTGTGGAAAAATGTAAATTAAAACCTCAAAAATTTAAGAATGCATGGTTGGTACACTGAGCGACTGGTACCAAAAGAAAAGTAACAAGTCAAATAAGATAGTGTCTCATTGATTTAAATGCTTATCATAGGGAAAATATTTAAATATTCTTCCTTTAGGATCCTATGATTTATTAATAGGAATGGACTAGTTGGAGAAGCAGGGAGCTGCTATAAATTGTTTGAAGAAAACAATGAGTTGTATGGGTAAAGAGGGGTGAAACCATTTAATTTTCAGGTAAACCAAAACCAATATATGTCTGAAAAATTTCAGCTTTAGAGCTGAAAAGGAATGCAAGAAAAAAACGTGAGATATACATGGTGCAGGTGGAAACAAATAAATAGCAAATAGAAAAGGAAAAGTTAGAGACCTTACCATTTATCAATGAATTCCAAGATGTTTACCCAGAGGAAATTCATGGTTTACCCCTCGTAGAGATATAGTTTTGTTCATTTATTTAGTACCAAGTGCCACCCTCGTATCCAGAGCTCCTTACCAAATGAGTATAACTGAGCTACTAGAATTAAAAATGTAGTTATAGGAACTATTGGACAAAGGTTACATCAAAACTAGTGTATCAACATGGGGGTCTCCAGTACTATTTTTCAAGAAAAAGGATAGCACATGTTGTCACTCACCGCAAAATGTGTTTTTAGTTATCCAAAGGGACAAAGAGTAGTGAAGTTTGAATCCATATTCCAAGCAATAAAATTTCTCAAAGCTAAATCAGACCCTCTCCATTGGATAGTTCTCGAAATAAGCTTTCCAACAGTATGTACAGGCCCAAAACTGGACTTCTGGATCAGAAGATATGGCATGTTGAAGTTCAGGGGTTTTGTTTCCTTTGAAATGAAGAAGAAGACCATACCAGAGGTTTGGGAGCATATTGCAAATCGCAAATCGGTGGGTCTAAGAGGGCGATGAGGAAATCAGAGGTTTGGGGTGAAATTGATGAATCAGTGATTTCTCATCCATGGCACATGGCATATCGGAGGTTCCAGCGACATGGCGCATCGACAATTGGTGATCGTAGCAATGAAAAGAATATCGGTGCTCTACGGGTCCAGACATATCGATGATCGCAAGTACCAGAGGGTACCACCAAATACGGTGTCACAGAACTACCAAAGGCCAATAACATTCAAAATCACTGAGATTCGGGCCTCTAGTGTTAAAGAGCCAGAGAGGACCGATTGTGATTAAAAAAGGGCACAAGGATTGCAAGTAAAAAGTCTCACTACCATAAAGCCTCGATAGTATGGTACAAGGCTTCAAAGGCAGATGGGTCGAAAGCTGAAGTATTAAATCAAGGCATGGTGCAGCGGAAAATTAGTATGGGGGGACTCAGGAAGATTAATGGCTCAGCATGGGGCTCCACTCAGATACACGTCGAAGGACTTCCAGGACAAGCTCCACTTCTACTCTACAACAGGAAACCACAATCGATCGCTATCAGCTCCAAAGAGGGGAGAAGTTGGGCAGTTAAGGCGAAAGTGACAGAAATCGGCCGAGCAGCTAGAAGGACACATTGCGATAGAGATGTGGCCTGATCAGGGGCCTTCACAAGAACAAAAAAGGGATACTTCCTCCATCATCTTCTGGTTTCATTTTCTTTTCATTATTCTATGGTTTATGTCCGTTTTCAAGAAAGGAATCAAATCCTTGGAAATCATTTCGGGCAGCAGAGATATCGCCGACTGAGGCAGCTAGTACATCCGATAGCTAGCCCTTGGCTGAGATATTTTGTAAATGTTGATTCAAAGCCCCACTTATCTGTATAAATAAGGGGGAGAAATAATTAATAGAGGTTCCAAAATTCTGCACCTAGAGTGGTCCAAATTCTTTGGTTCCATTTTGGTTCTAATTTCTTGTCCATGAGGGACTTGAGATGTATATTGCTAAATGTAATGGACCGGTGAATAGAACTCATCTAAAGATTAATGAAACTATTTGGTGATTCCAATCATGGCAATGTGCAATATGTTTTCCCCTCTATAATCTCATACCATATATGTTTTTATTTCTCTAAAATAGTGTGACGCAGCTATCAGTTTATCCCTTGTTCATGATTGTATAAATGTCACAACGTAGAAACAATACCTATGGTAGCTACTGATTTACTTAAGTACCTGTAATGTTCACATTTTTTCTTGAGCATTTGGATACAAATGTGCCCATGAGTATATGGCCTAAAACCCATACTAACGCCCCATTCCTACTGCTCTTTCATCTTCTCTCTCTTCCATATTTTTGCTGGAACATCATTGCTTAGGATTTTGCATTGCAATTAGACCTACACACCGATGTCCCTCCTCCCTTTCCTCCTCTTCACTTTCCTAGCAACGTCGATATTAAGCTACATGTTGTTGTGTGTCAGCCACCAGAACCAGGAATTCCTCTTTTAGGTTGGCCCGATTTACCCCATGAACATTTGGATCCATGTATCGTCTTGAGTCTACCTTCATGAAGGTTGATTGAACCAAACCCCCTTTTATTCTCTTTTTAAAATTTTGTGACAATTGGAGTGCACCAAAAGCCCCTCTTGAAAATCTTCCATCCACTCCTCTATGTAAGATGTCCTAGGCACTGGTCTACAATCAAGCCAGACGTTATCTCTCGGAAGATTTCTGTGTCTCCTAAAGCACTTGTTCTATGGGCACCATTAAAAGTGACAACATCTTTCTGGCGTCATTTCCAGGGAAAAGATTAGAATATTTTTCCTTGGGTACAACAAAAAAATTACATTCCCTCTGTTAGGTGAGCAAGGGAATTGTGGGTTGAATATCACTCACCTTGGTGACTCCACTGTTTAAATTCTATGGTAAAAATCCTGGTGACTCCACTGTCCATATCTCTATTTGATCATCTTTGATTTCAAGCAGCCTCATACTCACTCTGATTCGAAAGAATCAAAAAAATTTCCCTACCTTTGAAACTGAGTTCACTCACCTAGGTGTTTTTCAAAATGGCCATTACATTATTCTTGGCCAACAAATTTGCCCCACTGGATTTTTCTTCTATTGATGGTTGTCCCAATCGTGTACCTTTAGTGCATGAATGGAATACCTATTTGCCTAGATTCAGTGGAGACACAGATTGAAGTCTTGACCAGCACCTCAAAGTTTTCATGAATGCATGGAACAACAGGGTATTTTTCTTGAAGATGTATAAATGAAATTGTTCATGTATTCTTTAGAAAAGGATGCTAGAGTTTGGTATAGGACAATACATCATGATAACATATCTTCCTTAAAAAGATTTCACATAGCATTCAATCATTATTGACAAAGATTATATCCACCGAATGCTCTATTTGAAGAGTGTTGCGCGCATTTTAATGTTGAAAATATGCCTGAGTTTAATGATCCTGTTGAAGATGTTTGTGGAGCTCCGCTCTAAGAAAACATCTACTTGCATCAAAAAGCATCACCAAGTGACCAAGAATGCAAAGAAGGAAATATCATCGAGCTACAAATAAACCATTAGAGGTCTTATGTGACCAGATTTGATGTTTCTCCTTCCTATGATGAATACGACTCTAATGGAGAGTCAAGTGATGCAGAGCCACAACACTCCCAGTCATGGGAAGCTGTACAGGAAGAGGAGGCCCACCAGTAGGTCAGCCAAGATGCTCCAATTTACAATGCAACATCCTTCACTTGGCGAATAAGATCAAGAACGTCCTTCGATTTATGTTTCATATCATTTAGAAGAGGATGAGATGGTCGAGGATTTTCAAATGGATTCGTTCACTAGCATGTGGGGAGAAGGCTTCTAACAACCAGTTTTGCTCGAAAAATCTAAAGCTGAGGAGCTGAACCATATTTGTGACTGCCCTAACCAAGAAGATATTGGTCAGTAGACTTTGCATGAAAAAAAGGCAGCTGCAGATGTTTCTTGTCATTTATGTGTCCCTATAGCTGACTACATGATGAAATTCTTAAGATAACAACAAAGGTTGTTCCCAGAGCATGCATCATGTTTTTTGGTTTTTTCATGGTGCGTGCTTGTTTTTATTTTCAAATTTCAGCAGCATGGAGGCATTAGATCTAGCACCCAAATTTTTGTCTAGATCCATTGGAGGGTTGAACTTACTTAGGTGAATTGACCCCTGCACATAAGTAGGAGTTGTATATAAATAAGCTCACTACTTGAGCTTTTACTTTCTAGTTGGTAGGATTTATTTTTTTGCATTTCAGTTTGATGAGGAAAGGACTCTTTGCGAATAAAGTTTCATGGAGATTTTCTGCTTATATAAGTTCATTATATTTTTGACTCCATGCCTAATGGTGAAGGATACTGGTTTGAAGGTTCTCAACACCTTGCCAGCAAGGCACTGTCCCCAGTTGGAATCAATGTTGTCACTCACTGCAAAATGTGTTTTCAGTTATCAAAAGGACCAAAGAGAAATAAAATTTGAAGCCATATTCCAAGACATAGAAGATCTCAAAGCTAAATCAGACCCTCTCCATTGGATGTTTCTTAGAATAAGCTTTCCAACGGTATGTGGAGGCCCAAAAATGGACTTCCGAATAAGAAGATATGGCATGTTGAAGTTCAACGGTTTTGTTGCCTTTGAAATGAAGAAGAAGAGCATATCGGAGGTCTAGGAGCATATCACAAATCACAAATCAGTAGATTTAAGGCAACGATGAGGAAATCAGAGGTTTGGGGTGAAATCTATAGATCAGAAATTTCTCATCCATGGCACATGGCATATCAGAGGTTCCACTGACATGGCGTATCAACGATCGACGATCACAGCAGCGCAAGGCATATCAACGATTGGTGGGTTTAGACATATTGGTGACTACAAGTACCAGAGGGTACCACAAAATATGGCGTCATGGAACCACCGAAGGCTGATAACATTAAAAATCACCAAGATTTGGGCCTCTACTGTTAAAGCGCCCAAGAGGGCTGATTGTGATTAACAAAAGAAATTAGTTGCAAAACTAGAGAAGGGCGGGCCTTTTCTCTCTCCCTAATAAGCCACGTGGTAGAATACAATTGGTCCCGATAAATCCACATGGCAGATGACATCAGCATGACGTGGTGGTATGGAGGACACGTGGCATGCAGATCTGGCATTTTCAAGGGTCCAAGGAGGGCATATCCGAGGGACGCATGTCACCACTCACAAAGTGACATGTGGCAGAGGATGACGTCACATCAGAGATTGCAAATCGGCATTTTCAATTTGAGGCATGTTCTTACATCAAATTTAAAACCTTGATTGCGAATTCATCGATAAATGGGCTCTGATACAGGGGTTGGGTCGCGATCACATGAAGAGCCAGGGAACCAAGGGCCGAGCGCTAAAGAGATATCGCAATCGGAGATCGTAGACATGTTGTGGATCCAAATTAAAAGTCCCGAATGGAAACCCTGATTGCGATCCGCTGAGAAAGGTGCTCCAATATTTGGTCAAACGCACAATCACAACCCCCTAGTTATATGAGAAGAAAGGAAGAAAGGGCTGAAGAAGGGGGTTAAAGGAAATTGGGACTTGCTATTCTATAGCACCTTTAAGTGTAAAAGTCTTGCTATCATAAATCCCCAATAGTATGGTACAAGGATTTGAAGGCGAATGGGTCGGCAGCTGAAGTATTAAATGAAGGAATGGTGTAACGGAAAATCAGCATGGGGGAAATAAGAAAGATTAATGGTTCAGCACGGGGCTCCACTCGAATACATAACGAAGGACTGCCAAGACAAACTTTGCTTCTACTCTACAACAGGCAACCACGGTTGATCGCTATCAGCTCCAGAGAGGGGAGAAATCGGGTAGTTAAGGAGAAAGTGACAGAAACTAGCCCAGCAGCTAGAATGACACATCACGACAAAGACGTGGCCTGATCAGGGACCTTCACAAGAACAATAGAGGGATACTTCCTCCATCATCTTTTTTTTCCTTTTATTTTCATTATTCTATATTTTTTGTCTGTTTTCAAGAAAGCAATCAAATCCTTGGAAACCATTTCGAGCAGCAAAGCTATTGTAGCCGAGGCAGCTACTCCATCAGATAGGTGGCCCTTGGTTGAGATATTTTGTAAATGTTGATTCAAAGCCCCCTTTCTTTGTATAAATAAGGGAGAGAAAGACATAATAGATATTCCAAAATTCTGCACCTAGAGTGGTCCAAATTCTTTGGTTCCATTTTGGTTCTAACTACTTGTTCATGAGGGACTTGAGTTGTATATGGCTGAATCTAAATGACTGGTGAACGAAACTCATCTTGAGGATTAATGAAACTCTTTGGTGATTCCAATCATGGCAATGCATAGTATGTTTTCTCCTATGTAATCTCATTCCATATATGTTTTTCATTCTCTAAAATAGTGTGACGTAGCTGTCGATTTCTCCCTTGTTCATGATTGTTTATTTGTTACCAAGTAGCAACACTACATGTGTCAGCTACAGATTTACTTAAGTACCTGTAATGTGCACATATTTTCTTGATCTCTTGGATACAAATGTGCCCATGAGTATATGGCATAAAACCTAGACTAGCGCCCCACTTCTGTCGCTCCTTCATCTTCTCTCTCTTCCATATTTTTGTTGGAACATTGTGGCTTAGGATTATTCATTTTAATCAGCCCTACACACCAATTTCCCTCCTCCCTTTCCTCCTCTTCCATTTACTACAATGTCAATATTAAGGTTCCTATTGTTGTGTGTCGGCCACCAAAACTAGGCATTTCTCTTTGAGGTTGGCCCAATTTACCCTCTGAACATTTGGATCCATGTATCGACTTGAGTCTACCTTCATGATTGAACCAAGCCCCCTTTTATTCTCTTTTTAAAACTTTGTGACAATTGGAGTGCACCAAAATCCCCTCTTCAAAATCTTCCATGCACTCCTCTATCTAAGATGTCCTAGGCACTGGTCTACAATCAACCCAGAGGCTGTCTCTAGGAAGCTATCTATGTCTCCCAAAGAACTTGTGCTATGGCCATCGTTAATAGAGACAACAACACATTTAGAATATGCACCGATTATTGTCAATTGAATAAGTTCACTATAAAAATAAACACCTGCTACATGAATTGATGATTTGTTCGATTAAGTGAGGGGAAAAACTATATTTTCAAAGATTGATTTAAGGACACGCTACCATAAATTACGAATAAAAGCTGAAGATATTCATGAGACATATTTTAGAACTAGATATGGTCATTATAAGTTCTTAGTGTTACCCATTGGTCTCACTAACACACCAACAAACTTTATGTGTTTAATGAACAGTGTAATCCACAAATATATTGATAGGTTATTGTTGGTATTCATAGGTGACATTTTAGTGTATTCTAGTAATGAAGAAGAACACGGAGAACATCTTAAATTGGTATTAGAAACTCTGAGAGAACATCATCTATATGCTAAATTCATCAAATGTGAGTTTTATAAAGACATAATACAATGTTTGGGTCACATCATTTCCAAGGAAGGATTGTTATCGATGCTAAAAAGGTTAGGGATATTGTGAATTGACCCATACCTAAGGATGTGTCTACAATTCACTCATTTATGGGAATCACGTGATACTATCGAAGATTTATAAAGGATTTTGCAAAATTGGCTTATCCCATTACTTCCATACAGAAGAAGGGAAAAAAATTTGAAAATTAAAAATTCAATATAGGAAGATCATAAATATATAGAAATTCAACAGAAATTATAGCAAAAAGGAATTCTAGGATATGCTGAAAATATTGAAAAATTGCTAACCTATAGTAATAGATAGTATATTCCCAATGTTAGTCATTTAAACAAATGATACTAAATGAATATCACAAGAAACCATATGCAGGCCATCTCGTATATCAAAAGATGTTAACAACATTTAGAAAATAATTGTTTTGGCCAGGAATGAAGAAAGAGGTGGCAGAGTATTTAGCCAAAGATCTAGAGTGCCAACAAGTAAAGGTGGAACATCAACACCCTGCAGGATTGTTGAACCCACTGCCCATTCTTGAATGAAAATGGGAACTAATTTCATTCGATTTTATTACAGGATTTCCAAAGAAAAAATGGCAACATGATTCCATTAAGGTGATATTGGGCACCTTGAGTAAAGCATCACACTTTATACTAGTGCAGTCTACTTATGAAACACCACAAATTGCCAACATTTTTATGAAGGAAATTTTCAGACTACATGGAATACCGAAGATGATAATGTCAGAAAAACATGCTAAATTTACATCCAAGTTTTGGAAATCTTTGTTTGGGGGCATGGGAACTTAATTAAATTTGAACACCACATATCACCTTCAAATGGATGGACAAACAGAAAGGACTAATAAAATCTTGAAGGATATGCTACGAATGTATGTCATGGACATGCCTACTAAATGGAAGAATTTTATGCATTTAACATAATTTTCATATAACAATAGCTATCAAACTTTAATAAAAATGAGACCTTTTGAGGCTTTATATGGCAGAAAATGGCATACACCATTTAGTTGGCAACAACTGGAAGACCGATTTATATTAGGACCAGATGTGTTGTAGGAAATGGAGTAGGTGGTACTGAAGATTAGACAAAACATCAAAACTACATAGGGCAGGAAGAAAAGCTACGAGGACAAGAAAAGAAGCCATAAAGAATTTAATATTGGAGACCATGTTTACCTAAGAGTAAAACCAAGGAAGAGCACCTTAAGAACCGAGACATGTAAAAAATTGGTACCACGGTTATGTGAGTCTTTTGAAATCTTGGACAAAGTCAGTCCAGTAGAATATCAACTCGCTTCGCCTAGTCATATCAAAGTTCACAATGTATTTCATGTGTCTTTATTAAAGAAATATGTTCATGATAATTATCACGTGATTGATCGGAGTCTGATACAGGTGGAACCCAAAGGAGATTTCCTCAGAGAGCCACTTCACATCTTAGATCTGAAAGTGATCATGTTTTGAAACTGAGTCGTCACTTAGGTTAAAGTGCAATGGAGGAACTTTAGAACTGAGGATATTACTTGGGAGTGGGAGGAGACAATGAAAGAATCCTACCCGGAATTGTTCAAGAATGAAGCAAATGAATAGTAAACATTAAGAACGGTGTTAATTTAAAGAAGGAGCAGATGTAATACCCCTATTTTTCTATGCAAATATATTTCTATTTTTAGATTGAACTAATTTTAGATGTGATGGATAGAAATCCATGTTAGACTTGAACTAAGTGAAAAATTAAATATGATGATGTAATGAATTAATTTTATTAATGTAAAAAAAACTTGGAAATTACTTGGGAAAGCAACACTAGAGTTAAGAGATTCTCGCCAAGATCCGGAAACCAGGGTTGGTGGATGACATGAAACTACTCTTCCCTTAGATAACTCCTAAAAATACCTAAGACTTTATTAGAAAGATTTAATATGATGGCAGAGAAAATCTATTAAATCACTTAGTTGCAAAATAACATTGAGTAAAGGGTGGAATAAAGCACCATAGGAGAGAAAAGCGAGCTTTAAGGAAAAACAAAAGAAATCATAGGCTTGTGGGTTGGCAGACCCTGAAAAGCAGGATGCCACTAAGGAAAAATATGCTAGGGAAGTGAGGCATAAACAACCTTGTTTGGAATCACAAGAGGTTGTTGATTCCATTTCGGCAATAGATCTGTACTTGTGGGTAACTAGTGGATCAATTCATGGTTGGGAGGAAGATGTTTCTCCCAAGTGCATTTTCAACTATAAATCTGGTTAGAAGTTTTGTAGAGTTATTAATTGTTGGTTTGAGGAAAAATTATGATTATATAGGTTATTTTCGAAACATTTAATAGGAATTGTAATATGTGTAACTGTTTTAAATGACTTATATTATGTATTGTATGGATTGAATATGGAAGATGGGAGTGGTTGTATAAATGTGAAGAAATTCACAGATAGATATAAAAGAAATTATTACAGTGAAAACTCATGATTTATAAATTGTTGATGGGTGCATGCGTGGAAATATTTTTCTCTAAAGAAATTCTAGGAGGCATAGTATAAGAAGACCATAACTTTTATTGTTACACTTGAATTATTATTTTTGGTATTGTTCTTAATTTTGGATGTGATTATGGGTACTATGAGCACCTAGGCCAAAACGAAGTTAGTCGGTTTTAAATTTATTCGTTGCATAGAATATGATATATTGCACATAAAAGAAAGCCAAGTAATTGTATCAATAATGGGTAATTGATCATAATGATAAATGGGTAGTCAACTGTAAATATGGAAAATTGATATAAAAATGCGAATTTTATTTAGGGGATTTTCCATTGTGTTCCCTCATATGCGACCAATATTGTTTAGGCTCTAGATTTTTCCTTAGATTACAAAAAAATGAGAAGATGTGCTTGAGGTGAATTAGAATTCACATGGGGTGGTAAGATGACAAATTTAGGGCAGGGTTGAAATATCAGAATGTTAGAAGCCAATGATACTAGATAATCAGTCTTGGTGTGACTAAACTTAACCAAATTAATATTATATAGTGTGGTTAAATATGTCACTTAACCTAGACAACATCTAACCGGAATTAGGAATTTGATGAGTCGGTTATATTTAACCAACTTGGAAAGGGAGCACTTTTCCACAAGATTCTAATTGAGAATGCGAAGATGGGAAAATTTTGTTATACCAATTAGTCTGGTGAAAGTACAAAATTCTTCTTCCATAGGAAGAAAGAACTAAAGTGAATTTCTAAGTCAAGTGGATGAGTTATTTTGAACTGTGTTAACATAAAACCCATACGAGACTGTAGAGGGGAATAATATAAAAATTATACCATAAAAAGAACCTCTACATAAATGTTGAAGATGGAACTTATGAAAATAAATCGAGCCGCCTCGTTGGAGAGCTCATAGTAGAAAAGTGTAAGTAGAGTCCATAATAGATATTTGCATATATTAGTATAAATATTTTGATCAATTATGGAAACAAAGACAAATATTTGGGAACCACATTGAATAGTTCCTTATTCACCATAGTTGAATGAAACTATGGTACTTATTATTCATTACATGCATGCATGAGAAAGACAAGAGAAATAATAGCAGCATTAGGCATTACTTTCATATTTTATTAAAAAATTATAGAAAATTTCACCATAACCCAACAATGGTAATGGTTTCTAGATAGAAGCTGAAACAGAAAAGAATATTGAAAGTACCAGATAAGATTGCACAAGAACGAATATGTCACAATACATGAAATTAAGAGTTTATACTCATATATTAATCATTAGTACAGAAAACTGAGAATACATCTCTCAAACCAATATCGCCCAATACTTTCTAGTTCAGCACTAGTCAGAGGTGTAGTATCCCTCTTAAATAATTACATACATGAAATAGATAAAATGATTAACCCCATAACAAATAAGTGTTTCAACTCTTAAGCTCACGCTCAGACAATAAAACACATAATGAACCCATGAACGATACTAACATGGAAGGAACTACATCAGAGAAATCCCATTGTCCCCCTTATGCATGAAATACTTCATTCAGAAGCACCTAGGCCAATCCCAGTGGTTTTCATGAAATAAGAGAGGAAACTTAATTGTGATTCTGTATGGACAAAGACAATGTAAAAGAAAAAAACATGTGAGCTGGTAGGGAGAAACCCCAAATTTGGGCATTTGAATGGGGTTAAACATAGCTATGTAGAACAACTTACTTGTTCGAGAGAGTAGATGAAGCACAAAAGCTCTGAGGAGTGCCACAACATTTTGATAGGAACCCCGCAGTGTGTAATTTTGTCCCCATCATGGCGGTGTTAAAGGAGCTGATGCCACAGAGCAAGGTAAGAAAACTCTCGAAATACATCAAATAAAAAGCCTAACATTAAGTCAAGAAGACGAGAGAATGTCTCAAACATTGGATTCACGACCCTCAAATCTAATGGTAAGTGGGTATAGGGTACAACAGACCATGTGAAGTGCACATGGGCTTGGCCCATGTGCCATCCAACCATTCGGCGTGGTAACACAAACCCTTATCTACGAATGCTCTAATAACTAATTTTGGTAGGTTAAATAAATCCATATCACTGATATAAGAAATCATCAAATGTTAAATGAGTTTAGAGTTGGTTAAATCCACGTCATATGCCTATGTCACATAGTGATAAACGCAATGACACTTGGCGAGAATATATTCCAAGCACTCACACTAACACAATTAAAGGTTACGCGCCAACCAAACATAAGAACAGGTGTAAATATATGCATACCTCTAATGTATATCAAATATCGTAGGTGTTAACAATTAGCAAAGGATACCTTTGTATAATGACCAGGTGAATGTAGTCATACTCCATGTGCCCATTAAATCAACGGAGAATTATTAATGCCACTTATATACATATATGGCAAAAATAGGCCATAACATATTCTCATAAGTTTATTATAGGAAGAAGAACATTATAAAAGAGTTGATGACATGATTAATGTATAAGTGGTATATAAAAAAAAATGATGAAGCGGGAGTTGTTACAGATGTGAAAAAGCTATGTCGTGGAATTGCTTTGTAATGAATCCCCATTAGGTACAACAAATAAATGGTTACACGAATTTATTTTATTTTTATACCTTTTAAGGAATGATTTTCCCCACTCACTTTTATGTCATCCTGTTAACTCTTATGTTATTAGTCTCTTTTCATGGTTGTGTCTTTGTGTAAGAGAAAAAGAAGCATAATTTGGGTAACTTGGATTCTTTTGAACTCATCAAATAACTCAAAACAATTAATCTTGTTAGAATTTCCATCAGCCTCCTAAATCCATTTCGTGAATTAATATGGGGAAAATAATAAAAACAATTAATCTTGTTAGAATTTCCATCAGCCTCCTAAATCCATTTCGTGAATTAATATGGGGAAAATAATAAAAATAGTACACCTATTTACGTAATCCCCATTTAGAATTTATAAGAGTTGTATCATGTTGTCAAACTATTAAATGAAGAAGAATTATATTACTTTTTGTATCTATTGAGAGTATATTTTACTCTTAAATTATGAATATGTATTGGGGTGTTCAATAAAGTGACCTTGGTTATATTTTCCAATATCTAGTTGAATTATGGGTATTTGTTAATATCTCATGAATACATGTGCAATGTTACATATTCACAAAGTAAACCACTATGTACTAAATATATGCATCTTTTTATAAGTCCCATGTACTTGAAATAGGTACATATAGTGGACCCCTATAAATTAGATATATGTATATTTCCATTAGGTTTCTTCTTGTTGGATAATAATATTAGCTTGGTTTAACCTAGAAAATGATATGAATTGAATAAGTAGTTGAACCATAGTGAATGAACCATTTAAAAGGTTCATGCTTAGTACATCTCTTCCCCTATGAAGAGATAAATGTTCAACCTCTCCCTTTATGATGCATAAACACACATGGAGCATTTTGTGAAGTAATGTCATAAACTTCCACCCCAACCCCATTGATGAATTTCATGTGGGGATGTAGCCTCTAACACAACATTTTCTGATAAATTCTTATTCTAGGGAACATACATTATTTTACTAAACATATGAATTGATGATATGTATTTCAAAAGGAGCTTTCTCAAATATGTTAACTATAAATGGTTGTCCTATTAAATGTCACTCGTGGTGAAACCCTTGCACTCCCACCAAATTATATGGGTGTGATAAGTTAAGGAATGAACTATTAATTGGATGTGTGTGAGAAAGAAAGTGAGGGATTATACAATTTGTCAATAGGGATAATAAATATTAATTTCTACATAATTGAAGAATAATGTTATCGAGCCTAGACAAAACCATAGGCTACTTAGACGGTGATTAAGGTAGAGTGAAATTACTATAAAATAATAAGTCACTTTATGTTAAGATACAAGTTATAATAGTAATTTGGTAAGGTGAATGATCGATAAATAGAGAAAATATCCTTGGATAGGTAGGAAAGGTCTCCATAGATTAACCCCTATGGTTACATGAGCTTCAAAACAAAGGGATTTTTCACCAAGACAAATTGTGAACTACAAGAGGTCTACAAATTAACAAAAAAAATGGCTCATCTAAAAGGAGACTGGTTTGAGAGAAAAACTTGTATAAGTATGGAAGTAATATATAGGTGTTTTGGTCCCACGGGGTTAGCTCAATTGATGATCAAATTAATGTGAAATCTCTGAAAGCTAAGAGATACAATGTTCAACCCACCCACCTCCCTGACCTTTTTCACTAAGAGGACGAAAAGTCATTGACCTATAGAGGTTTACTAGTATTTGCGTGTTAGGTAGGTTGTTGGGTTCCCCATGATATAAAAAAAATAAATAAATAAATATATATATATATATATATATATATATATACATGTGCTTTGAAATATAATAATGCCAAAATATGGGAATATTATGACTTGTTGTTATGATCTTCCGATCCTTCTATGATATATGTGACCAAATTAGGATATAGATCCCTCATTGACAAACAAAGGCTTCAACAAGAAACTAGTTTCATGGAGAAGTGAAGGTTACTCCAAAAATATTTGTTTCATTCAATTAGTCTTAAAAAACAAGGTTTCCAACTAGGAATGTAATGCTCTTATTTTTATCCCTAGATTAATAGTGTTTGTTTTTCCATGGGAATTTTATGGGGAGAGTTTAAATATTATACCACCTTGCCAAATCCAAACTACATTCTCCAATTCGCCCTATTTTTTGGTAATGGAAAGTATCAAGATATATTTCACCCTATTTTTATGGGAATACCAATTGTTTGGATTTTTTCTTCCTTGTGGAATTTATTTTCACTCTATTGTATTTTTCTATTAACCTAAAATTGTTGGAAATTATCTTTTTTTCCAACAAAATTCAAACTACATTCTCCCATTCGCCTTATTTTTATGGTAATGGAAAGTATCAAGATATATTTCACCCTATTTTTATGGGAATACCAATTATTTGGATTTGTTTCTCCTCGTGGAATTTATTTTCACTCTATTATATTTTTCTATTAACGCAAAATTGTTGGAATTTTTTTCCAGTAAAATGTATCCCACACTTCATGGAATGTGGAATCATGGGTTTATAGGAATTGAGGGTTTATATGAAAGCCATTCCATCACTATTTAAACAACCATTGCAATGGAGAGATTAGTTTGTTAATTATTCCCTATTGATTTGACATCTAGTGAACACAATTATTCGACTATCTACATTTTAATTTGGTAAGCATTCACCCACATCCATGTTCTTTAAATGTTCAAATGAAGAAACTATCTGACATAAAAATATGAATATGATTATTAAAATTTTACTTTTTATTTTATTTTTTACCTAGATAAACTATTATAAATTTTTCTTATTGTAATAGTAGAGACTATCAATAAAGCTCTATATAAATAGTAGATGATGTACCATCTTTTTATATTTTTACCTATATAGATTGAAAAGTTGTTTCATCTACTAAATCATTTAACACTCTAGATAAAAGAAAGATTAAATTTTATAAACCTAAAATACTTGTAAGATAGAGTTAATTGTAGATGTCACTACATTCACCATCAAAGCCGTCAAAATTGTTCAGGAATCGATAAAATAATATGAAGATTATTGTGAGAGTTCACAAATTACTTTAACATGGACACTCCAGGACATTCAATGGGCTTGATCCACCATGTATCATGAAAAGGTGGCTTTTCTCATAACTATAACAAACTCTTATTTCTAATTTAATTAGCTATAAATGATTGAGGGTGGTGGAGCTATATTCCAATGTAGATATAAAAACTACTAACTTATGATGTCCCCATTTTACTTACCATATCATTTTTAAAAAGGTTACAAAATAGCTAGCTTCTACATGTTGAGATTCACATTAACTCATTTTCATGTAGCTTTAAAGGTTTTAAATCACCTTTAGAAATAAAAATCTATAAATTCCTTTGATTTTACATCCATATCCGTGTTTTGTTTCAGTGTAAAAGTTTTATATGTTCTGTTAAAAGCTTATTCATGTTTAAGTATCTACTATAAATATTAGATCTTAAAAAGTTATGCACAATAGATTGCGGATATTAGTTTTCCTCACCCCTTAGAAATATTCTATTGCTTACATGTTGTAGTTTTTTGATAAAAGTTTGTGTATAGAATTAAAAAATATAATCAACAAACATATATAGATGAAAAGAATAATAATTAAACTTTTTTATAAAACGTTATGAGAGATACTAAATTTGTACATGGAATAAAAATATATATTTACTCATATAGATGAAAGAGATAGTTTGTGCATGGAATAAAAAAATAGAATTACTTATATAGAAGAAAGAGATACTAGTTTTGTGCATGGAATAAGAAAATATAATTATTTATATAGATGATTTAGTGGTGGAGACAAATTGGGGGTGATTCCTTCCCTTCCTTCTATTTGTAAAGGTAGATTGATTATGCTTTCTGGTACAATCTTGTTAATCCATTTAGAATTCAACACCAGATTTTCTCACCTGCAATTATATAAATATGTCAAATTCATATATATATATATATATATATATATATATATATATATATATATATATAGATATATATATATATATATATATATATATATATATATATATATAGTAATAATATTAGTGGTTTATTTTATTTATTTTTGTATTATTATTATTACTTATATAGATGAAAGAGATATTAAGTTTTGCATGGAATAAAAAAATATAATTATTTATATAGATGATTTACTGGTGGAGACAAATTGGGGGTTATTCCTTCCCTTCTATATGTAAAGGTAGGTTGACTATGTTTTCTCATATAATTTCAATAAATTCATTTAGAATTCAACACGAGATTTTTTCACCTACAATTATATAAATATGTCAAATTCATATTTATTTATTTATTTCTCATCTTAATAATATTAGTGATTTATTTTTGTATTATTATTATTATTATTTACACTACTTTGAGCAAAGAAGTAAGTGTTTCACTAATTTTATCATTTAAAATTAATAATTTATAAATTTGAAAATACCTAGAAGGGAAGTTTCCTTTTTTAAGATATCAATTAAACAATCTCAATTTTTTTAAATGATTTTCTACTTTTTTTTTTCAATATATATATTCGAATATGTTTCAATATCATCTTCTAAATTGACTTGTCTAATTTTCTTTGTATTATATCATTATTTAAAAAATGTATTCGCACATACTTATTGAATTATTTTTAAAATAAAAAAGACAAGTGATATAAAAATAAATTTAAAAAATACTAATAATATAATTTATATTTTTATTAGGTTACAATTTTTTTTAATTCATTGTAACATCTTAACACGTAAAAATAAATAAATAAATAAATTATACACTTTTTAACTTACTGTTTTGGCAAATATTACGAATATAAACTTTGGTTATCCACATGTAATCCCACCTTGGAGTAATTTCCATTGGCATGCTTCCTCGTTAAATGTAATGCTTTAAAGGCAGAGGTGTGAATTGGTGTTTGGGCTGACACTTGCAGCGCTCTCATTTATTAACTGATTTGACTCGACAGAAGGGTCTGGATTATTGTGATACCTGGAAAACTTCACGTCGTAGGATCAGGGTGATGATCCAACGGCTCTCGTGCTCCAGGGTTATCACTGTGAATGATTTTTGGCTTTGTTGTAAGTCATTTCATTTGGTAATGTGAAATAGAAACTTATGGCTTGGCTCCACAACTTAACTGAGGATTTGATGCAAAATGGCAATGTTGGTTCAATCTCCTCGTCCCAACAGGGTATAGAAAGCATCTAGGTACTGCAACTTTGAGTTTCAGTTTACTAAATCCCTCCTGACATTTTTTTTCAGAATGAAACAATCCATCTCTGCTCATCCGATTCTTGATATGCAGGTGACTCAAATACTTGCTGGTCTACAAGCCCCAAGGAGGATGGGGTTTGGAAATCTGTGGTGTTTTGGAGGTAATGACCAGGGCTGGTTGGAAGGTTGCTTTCAATTCTATTCAGTCTATTTTGAACCACTAATGACTATCACAGGGTTTGCAAATGCCCATTGCTTCCTTTCATATGGAATTTCTCCATCTCAGGTAATACTGAAACCCTTGAATGTTTCTCTTATGGCAATTATTTAATCAAATTTTGCTATAGGATTTAACTCCAGCACTTTTTCCAGTGCAAGTAAGGCTCTGGAAGATGTATTTATGAAAGGGTTCAGGGTATGAAGGTCTCCCTTACACCAGTTGTCGTTCTCTTATTACAGGTTGGTCTTTCATCAAGCCCTTTGGCAAATTTACCACCTAGTAGATACTCTTATACTTCAATTAGTTGTGAAGATGTTTCACCTTGTCACATTTAAAGTTTTGGTTTCCCGGGTTAGATGAAAAACCTCATGCCAAGGATCAAGCCAATGTTATATTTGTAGATGCTATGAAAAAAAGGAAAATGGTTTAATTTTGTATATCCAGAAGTGGAACAGTTCTATGAACCGATATGACACAAACTCATTTAAGGGTTTAATTCCCACTTTTGTTATTTTCCATTCTACATCCGTATATGTATATTTATAATAGTTCTATAATCTGGATTCCTTTTGTTTTGGTTGGTCAAAGTCCATCACTGTATCTTGTTTTTCTAAGTCAAACATTCACAGCTTTAATGATTTGGTTATTATGAGTCAAAAGGTTCTCGTATTTAATGATTTTAAACCTACGGCGTAAGCTTGGGTGGTTGGATCACAGTTGTTCCTTCGGAAATCGACCGAGAGCCATGAAGAACCTTTGCAGATTGCATCTATTATTTTGTGCAATTAAAATTAAAGCTCAGGACTATCTAAAAATGAGATAATTTGCGTTGATAGTTCCATGCATGAAGTTTCACTTTCTTGTTGCATTTAACAATTAGAGATATTTCTATTCAGAGATATTGCTATCCAGAGATATTTCTATTTGTGACTATCGAAAAGTTTATGATTCCAGAATGAATGTTGTTGGGCTTATTTGAATGCATGCTTAACTCTCGAAGATGCATATCATGGTTTATAATATAAATGTAGTATTCACTCTAAATTCCATAGACTATTTTTAAATTCTCTAAATCGTTGATATATTATTATCCCGAAATGGGTTTGGGTTATTTTCCTAGAAAAGTTAAAGCTATAGACATTACTTCATTATTATTCATCGATGTATATAAAATGATAGAATGTAACTAGCAATCAGTTCTGATGCTAAGGATCCATTATTGAATAATAATAACCCTTTTCAGTTAATGATTACTAAGCATAAAATTTACTACTTATCTGTTTTTGCTTTGTTGATAATTGTGTAAGTACTTCCCTTTCTTGGAAGGTCTCTTCACCCAGCCACGGATCTGGTGATTACGTCCAAATTTCCCCCTCCAAGCTCTTCCTGCTCCTAACAGTCAATAAGTTCGTTGCAATCTAGTATCTTGGGCATCAAGACCATGGTCCAGCCTTAAGTCGCATACCATTCTAACTGTAATCCATAGTTTTCCCACTAGTTACTTTCGTCCAGCTCAAGGAAAATCTAGGCAGCATAATCCATGCTCCCTTCTCTGTATTTTTTCCAACCCCTTAGGATTCTCCCTCTTTTCCCTTTTGAGGGAACAGATGAGAAATTGTTTGTAATTGTCTCAAGAGTTATTAATTGTTTCTTTCAGTTCTTTGAAAAACTATTTAAACTCTTAATTATTAAGTAACAAGATATGTTCTGGCTTCTCAGCCTTAATTCTTTAACAGTCTATGTTAAACAAAGTAAAATATTGAAGTAATAAGTAAAACTTGGTAACAAAGTAAATGTTCATGCAGCATAGGGTGTTACAGCTTCCCCCCTTGTGAGGAACACCATCCCTGGTGTTCTTTTAAGAAAATAATGTCGGATAAGCTTTCTGCATAGTTTCCTCTTCTTCCCAGGTAGCCTCTTCTAGGCCAAAGTGCTTCCACTACACTTTAACTTGGGTGATGGCTCGTTTCCACAAGATGGTTTCTCTCCGATCGAGAATACAAAGAGGCTCTGCCAGAAACTCTCCTTCTAGTTCGACCTGCACAAATTACAATCTGCTGTCAAAAATTTTCAAAACAACAATTCATATGTTACCTATTCTATTCATTTATTACCTGTATATTTTCCCAGTTAATTATATGTTGAGGATTGGACTCGGATATGGCCTGGGAGTGCTAGCTTGTATGCTATTGGTCCAATCAGTTCCAATATTTGAAATGGTCCACAGTACCGAGGTCCTAACTTAGCACAACCCTTGCACTCTAAAGTAATTTTTCGAGGTTTGAATTTCAGGTACACATGATCCCCCAACTGGAATTCCTTATGTGATATTTTCTTATCTGCATAAACCTTTTTCCTATCCTGGGTAACTTTTAAATTCTGATGGACCATTTTAACTGTATCCTCCATTTCAGCTAACATATCAGGACCCAATGTTAATATGTTAACAGGACTATTCCAATCTGTGGGTACCTTGCACTTTCTCCCATACAATACCTCAAAAGGGCTCATGCCCAGTGATTCATGATATCTGTTATTGTAGGCGAACTCCACCAGGTGGAGGTAGTCCTCCCATTTATGCAGTTGTTGCATCACAAACATCCTCAACATGTCCTCTAGGATTTTATTTACTCGCTCCGTTTGGCCATCCGTCTATGGATGGTAGGCGGTACTAAATTGAATCTGGGTACCTAACCCAGAGAAGAGGGTTTTCCAAAATGTGGATGTAAATTTTACATCTCTATCAGAAATTACCACCCTGGGTATCCCGTGCAACCGGAAGATTTCCCTCATAAATATGTCTATGATTTCCACAGTTTTGTAGGTGGATTTTATGGGTATGAAATGAGCATTTTTCTTAGCTTTTCCACCACCACCATAATTGAGTCATGTTGTTTCTTAGTGCAAGGTAAATTGGTGATGAAATCTAGAGTGATCATCTCCCATTTCCACTCAGGAATGGGTAATGGTTGCAATAGACCAGCGGGATGCTGATGCTCCGCCTTCACCAGTTGGCACTCCAAACATTTGGATAGGTACTCAGCAACATCCTTCCTTAAACCCAGCCAGAAATAACTTTTTCTGATGGCAGAAAACAATTTATGGTATCTTGGGTGAGCGGCGTAAGGCTTCCTATGAAATTCATCCAATAACAATTGTTTGACAGAATTTTGATTAGGAACATATATTTTGTTTCTGAATGTTAACATTTTGTCTGGATTTATACCATAATCAAACTGTTCCCCCTTCTCCTGAGCTTCCAATGCTTGTTGCCAAAGGAAGGCATATTCTAGGTCCTTGAGAGATGCTTCTCTGATGATGTCAGGAAGGTTAGATTGTACCTGAATAAATTGTACTTCATAGATGCAATGTAATTTCTTGCTTAATGCATCGGCCACTCGATTTTCCTTCCCCTTAATGTGGTTCATTTCAAATTTGAATTCAATCAAAAATGCGGTCCATCTGGTCTGTCGAGCATTTAAACTGGATTGGTTAAAGAAATTTGTAAGGCTACTATGATCTATTAATAATAGAAATTTCTTTCCTAGTAGGTAGTGTCGCCACATTTTGAGTGCATGTACCACCATTCTCAGTTCAAGATTGAATGCAAAATATTGTTGTTCATACTCTTTCAATTTCCGTGATTCATAGGTTATAACCTTCCCTTCTTGCGTTAATACCCCGCCAACTCCCTCCTTACTTGCATCTGTGCAAACCACAAATCAATTTTTTGGGTCTGCTACTTTTAGCACAGCTGTAGTAGTAAGTAACTGTTTTAACTGCTCAAAACTTTGCTAACATTCATCTGTCCAACAGAAGGTGCACCCCTTCTTATATAATGAGGTCATAGGAAAAGCTATTTTCGAAAAACCTTTAGTGAATCGACAGCAGTAACCAACTAATCCCAAAAAGGATCTAATATCAACAACATTATTCAGGGTTGTCCATTCCATAATGGTTTTAATCTTTTCTGGATCCACCATTATTCCCTCTATTGATATAAGATGACCCAGATATTGAATTTGACTTTTGAAAAAATCACACTTGCTATACTTAGCATATAGTTGATTATCCCGCAAAATTTGCAATACTATTCTCAAGTGATTTTCATGCTCTTCCTGATTCTTAGAATAAATTAGTATGTCATTAATAAAAAGCAGTACAAACTTATCTAAAAATGGCTGAAAAATACCGTGCATCATACTCATAAAAGTAGCTGGAGAATTTGTTAGGCCAAAATGCAATACCATGAACTCGTAATAGCCATAACGAGTTTGCAATGCAGTTTTGAAAATATATTCTTCCCCTATCCTTATCTCGTGGTAGGCGAACCTTAGATCATTTTTTGAGAACACAATAGCTACCTTCACTTGATCAAATAAATCATCAATACGTGGTAAAGGGTATTTGTTTTTTATGGTTAGTTTATTTAGCTGATGATAATCAATGCATAGCCTCAAGGTTTCATCCTTCTTTCACTCAAAATAGCACGGGGAATCCCCAAGGGGATACATGGGGGGTGAATATAACCTTTATCCAAAAGTTCCTGAAGCTGCATTTCGAGTTCTATTAGCTCAGGGATGCTCATGTGGTATGGAGATCTCAAATCAGGAGCTGCTCCAAGTATCAATTCAATTGTGAAATCAATATCACGCTTAGGTGGCAATCCAAGAATGGATTTAGGAAACACATCAATGAAATCCTGAATCACAGGAATATTTTCCAAAGAAGCCATTTTACTCTTGGAATTGGTGTATCCTACTTAGATAGCATAAATTTGACAACCCTTCTTAGTACATCTTCCCAACTGGATAACAGTAATAGGACGTAACTTAATATTTTTCTTGATTCCTTGTATTTCCTTTCTCTGTCCTGACTCCGTGAGATAACTTACAGATTTCTCCTTACAGTTGACTAGGGACCAACGCCCTTCCAACCAATCCATCCCTATTAGTACATTGTATGAACCTAAAGGGAGTACATTAAGGTCGACATGTATTGATTGTCCTGAAATTGTTATAGGACAATGTTATGTTTTCGCAAATACCCCTTCTTTTTGTCCCCGTGGCTAGTTGAACTAACCAAGGCTTCTTTAACTTACTGCTTTGTAGCTGACATTTCTCTACCACTTTAGGACCAATATAGCTTAGGCTATCACCTGGATCAAACAAAATAGAAACAAGTTGATCAATAATCATAGCTTCACACTCGATCATGGTGGGCTGGCATTCTGCTTGATGATCATCCAAGCAACATTGATTCTAGGCATACTCCTTGCTACATCTCCAACTGTGGAGGATTCTTGCATATTTGAAAGTTGTTATGTTCTGGCCCTGTACGAGCAATTTTTGTAGTAATGGGATTCTCCACATCCCCAACATTGCAGAGGTTGTTTTGGTTGTTGTTCATTAGCAGGTTTATTAACTCCCTCTGCTTTTCTATTCTTAGTGTAGACTGGAACCTTTGATTGGTTCCTTGGAAATTTACCGAAGGGTCTTTGTTGTATGTTCCTTCCATTAGTGATCTTTGTCTATCTGCTTGGGGGTAAATTTCTCCCTCTCCTGCCCATTGCTCCTTTGGACCCCTCACTCTTCTGTTTCATTTGTTGATAACAGATACAGGATTTTCGCACCGCATCATCCATGGTTCTAAGATAATCAAATTCTATATTTTCCTTCATAAAGTTGTGCAAATAGCTAATAAATCATTGAATCTTGGCCTTTTCTTCCTACATATACGGGACATATCGTAATAGGGAAGTAAATCGTTTCACATATTCATCCATGGTCAAGGTTCCCAACCTTAAATCATGGAACTCCTTTTCTTTTTCATCATAGTAACACTCAGTTAAATATTTATCCTTGAAATGCTTCTGAAACTCTTGCCATGTAACTTGTTCTTTGTCAATTTTTCTCACAGTTTTGATTTCTTCCCACCAGAGGGTGGCCTTACCCCTTAGTTGATAAATTGTTAGTCGTGCTTTAATTTTATCAGTGTAGACATAAATATTAAAGTACTTGCTCATGTAAATTAACCATGCTTCAGCTGCTTCTTCAGATTCTCCTTAAAAGAGTGATGATTTTATATTTTTAAACTCACCTTGATATTCCACCTTCTGTCTCTTTGTCTTACGTTGGTCAGAAACATTATCTGAACGTCCCTCTTCATCTTCCCCATGCCCTTCAGCTGACTCTGCATTATTTTCTCCATGATGGACTTTTGGATTTTTATACCCGTCCTCTACACTGGTATCAGGTCCCCGTTGATTTTGTCGGTTAGATAGACTTTTAAGGATTCTTTCTTGTTCCCGCCACAGTCATCCATTATCTGTTCTCAGGTTTTTCATCTCTGCACGTAATTGTTGAATTGTTTCGAGTAGAGAGCATTGGCTTGACGAGATTCTTCTCCCAGCTGTATCCATATGTCCGGGTTGGCCTCTACATAAGTTGCTTTGGTTGGTTCAATGGTCTAGGACTCCTATACATTTCTTCTCTTTGGGTGTTGATCTATATCTCTGTGTTCACATTCACACTTACTCAATTTCTTATTACATATATATATATATATGTGTGTGTGTGTGTGTGTGTATCTCCCGGAAGTCTCCGTGTGCGAACCTAAGCTCTGATACAATTTGTAACATCTCAACAAAAAAAAAAAAAATTATACACTTTTTAACTTCACTATTTGGAAAATATTACGAATATAAACTTTGGTCATGCAATGGGTTTAAGGTTCGTTTAAGACACTGTCCTCCATATCCACATGTAATCCCACCTTGAAGTAATTTATGTTGGCATGCTTCCTCGTTAAATGTAATTCTTTAAAGGTAGAGGTGTGAATCAAGATTTGGATTGACACTTGTAGTTTTGTCATTTATTAATTGATTTGACTTGATAGAAGAGTCTAGAGTACTATGATACCTAGAAAACTTCACACTGTAGGATCGGGGTGATGATCCAACGATTCTTGTGCTCTAGGGTTATCACTGTGAATGATTTTGGGTTTTTATGTAAGCCATTTTCATTTAGTAATGCAAAAAGGAAACTTCTAGCTCAACTCTACAACTTAACTGAGGATTCGATGAAAAATGGTGGTGTAGGTTCAATCTCCTTGTATGGACGGGGTCTAGCAGGCATCCAGGTACCACAGCTTTGAGTTTCAATTTACTAAATTCCTCCTGACATTTTTTTTTCAGAATGAAACAATCCATCTCTACTCATCCAGTTCTTGGCATGCAAGTGACTCAAATACTTGCTTGTTTGCATGCCCCAAGTAGGATGGGGTTGCGAAATATATGGTGTTTTGGAGGTAATGACTAGGGTCGGTTGTAGGGTTGCTTTCAATTCTATTCTATCTATTGAGAGCCATAAATGATTGTCGCAGGGTTTCCAGATGCTCATCACTTCCTTCCATTCAGAAGTTCTCCATCTCAAGTAATAATGAAACCCCTGAATGTTTCTCTTATGCGAGTTGTTTAATCAAATTTTGCTACAGGATTTAACTCCGGCACTTTTGCAAGTGTAGGTAAGGCTCTGACAGATGTATTTCTGAAAGGGTTCGGGGTATGAAGGTCTCCCTTACACTAGTTGTCATCCTCTTATTACATGTTGGTCTTTCATCAAGCCTTCTGGCGAATTTACCACCTATTAGATACTCTCAGACTTCAATTGGTTGTGAAGATGTTTCGCCTTATTGCATTTAAAGTTTTGGTTTCTTGGGTTAGAGGAAAAACTTCATGCCAAGGCTCAGCGTAGTGTTAGATCTATATATACTATGCAAAAAAAAGGACAATGGTTTAATTTTGTGTATCCAGAAGTGGAACAATTCTATGAATCGATATGACACTGACTCGTTAAAGGGTTTAATTCCCACTTTTGTAATTTTTGATTCTACATCTGCATATGTATATTTATAACAGTTCTATAATTTGGATTCCTTTTGTTTTGGTTGGTCGACTTCCATCACTCTATCTGGTTTTTCTGAGTCAAATGTTCATAGCTTTAATGATTTGGCTACTCTGAGTCAAAAGGTTCTCATCTTAAATGATTTGAAACCTAGGGTGTAAGCTTGGGTGGTTTGCTCATGGTTGTTCCTTTAGAAATTGATCGAGAGCCACGAAGAACCCTTGCAGATTGCATCTATTATTTTGTACAATTAAAACTAAAACTTGGGCCTATTCTGAAAATGAAATAATTTTCATTGACAGTTCCATGAATGAAGTTTCTCTTTCTTGTTGCATTTAACAATTAGATATTTCTTTTCATAGATATTGTTATCCGGAGATACTGTGATTCATGACTGTCGAAAATTTTATGATTCCAGAATGAATGTTGCGAGCTTATTTTAATGCATGCTTAACTCTCTAAGATGCATATCATGGTTTATAATATAAATGTAGTATTCGCTTTAAAGGCCATAGACTGTTTTTAACTTCTCTAAATCGCTGATATATTATTATCTCGAAATGGGTTTGGGTTATTTTAGTAGAAAAGTTAAATATATAGACATTACTTCATTATTATTTATCGATGTATATAAAATTACAGAATGTAACTAGCAATCAATTCTGATGTTAGCTATCCATTATTGAATAATAATAACCATTTTCAGTTAATGATTACTAAGCACATAATTTACTACTTATATGTTTCTGCTTTGTTTATAATTGTGTAAGTGCTTCCCTTTCATGGAAGGTCTCTCCACCCAGCCACGGATTTGGTGATTACGTTGAGATTCCCCCTACGAGCTCTTCCTGCTCTTGACAGACAATAATTATGTTGCAGTCTGGTATTTTGGGCATCATGACCACGGTCTAACCTCAAGTCGCATACCATTCCAACTGTAATCCAAAGTTTTCCCACTGGTTACTTTCGTCCAACCCAAGGAAAATATGAGCAGCATAATGTGTGCTCCCTTCTCTATATTTTTTCCAACCCCTTAGGATTCTTCATCTTTTCTCTATTGAGGGAACAAATGAGCAACTATTTGTAACTGTCCCAAGAGTTATTAACTATTTCGTTCAATCCTCTGACAAACTATTTAAACTCTTAATTATTAAGTAGCAATATATGTTCCGGCTTCTCACCCTTAATTCTTTAACAATCTATGTTAAACAAAGTAAAAGATTGAAGTAATAAGTAAAACTTGGTAGCAAAGTAAATGTTCGTGTAGCATAGGGTGTTATATATATATAACATTGTAGTCCAATGTTAGAATGTTTTTAAGTGGATTTTGATGCAAAATTATAGTAATGCTCCATTTCATTTTATTGCATTGTGTTTGAAGGAAAAAAAAAACTATTTATTGCTCATAGTAATAATATTGATGATTTATTTTATTAATTTTTGTATTATTATTATTATTATTACTACTTTGATCAAAGAAGTGAGTGTTTCACTAATTTTCTCATTTAAAATCAGTATTTTTATAAATTTGAAAACACCTAAGAGGGTAAGTTTTCTTTTTATAAGATATCAATTAAATAATCTCAATTTTTTTAGTCATTTTCCATATATTTTTTAATATATTCAAATATGTTTGAATATCATCTTCTAAACTGACTTGTCTAGTTTTCTTTGTATTTATCATTATTTAAAAAATGTATTTGCACATACTTATTTAATTATTTTTATAATTAAAAAGACAAGTGATATAAGAATAAATTTTAAAAAATACTAATAATATAATTTATATTTGTATTAGATTACAATTTTTTTATAATTCATATATATGACTTTTTGATAAGTTAGAATTTTTTTTTATATTTTGATAAGTTAGATTTTTTTTTTTTTAATTATAGATATGCTTAAACTTATATTTATATGACTATCACCAATTAATATATATCTATATATATATCTATATATATATATATATATATATATATATATATATATATATATATTATTTTTTAGTCAAAGTGGAAAAGATATAAGAAATGTCAATGTTATATATACACACATTACAAAAGTTAAGACATTATTAGTTTTACAAAAATCTTTATATATATGTATATTTTCCTCTAACCAAAATTTTCATAACACTTGTGACTCAAATTCATACAAACATATAATGCTTAAAGTATAATGGATGTAGAGATACATTGAAATTATTTCAATATGATAGAAATTTTTATTTATTTTTGGTAGGTAAGCACCCACGGGGGATTTGAACCAGTGACCTATCGCAAGGAGTGCCTTAATAGTGCACCCATTCACCATCAATCCAAATCCCCATGGGCATAGAAAGAAATATTAATGTAAGATATAATACATATTTACTATTTTTAAATTTTTACCTAAATACACTAAGTATTATTATAACGTTATTTTTATTTCACTCAAAATATTATTTTGAAATTTTATATATATATATATATATGTATAGAACATAAATAAAAAACATATAAAATATAGGTAATACCTTATATAAATAATAAAAAACAATTATTATATAGTTATAATAATTATTATTAAAATTTAATTAAAAGTATTTCTATAGGAAAGATTCTTTATTTTAATTTATGTTTTAAAGTAAATATTATATACATCATAGGATTCTATCTATTGGTGTAAATATTAAAAAATAATAAATGTTTCTTATTATTTATTTATTAGTTTTTTATTTGGCAAGTTGTTTGTGCTCCTCCAGGCTTGACCTGTGGCTTGAGAAATCATGACCCACATTCATCTAAGCCATTAAAGTGACTCGAGGATCAAACACAACCTTGGCCGCACCAACCCTTAGTTGACTTGATTTTTTAGCATGTCTCCTCCACAAACAGAGGACACAACCACCCCCCGTGAGGTTTGATGCTGGGTTGCTTCGCTAATGAGGTCCATCCTCAACAGGTTGTGTTAGTGCTACTTAACTATTATTTATTTACTATTATTTAAATAATAATAGATATTTTTAATATTATTTATTAATTACTATCTTTATAGATGTATTTTTTAGAATAGGGTTTTTAAAATTTTAATTTAATTATCAGTAGTTATTTGGTGGAACAATTTGACCTACACTCATTTTTAGTATTAGTTACGATAAGGGTTTGAGATTCATCTCAAAAAATAACTCCTAACCAACCTAATTTTCCCCTATATTCCACCAAGCCAATCCTATTACAACTCACCAAGTGGAGAAAATGTTCTTAAAAATGAGCAAGCCCAAAACTTGAAACACGTGCGTATGAAAATAATGTCACATAGATTAATGGTCCTTTGAACTTTTCTAAGATGTTGCATTGATCTCACCCAGTGTGAAAATATAACTTGTGAAGGTGTTGAATACTTTGAACGTAGCATCACTAACTTAGCCATCAAAACACTATGTTGAGAAGTAACACTATTTGCATTGACTTTACAATGTTTTATAATTTAGTGAAAAAATACCAATATTTAACAAATATATATAATTCAATAAAATATTTGCCAAAAAATAATATATAAATATTATATGATTAAAAAAATAGCTCGTAAATTTTTATATGTACCATGGGGACTTTCTCATTTATTATACATATAATTTTAGGGGGTTCTTAAAATTTTCCGTGAATATATTAATATTAGGGTTTATAGTATTAGTCTTAGGGTTTATAATATTGGGTTTTATAATTTTAGGTTTTATAATATTTATTTTAATATAAGAGTTTAATATTGTGATGTTGAATGGTACAAAAATATATCACAATTTAGGGTTTATCATTTTAGGGTTTACAATATTAGGTTTATAATATTACGGTTTATAATATTGGGTTTTATAATGCTAGAATTTATAATATTTATTTTAATATTAAGTTTTAATATTATGATGTTAGGATGGTACAAAAATCTATCCCACATCGCATTGTAACAAACATTGTCATAACGCAACAATTGATGTGACAATCATTGTCACAAAGATGCATTACGCTGCAATTTATTCAGCGTTTTAATATTAGGGTTTGTAATATTGGGTTTATAACATTAGTCATAGGGTATATTATTAATATTAAGGTTTAATATATTGAACTTAGGGTTTATAATCTTATGGCTTATTATTAATATTAGTATTTATAATATTAATCCTAGAGTTTATAATGTTAATATTATGGTTTATAATATTAATATTATTGTTTATAATGCTAGGATTTGATATATTAATCTTAGGGTTTAATATATTAATCTTATGGTTTATAATATTTGGTTTAGTATAAGGGTTTAATATTGTGACGTTGAAATGATGCAAAAATGTATCAAAGATCGCACTGTGACAAACATTGTTTGAATGCTACAATCAATTTGACAAACATTGTCACAATATTACATTACATTGCAATTTATTTGACACCACATTGCATTATTAGAAAATTAAGGTTTAATATTAAGATTTATAATATTAAGGTTTAACATTAATATTAATCCAAAGTTTTAATATTAATCTTTAGATTTAATATATGACTTAAGATTAATTATTATTAATATTAAGATTTATAATTAATATTTTTTATTAATGTTAGAATTTATTATAATATTATTATTATAGTTTAATATATTAAATTTAAGATCTATAATCTTTAAATTTAATATTAAAATATTAGATTGTTTACTATTATGATATTATAATAACTATATATTAATTAATATAAATACTAAAATATTTTAATATAATAATATGAATATATTATAATTATAATTATAATTATAATTATAATCAAAATTTTAATTATTATTATATACTAACATTATAATTATATAATAATTAATAAATTTTAATTAATATAAATATTACAATATTAATATATTATAATTATAAGATAATAATATCAGTTATTATAATTATAATATAACATTATTAAATTCTGAAATTTATTTATTATATTATTATTATTATTATTATTATTATGGTATGTTTTTAATTATTTTTTTTTCTGAATAAGGCTACTTCTATATTAATACAAAAATATTTTACACCGAGGCCTTGACCTCGTGGAGCTAGCCCAAAATTGTGGCATGATTACAAGTAAAGCATAGTTGTATGCCAAAATCCAGTAGAGTATTGCCTTCAAGAACTGTAGAGAGTTTGTTCATGAGTAAGGTAAAAATACAGAAAACTCCATAGTTGTACTTGGAATTGAGAATTAAATCAGAGCTATACGACAATCAAAACAGTAAAACTAGACTTGGTAGCTGTGACCAGCTACACGACAACCCATAACTGAAAACAGAGGTAACTATGACTGCGACCGAAACTGGAAATTGAAGGCTGGCAGAATGCCCCTTTCGTATGATAAACTGGTAGTATGAGCTAATGCAATTGTCAACATATCTAGGACAATGATGAGTGAACCTTCTCGAGCTGGCAAAAATCCAAGAAAACCAGAAAGAACCAACCTGATTAAGCATTAGAAGAGGGATCAGGCGGCTCCTCGATGATGCGGCATCCATACCTGTAATCATCATCATCATCAGAAGAGCCCGCCTGATTCTTCATGCTTTGAGAAGCTTTGCCTTTACCAGAGCCTGAAGCTTTGCTCTGATCGAGGTTTTTCTGGATGGGGCTTGGTTTGTCTTCCGTCGGCCTGTCCGAAGTCACTCTGAGGGAACCAGCCCCTTGACCTGAATTGAGCTCGCTAAGCTCAATGGTGACCATGGCCATAAAGGAAGAAGTGCCATGACTGCAGGGGAAACGTAACCGAGTGGCATTAGTCATGGATTGGAAGGAGCTCGGTGCTATTATCTGTAATCCTCTGCCCCTATCTCGTCCACTTCCCCCACCACGTCCACTCCGCGTAGCAGGGTACCTGTCTGAGCGAAGGTCCGAGCAGGAGGTTGAAGAGTCTATCATGGAGGAGGCTGCCTGACGCCCAATTTGCCCACGAGAGCTACCCCTTCTGCAACTCATCCGCTGTCGCAGTTTCGGCATAGCTGGAGGGGCGGGATGATCCTGGCTTCTTGGAAGACGAAGGAAGCAGTGAAGGGAAAAATCTAACTTGGCTTCAATTCTCAGGGCTGCAAGCTGGTGGCAAGCAAAAGAGCAGGGGAAACAGAGGATGGCTTGAGGGCAAAGCCTGAAGCTCCTCCAGCAAACCAGAGCCTGGTTTACTCCTGATAGAGGCCGAGAACAAGCCGCCGCAACTGCAATGGGCGAGGAGCCAGAGCAGAGGGGATAAACGCGTTTATGGCAAGTTGATAGCGCCATGATCAAGAAATTAACCAGCGTAAATGGATGTACTGGCGTCATTAAAGTCTCATTAAGCTGGAGCAAAGGAGGAGTTATGACCAGAGCTGTGAGAGGATGTGTGGTGGTGAAAATCAACCACGCGCCCATCCAAACCGCTAGCCACGTACCTATGTTGCCGTCAGACACCCGGATCCGGGAGGGATAGATCTTGTTGCACCAGAAGAGTGCAGTCGCTTTTGAGTTGTGGATCATTGGAACAATTCAACGGACCAGAGAAGAAGGGGAGCTGTTGATCGGCCCCTTGATTAGCCAGTCTATCTGCAACCTTGTTAGCTGTTCGCTAGATGTGCTTGAAGGAAATCCTACGAGGCGTTTTGAGCCATTCTTCGATTTGTTCCAGTCTACTGAGAAACCTCCAACTCGAAGCTATCTCTACAGCTGAGGATCCTGATTGTATCCGGATGGCAGCTTCTATGAGAATTTGAGAATCCCCTTCAACCTCTAAAGGGAGCAAGTTCTCCGTTTCTGCTGTATGTAACCCTTGCCATAAACCTTCAATCTCGACTGCGTTGTTGGTGTCTCGACCCATCGAACCGTGATACATATGCAAAACAGAACCCTCAGTGTTCCTGATGATGCCACCATATCCAGCCGGCCCAGGATTGCCCTTAGCCGCTCCGTCAAAGTTCATCTTGTAGGGATGGATAGTCGATGGAGACCAAGAGTGTGCAGACTCAGAGTGTATAGAGTTATTGGCTTTGCTGAGATCTATAGTGGTGAGATCTAAATTCCAGTTGGCAAGAATGAGGCATTCCTGAGGGGAGACTGGCATGTCTGAGTCTTGCCATTAACTGAGAGCTAGAGTTTCTTGAAGATTCTGCTTGAGAAGAAGCCAAAGAGAATCTAGAGGTGAACTGTGATTTTTGAAGATCATGTTGTTTCTTTCCTTCTAGATTATCCAATAAACGAAACCCGGCAGGAGGTTCCAGAGAGCATTGAGAAAAGGACTTTGGAAAGGCTTCCGTGGCCAGGTTCTGATAGTGTTTACTATATCTCCCTCTCTTCTGCCTGTTCTTCTGTTACACTGTGCTGTTCTCTCCCACATTTGAGCTGCTAGAGGGCAAGTGTCCAAGAGATGATTAGTGTCCTCTGAGTGAAGATTGCAGTTGGAGCATCTAGAAGGCCCGATAAATCCTCGCTTTTGTAAGTTATCCCATGTGAGGATCCTTTTTTTGCTGAGAAGCCAAAGGAATGTGGAGACCTTAGGCCATATTTTTGGTTGCCAGACTTGATCCCATAGTTGATCTTTTATTATCTGAATGGGGTGATGAAGGATTTGATATGCTTCCTTGGTAGTGAACATACCCTTGGTAGTATATCCCCATCTCAAGCGGTCTTTTTGATCAGAGAGTTTGATTTTCCTGAGATTGAGCTCTTGATCAATCTCATCATAGGTTTCCTCCTGCCAATTGGCCTGCCAAGTATTTGCCAGTTTCCATAGATGAAAGCTTTGGGGAGATTGTTGTTGCCAGAATTGATGAACATGGATTTGTTCATTTTGCTGCATGGTTGCTTGCCACTTGGGTTTGTTAAAGAGAGAGGCAAGTTTGGGAAGTTGTTGCCAGGAATCTTCCCAAAATCTCGCAGTGGTGCCTGAGTGAATTTCCCAGAAGCTATGTGCTTGAACAAAAGCACTATGTATCTTGGCAGCATTCCAAATTAGCGAGCCAGGAGTGGTTGGACTGAAACAGATTAACTCCTCTTTTGAACTTCCTGGAGCATATTTGGCCTGCCAGAGACGACCCCAGGGAGTGTGTGGTTTAGAGATCCAATTCCACCATATGCGCACACCCATGATGTTGTTGCTGTGTAGGGGATCCCTCAGGCCTAGTCCCCCTACTGATTTCGGAAGACAAACTTCCGTCCATTTGACCAGGGCCCATTTTTTGTTGTGGCCTGAGGAGCCCCAAAGGAAATTTCTTTGCAGATTGCGAATATTCCTGAGAACCCATTTCGGGGCAGCTAAAATTGAGAACAGATACAGAGGCATGGCTTGAAGAAAAGATTTGATGAGGATGATCCTGCTAGCAATGTTGAGGGAGCGGAAAGTCCAGGAAGAGAGCCTGGTTTCTAAGTTGTCAAGGAGGGTCCTCCAAGAGGCATGTTTGATAGCAGAGTCAAACAGGGGAGCTCCCAGATATTTCGACGGAAGCTTGGCTATAGAAAAACCCAGAATCCTGGCTATGTTCCTCTGAGTGAGAACGGGAGTGTGGAAGAAAAAGAGCTGGGATTTGGAGGCATTGATGGTAGTGCCAGAGGCTTCTGAAAAAAGATTGAGCAGGAGTTTAAAGGCAGAGGCTTCTTGTACTGATGGGTAGCCAAAAAGCATATTATCGTCAACAAACTGTTGGTGAGTGATAGGGGACTGGCCATGCAATGAAATGCCCTTTAAGGAATGTGAAGAAGAGGCAGAATGAAGAAGGCGACTTAGCCCTTCAGCCATGAGAACAAAAATGAATGGGGAAAGAGGATCTCCTTGACGAATACCCTGAGAAGGTTGAAAAGGAGGGGAGGGGGATCCATTGAGAAGGATGGAGAAGTAGGGGGAGGAAATGAGATTCATGATCCATCATGCCCAGGTAGCATTGAAGTCGAATGCTAGTAAGATGTGTTTGATATAGGTCCAGCTGAGTTTATCGAAAGCTTTGGAGAGATCTAGTTTGAGAACCATACCTGGATTTTTCAATGTCTTGAGTGAGTGGATCACTTCGTGGGAGAGAATGATGCCATCTAGAATCTAGCGCCCTTCTACATATCATGTCTGCTCTAGCAAGATGAGGAGAGGGAGAAGAGGTTTGAGTCTGTTCGCCACTACTTTAGATATAAGCTTATAGATGACATTGCATAATGCAATTGGTCTATATTTGTCAGGAGTCTTGGATTCTTCCACTTTAGGAACGAGTGCTATGAAGGTCATATTTAGGGAAGGAAGAACCCAATGCATTGACCGAGATTCATCCACTAGCTCCCAGACCTCTGTTTTGATAAGCTCCCAGAAAGCATGAAAGAAGTTGGCTGTGAATCCGTCAGGACCGGGCGCCTTACCATCCTTGAGTTGGGCCATTGCATCCTCCACTTCCTGCAAAGAGATAGGCTGGAGAAGCCTATTGTTGTGATCCTCATTAATGATTTTAGGAATGTGCTGCACTATATTTTGAATAGCTTGATTTCTGCTACCCGGCGGTTCTCTCAGAATGTCCTGAAAGTATCTTGGAATTTCCCGTACTATGTCTTCATGCTTCTCCAAGCGCTCCCCTTGATGATTGTTGATGAAGGCGATGTTGTTGTGCATTCTCCTTTGAATGGTTGACATGTGAAAGAACTTAGTATTTTTCTCCCCATCCTTGAGCCATCTGATCCTGGATTTTTGTCGCCAGAGAGTCTCTTCTTGTTGCCTGCGTGTTTCAATCTGATTTAGGAGAATCTATTCTTGTAGTGCATATTCCTCCTTTCGACCCTCTGATATGATACACTATTGCAGCGTATTCATTTGCTGCTCCAACGCTTTCCTTTGATCGAATATGTTGCCAAACTGAGTGTGATTCCAAGTTTTCAACACTTGCTTAAGGTATTTTAACTTTTGTTGAAATTGAAACATCTTGGCTCCTACGGGGGGAGTGAAGGATTTCTAGGCAGCTATTACCACATCTTTGAAGTTAGGATGGGAGAACCAGAAGGATTCGAAGTGGAAAGGTCTGTTGCTCTTTGACTCTGGACGTGACCACTGAAGCATTATAGGCCAGTGATCTGAGCCTGCTTGAGGCAGAATGGAAGCGTGGAAATCTCCGCCTAGATGAATGGCATTATCCGATAGGAGGAAACGATCAAGTCTGGAGGCTATGTGCTGAGATCCTCTTCGTTTGTTGGTCCAAGTAAACATACCATTTGAGGTCTGAAGATCCATGAGCTGATTCCTAGATATGAAGTCTTTAAAGCCAATGCTGTCTCCTTCCAGTCTTGCTCGGCCTCCAGATTTTTCCTCCAGCGCCGTAATAATGTTGTAGTCACCACCACTTATCCATAGGGGATGGCTTCTGCCAGAGCTGAGAGCTGTGAGAGAGTTCAGCAAATCCAGCTTTTTTTGAAGATCTTGAGGAAAATACACATTAGTGAGAAGACCATGGATGTTGGTACCTATGAGGTGGAAGGTAGTTGAAATGAAGAAGTGAGAGGCATGGAAATCTTGAAGGGAGAGGATTTGAGGGTTCCATAAGATTGCCAGCCCTCCAGAAGCGCCTGATGCATCCACAGAGACTGAGCGACAACCTGTCCAAACTTTGTTTAGAATTTTCTCCAGTGCAGTGCTATTGCCTTTGGTTTCTTGTAGAAAGACTAGTGAGGGCCTTTCTTGCTGAATCATGTTTTTTAGCATTCTATGTTTTGCAGGGCTGTTAAGCCCTCACACATTCCATGAGATTAGCTTCATGAGGAACCATGGGGAAGAGCTTTATAGAACTTGGTCAGCTTGGGGAATTCTCCAGAATCCACCAGCATTTCTCCAATAATGATAGTCCTTTGCAAATCTGTTTTGCGCCCTCATTTTTTCGTGTCTTTCAAAAATTTTTTACCATCCCAAGGACTACCTGCTTGAATGCCGAGATATTTATTTTGTTGTGCTTTGATCAGAACTCCTTCAAGTCTTTCGATCTCCCTTGGGGGAATTTCACTGAAGTCTTTCTGTAGACACGCTGCTTCCAATTTGAGTAGGTCCAGACCTACTAGATCTTCACCTTCTGGTCCTTCTTCCATGAGTGATAGTTTGTCCTGTTCCTCCTCATCTAACCTTTGATTGCTATTGTGGGCTAGAGAAGCATCAACCTCCATGGCAGAGGATTGTATGGCTGTTTTTGAGGTGAAATTTTTGTCCGTAGAGGTTGAAGCTGGAGTGCGGATATGAGTGGACTTAGAAGGCGTGGCTGAGGGATGTGGGGGAGGCACAGGGGTGGAGGGGGAGGGATCTGAAGATGGGATGAGAGTATGATCCTCCGTGAAGGTTGGAGAAGACAAGATTCCAAAGCTATTCCGAGTTTCAGGCTTCTTGGGATCTTCTGGAGCTACTGGAGGTTTCTTGGTATGCTTTCTACGGCTAGGAACTCTCGTGAATCCTTCAGCGTCTTTACTTGTCTCTGATGCGGATGCTTTCGACTGAAGATTCAGAGGGCAATCTCTGAAAAGATGGCCATGCTCATGGCACCTTCTGCAACGAAAAGGAATGTGCTCGTAGTCTATAGTTTGTACCCATTCATAATCATCATGAAATAAACTTACCGAATCCGTGAGTTCTTTGGCCAGATGCATGTGTACGCAGATCCTGGCATAGGAGGTGTATCTACGGTATTTGGTTTCCTCGGCTACTTTGATGAAGGCTCCTAGGCTGTTGCCAATGTCCTTTAATGTCTCTTCATTCCAATATTCCACTGGAAGAGAATACAGGCGTATCCATACCGGAGCCCAGGAGAAGTCCTCTTTGTCTGGATCGAACCTTGCTTTCCATTCTCGAAGATATAGGCCTGCAGAGTTGAAGAAATACGGCCCTCCTTCGAATATGCGAGTTTTGTCTTCCAGGCAGTTGAAGATAGCAGTGAAAAAACCTTTGGGTCCTAGCTGCAGAGAGACTTGACCCTTAGGTTTCCATTTGGAGGCTATCCAGCCATGCAAGGCCTTTTCAGTTGGCCAGAATCCAAGGAACTTGCCTATGAGTGCATGATCACTCATGTATTGGATTTGGGCGTTGATTCGATCACTGGGAAGATCTATTTTTATTCTCTCTGCAGATTTAGGAATGCATGTTGCAGAGAATGCTTTTGGCCATGACGTCGAGTTGTTCTGGTCTGTTCCTTTGTCTTTGGCTGTCGTCTGACCTGCAGCAGCTTTTCCATTGTTGTTTTTATCAGGATCTGAATGAGGGCCATCAGTTGGGTCAGGGCCTTGACCGACTGGAGCTTCTGCATTTACTGACTTGTCAGGAGAGGGATCTGATGAGGGAGGGGGGGCAGAGCCCACCCCTCCAGACGGCAGGACCATGGTGAGGAGATCAGCGGCGTCGCAGGCTAGAGAAGCCGAGGATGCAAAGGGGAGGGGCGGCGGGATTTTTCAGAAACCCTAGCAGGGGCAGCATCGATCACTGGTCCGATGAGCGCAATTGCCTCCACTTACCAGAGGGCTAGTCTATTTTTAATTATTAATATAGTTGATGTATGTTTATAGATTTATATTAAATACATTTACTAATATATTTGTGTATGTATAATTATGAGTATATATCAATTACATTTAAATTTATGAGATTTTGATAGAATTTTGTTACAAATTGTAATTAAAAATCTCCCTAGTAAAGCAATATGACTAGATGGGAGTTGTTTTTAGTGTGACTTTTTGGAATTTTTCTGGTAGGTTTTTCCAGTGAAATTTCTCTAA
Source organism: Pinus tabuliformis (assembly GCA_031772625.1). Taxonomy (NCBI): domain Eukaryota; kingdom Viridiplantae; phylum Streptophyta; class Pinopsida; order Pinales; family Pinaceae; genus Pinus; species Pinus tabuliformis. The sequence goes on along the minus strand of CM062809.1, from coordinate 538,080,139 downwards.
ATCCCATAGCACAATTTATTGAAATCACACGCTTGATGGGTAATCCCTGCACAATCAAAGCCTCTTAGAATTTTTCAGGTGCTGAATCCAAATATGTAGTTAAAAAACCAGTTTAAATAACACAAATCAATATTTAACCTCAGATTTTTCCATCGGATTCCTGTACTGAAAAATCCAAAAATTCATTAAAAACAACTCATATCAAATCAATTGGTCTTCTTCTGTCTCCCACCCTCTGAAAATGCACACATCAAATCTCTCACCCTGTGAAAATGCACACATCATATCTTTATCCCTACATTGTGAAAAGTAATTTCAATGTGGAATTACAAAAATCTTGGAGTCGGCGAATTCAATGACTGGACTATCTCAAGATTTGACAGAAGAACGATGAGATAGATTGGACAGAAGAACGATGAGATAGATTGGACAGAAGCGCGATCGGTCTGTCGAAAAATTTTGAACACTCACAAAACATTGGAATCAGGATTGAAATTTGAAATTTATTTTGCCTTTTCGGTAAAAATTATTTTCATGCTTTCCATTTATTTATTTTTTTTTGTAAATTTATAAATGTTTAAAAATATTTTTTTATAACAATAGGGAAGTAACTTGAAATTAATTATTTTCATGCTTTCCATTTATTTATTTTTTTTTTGGTAAATTTATAAATGTTTAAAAATAATTTTTTATAACAATAGGGAAGTAACTTGAAATTAATTATTCAAAAAAAATAGAATAATATAAAGCCTAGCTTTACCATACTGAAAACTTATTTATGAAATATATATCAAACGTATTTAACTAGAAAATACCAATACTTCAACCTTTCTCTGTATTCCTTTTACTAGCAAAAGTTTCATTTCTCATTTCCAGCCCTTTAAGGAATGGTGACCAGAAATAAATAAAAATTTAAACAAATTTTCTAACTTACACTTACTAAAATATATGACATAAATACATAAACAACAATTTTAAGGGGTCAATTAATTATTTTTTTCCTTGACGTTGCAAAATTTTCCTTCAACGCCAAATACATTTAAGAAGGCAAAAAAAATTGACCCGGTTGAAGTCGAAATTATTTTTGATACCTAGCTTGAATTTGAACAGACTAAAATCAAGAAGTGCGAATTTCTGATGATGTTTTTTTACTGCATGTGCTGTCGATTGTTCCTTAAGCCCAGGAAATTATAGGGAAAACCCAATTGACTTGGGATTTGAGATTTGGGATTTCGACGGATCATTTCCATCAGAGTCGTGCAGCAGAGATAAGTCTATGGGACAGGGGAATATTTTAAATGCAGAGAGTTAATCTTTCTCCGTATCGTGTGAAAAGCGCTTTCTAGCATTTGTTGGTGACCGTTGACCGCTGAGATACCTATAAACAGGTCTTCAAAGTTACAAGGGATGTCCAGATACTGTTGATAGCGGTCAGAAAAGTAACATGTTCGGTCATTCCTGAATGATCAGTAACTGTTAATACAGTCCGAAAAGTAACATGTTCAGTCATTCCCGAATGATCCAATCATCAATAGCTCAACGATTGTACTGGATACAAAGTTTCAGCATAAGCCGTAGTCTAATTATTATGTTTTTTTTACATTGTAAGTTACGGTCTGGCCATATTTTTAAAAAAATCTTGTAAAGATTTTTGTAAGTCCAAATAAAATCTGACAAAATTCATAATTTTAGGTTGTCTAGAAAATTTTTGATGGTGCTGAATTTATTTCTATCATAAAAACATGATTTAACCATTGTCTCTGCAAGATCTTTTGATATTTTTTTGCCCGGCCACTTTTGGCCTTTTAGGGAATTCCTCCCCCTCTCCTCCCAGATTGCGTAGTCTAACCTGACTATTTTTTTGGCCCTGAAAATCATGGAAATTCGGGTCAAATTTTAATGAAATCTTAAGGAGAATTTTCTAAATCCAAATTACATTCATCAAAATTTAATATTTTGTGTATCTTAAAAGTTTTTGATAACGCGGAATCGATTTCTACCATCAAAAACATGATTCAAACACTGCTACTTCAAGATTTTTTGAATTTTTTTTACGGGATTCCCACCACTTTTGACCTTAAATCAATTCCTCTACCTTCAACCCAGATGAGAGCTACTGAAACAATACTGCAATTGCTTCTGGTGACGGTACCGCAGTGCTGTAAAGTGCATGGAATGGGTCCGGGAAGTGATGGTACTGCAAAGTGCAGGGAGGGTCCGCCGGGCGTGCAGGGATGGAATTTGACATTTGCCAGATTTGTTGGTGAAATACAGCTAAAAAATTGTAAAATTTTCAGGATCTTTTTTAAGTTATAAATTATCTGAGGAGGTGTGAAAATTGTTAACGTAAAAGACAGATTTGTTTTGAAATTCTAATCTAGTTAGGGATATAAAATTTGATAGTAAGTTTTATTTACTATTCCCACTATCAGATTAATGTACTCTTTAAATCTAAAAGTAAATATATAGTGTCCCCACACATTTATGTCTTGATAGCATTATAAATAAAACTTGCCAAATTTAATGAACAAATTATTATTAACAAAATAATTTATAACACTGCAAAAAAATTCTTTTCTGGGTTAATCAGCATTACGTGCTCAAATGATCCAGCAAACATGAACGTTGCAAAAGCTATCCAATTAAATTCAATGGGTACATCGGATTTGAAATTCCTGCCAATTTTGACAGTTGTCATATTTCCCTTGAGCTGATAATTTCCACTGCTGTCGTGCAACAGACATAAGCCCTTGCTAATCGCTATTCAGCCAAGGATAAACAGCCATGTGAAATTGGAATATTTTCATGCCACTTTTATCCAGGGTTAAATGTTATCCAGGGTTAGATATGTATGGACTTTTATTAAGTCTGTCTCGACTATGAACCACACTCTGATGGTTCAAAACACATGAATAAATTATTTCTAGCTTGATTTTTTTTTTTTTAAATTCCAAACACATAAAATCTTTATATGATTTTAGAAAAACTTAACCTAAAAATTACCAAAAAATCAAAACATAACAAAGTTAAACTAAAATTTTATTTTATTTTTTTACTATTTATTAAACTCTGACACCAAAAAATTATATAATAGAAGAAATTAGTACTTCAAAGTCATAGCTTTCCCATATAAATGAATATCTTCCTATGCCTAGAATTTCAAATCTCATCTATATTACTTAAAACAGTAATGAGTTTTTTCTTTTATTATTCAAATTTATAACTATTAATTTTGTTTTTAAAATTAATAAAAATTTTCAGCATTTTAATTTACATTTTATGTAAATTTATAAATATTAATTTTTGTAATAGAGTTATATATAAATTTCATCTTGGTAATATTCTTTTATTTTTATATTTTTCTTATTCAAATTTTAATAAAGAAAGTGTCTTTGTTTTTATCCTTCATTAGTGTGTTAGTATCAATGCTAAAGATAAAAAATAAATAAATAAATGATTGTGATTGTATTAAAGAATCTTTATTATTTTCAAATCACCATTGTCAATGTTAAAATAATAGAAAAATTGAGTATGATATATTAAATAATTGGTCAATTTTTTTTATAGTGATAGTGTTTAATTAAAAATCTCATCATCATATTTTCCTTTAGCTTCTAACTTCGAGTATTTCCCTAATTCTCAAAAATTACCATCAAAATTCAATAAAAAATTATGTATACTAATTACTATAAAATAATCAAATAATATTTAATAATATTTTAAATAATAATTACTAGAATTATTTATACTAATTACTATTCTTACAAAATTTTATGATATTAATCAAATAATTTAATCATTTTTATACTTATCATTTAAAATGTAAAATTTATAATCAACTACATAATACATTTTTAAAATATAAAAAAAATATTCTCATCAAATTTTAAATTTCCATCGCTTATTAATTATAAATACATTTTTATCGAATAAAAACTCTTTTATATTTAATAATTTATACACTTTCTTAAACATGGTATATTTTGATATACCCCTAACTCTTCCACATCCATGCTACGTGCACTATGCACTTTTCACTATGCACTTTCCAATTAATTTAGAACTCATTAAAATAAAAGATTTCACCAAAAGTTGTATTAAAAGACAATAATTTAACTAAGATGTGAAAAAGTTATGGGGTGGAATTACGTTCTAATGAATCCCCATTGGGTACAACAAATAAATGGTTACAATATTTTTTTTAATTACTTTTAAAAATTATTTTCCCCACTTACTAAAGATTTATGTAGTCATTTGACACATGATGTATTCAAGGACAGCTCTTGTTCATGGTCTTTTTCCCAATTACTAAAGATTTATGTAATCATTTGACACATGATGTATTCAAGGTTAGCTCTTATGTTCTTAGTGTCTTTACATGGTTGCACCTTTGTGTAAGAGAAAAGGAAGTATAATTGGGGTAATTTGGATTTTTTTTTACCTCTTCAAATAAATTAGAACAATTAATTTCATTAGAATTTCCATTAACCTCTTAAATCTATTTGTTGAATTAATATGGAAAAATAACAATAACATTAGGTTTATTTAAGTAATTTTTATATAAAATTTATAAGAGTTGTATCATGTTGTCAACTTATTAGATGAAGAAAAATAGTATATTTTGGTATCTATTGAAAATATATTTTACTCTTAAATTATGAATATACATTTGGGTATTTAACAAAGTTAATTTGGTTATATTTTTTAATATATAGTTGAACTATGGGTATTTATTAATATCTTATGAACACATGTGTAATGTTACATCTTCATAACGTAAACCACTATGTATTAAATATATGTATCTTTTTATAAGTCTCATGTAATATGTCATAGGTTCATATAGTAAACCCCCATAAATTAGGTATTCGTTAACCATATTAGCTTAGTTCAAACTAGAAAATGATATGAATTGAATAAGTAGTTGAACCATAGTGAATGAAATATTTAAAGGGTTCATGCTTAGCACATATCTTTCCTTATGAAGAAATAAATGCTCAACCTCTCCCTTTCTCATGCATAAGCACACATAGAGGATTTTGTGAAGTATTGTCGTAAACTCCCACCCCAGCCCCATTGATGAAGTTTATGTGGGGATGTAGCCTCTAACACAACATTTTCTGATCAGTTGATATGATAATCGACTTCTAGGGAACATACATTATTTTACTAAACATATGAATTGATGATATTTATTTTAAAAGGGACATTATAAAATATGTTAACTATAAATGGTTTTTTCTGTATTCAAGCTTCTGTGATCCATAATGAATTAAACAAAATCTTTCGATAGAAATCACATGAGAGAATTTTTGGCCAACACGTTTCGAACCAACGAGTGTGGTTCATCATCACGACCAGATGAAGAGGCAAACCATGGCAAAGGCTTAAATAGAGAGCAATGTAGAGACATAATTTCAAAGTCTTTCGGTAGAAATCACATGAGAGAATTTTTTGGCTGACGCATTTCGAACCAACGAGTGTGATTCGTCATCAGGACTAGATGAAGAGGCAGACCATGGCAAAGGATTAAATAGAGAGCAATGTAGAGACATAATTTCAAGTAAATTATGTCTCTACATTGCTCTCTATTTAAGCCTTTGCCATTGTCTGCCTCTTCATCTAGTCCTGATGACAAACCACACTCGTTGGTTCAAAACACATCGGCCAAAAAATTATCTCATGTCATTTCTACCAAAAGACTTTGTTTATAAATGGTTTTCTTATTAAATGTCACTGGTGGTGAAACCCTTGCACTCCCACCAAATTATATGGGTGTGGTAAGTTAAGGAAGGAACTATTAATTGGATGTGTGTGAGAAAGAAAATGAGGGCTTATAAGATGTGGCAATAGGGATAGTAAATCTTAATTTCCAAATAAGTGAAGAACAATGTTACCGAGCTTGGACAAAACCATAGGATACTTAGATGGGGATTAAGCTAGAGTAAAATTACTTTAAAATAATAGGTTTCTTTATGTTTAAGATGTAGGTTATTATAGTAATTTGGTAAGGTGAATCATCGATAAATAGAGAAAATATCCTTCGATAGGTAGCGAAGGTCTCCATAGATTAACCCCTATGGTGAGATGAACTTCAAAACAAAGGGATTTTTCACCAAGACAAATTGTGAACTAGGAGAGGTCTACAAATTAGCAACAAAAATGGCTCACCTAAAAGGAGGTTGGTTTGGGAGAAAAACTTGTAGAAGTATGGAAGTAACATATAGATGATTTGATCCCAGGGAGTAGTCGAATTAGTGATTGAAGTAATGTGAAATCTATGAAAATTGAGAGATCTAAGGTATAACACCCCCTAGTTGTGACCATGTTTACTGGGAGGAGGACAGACCATAGAGCCCCAAAGGTTTACTAGTAGTTATGTGCCATGGAGGTTGTTGGGTTCCTATAGGATACAATAAAAAAAATATTGATCCTTGGAAATATAATAATGCCAAAATATGGGAAGAATATGACTTTTTGTAATGATCTTCTAATCCTTCCATGATATATGTGACCAAATTGGGATATAGATCCCTCATTGACAAAGCCTTCGACAAACAACTAGTTTCATGGAGAAGTGAAGGTTCCTCCAATTTTATTTTATTTTTCATTCAGTTAATATTTAAAAACAAGGCTCCCATCTAGGAATGTAATGCCCCTCTTTTGATCCCTAGATTAATAGTGTATGTGTGTACATGGTTAAAGGCTAGATGGCTTATAAATTTAATAATAATAATAATAAGTCACAAATTATAGTTGGAAATTGATAAGATTCATACAGGCCTATGATTCCATGAGGGATTTGTGTAGCTAGAGAGGATAGAGCGAAATTGTAACATTTTATTAAATCATTTTTGAATTAGTTACCAAAAGGATTTACATGAGGTTCTTTGTGAAGCCACATGGCACATTGTGAAAAATCATATTTTAGCCATGTTTTTTATGGTCGGTGGGGCGGTTCAAGGTAGGAGGGCATTCGTCATCCTTCTTTCCCATTATTTCTGATTTTTTCTTCTTGGAGAGAAGAGAAGAGTCCTATTGTAAAATAGTCAGTACTAGTTCATTGTATGAGAATATTGGTTATGTTCTAGTAAGGTTAAGATGGGTAGGTGTATGGATGGATTGACATTTTGAGGAAAACTATCCATAGCTAAGGATATATGGAGCTTCTATCATTGTGATTTCCTAACTAGATTATATGTCATCCCTAGAAAGAAATGGAATAGCTTGGGGACTATATTGTAAGAAAAAAAGTCCTTTCTTTGGGTTGTGCAAGCCAAAGGGGGAAGAGAGATGGAAAGTTGACATTATTTTTTGAGTAATTTTGATTGAACAAAATATGATAGCATCAGATCTTAGCTACATGTAAGTTATTAGAGTTATCTTAGACGCCTATCGTTGTGAATCCATAGTATTAGCTTGGGGTGACTTGGTAATAAGAGATTTGAAGTAGTAGTGTTTTTGGTTGGGAAGAATATATAATGTCTACAACTAGTGGGTATGGTTATTTAATAAAGATAAGTATTATGTATGCATTTTATTCATGATAAGTTTATTCTATTATTTCTCATTATTTAATGGCATGTATATATTTTTATTGATATACACTTTGTGAGAGACATGCTTACATGTTCATGTATATAATTTATTGATAGCTTTGCATGAGTTGTTCTTAACTACATGCCTCTTTATTGATGTAAAATGTATCATATTTCCAAAACTAGTTCAAGAACTCAAATTCTTAGGATACCATACCATTTAGGTGCATTACAGTTTTTTATTAGAAAGGAAATTTGTGGTAATGTTTCTTGATGTGGGGCTAGCCATGTTAGAATGTGGTATTAGGGTGAAGCTTCAACTACTAGGCCTATATGAATAGATATCAATGTGAATTTGGTAAGATTCATTGCTCTAGAGTTTCAATTTTTGTTGAAGTTATATGAAAATGGTGGTAACGGAGTGAAATCTGTAATTCTAAATATAATTATATGTATAATGGTTTTGGAGTGTCGAATAGGTGAGTATTATGTCATAATCAACCATGTAGAGGTTATTATACGGATTTCATGGTGTACTATACAATTTTTTTTGAAAAATTATGTGCACCCATTAATGTCCTAGAGTATTTTGATTTTGAAAAAGATACTTTAGAATTTACCATAGAATTGGTTAAAATTTTCTAAATTAAAATGAATTATCGAAATAGTTTTCCAAAAATCACTAATGAAGAAAAATGAAGACCACCGAAAATCTTAAGTTTTTTATTGACGAGAAATCAGTTCATTTGTAAATCATCAAAAGAAGTTAGTGCAGGTCACATATCCAATAATTCATAAGGTAACAAGTTATTTGACATGAAATAGAAAGAGAAAAACCTCGGCATAAATATATATATCTTTTATTCTAACCATCTTCTCAATCTCACTCTTCAACATTGCCTTTACCAACTCTATTTCCTTTTTTTCTATAAGAGTATCATTTTCATTCTTTATCTAATTTATAACACTATTATCCTTGTTATGATATATGATTAAATTCATTCGAATTGTATCCTTTTGGATATCTTACACATACATATCCTCCTATTTAAAGTATTTATTTAGCACCTTCCTTGATCACAACCTCCTCTCTCTATATATATTCACCCTATGTTTCATAGCCATGACATATATATACACATACATATATATACATATACACACATACACATACATACATACGTACATACGTACATACGTACATGCGTACATACGTACATACATACATACATACATACATACATACATACATACATACATACATATATATATATATATTCATAGTGTCTCTTTGAGATCATTTGATCTAGCTATTATTCACTATGGTCCCATCCATTGATGGTCTTACCATCCATGTGGAGGTTGATTTTGTTGGCAAATTCAACGCTCTAGCTTCCTCCCCAGATTGAATGGTGTGGATCGAATGGTAAGGAGGTTAGGGAAATGACCCTACTCATCCCTGGTGGCACCGCCTCATTTGCAATTGTTTAAAAACGAGCCTGGAGCTCTACTCCCATGTTTGAAACCCTATTGTAACCTTTGTTACAATCATCAACGAATATTTTCCTTCAGAAACTAAATCTTGAAATAGTTTGGAGGAGTTTAAAGCCATAGCATGTGAATATTATATTGATTACTTACAATCAAAGGTAATTTTGAACTAAGGTTCTTTGAAATTATGGATTTTGAAAGAGCTAAAGGTTGATATTTTAATGAGTGAAATCTCCTATATTTCTTGTCAAGCATGTAACTAATTATGTTTTCCAATTGCGCAAAGAGATCAATTAAAAATAAAAGTAGACCATCGGATCACTAGATAATTAATTAGAAGGGAATAACTAATCCTAGTGGTTGTGTCATGAAGGCTACAAGTTCAATGATCTCTATGGTTGGCATTCTTCATATGGCATCACCATGCTCAAAGAAAAATTTGTGACTTGCTTTATATCTTTAAGGTTTGAAATGGTATATTTTTGGCTCAAGTTATCTATGTTATGCAGTATGCATCAAGGATTGAATTGAATCTGCTGAGGCTCATTTTAGCTATGACAACGTAAGCATGGTGTGTGACAGCTTACCTATTGAATATGAAGTTGTGATTTGTATGGAATGCATTAATTTTTGTTTTAGTTATCAAAGGAATGAAATCAAAATGCATAATCTTATCATGTTGAATTCCCACGTTGACTCTTTCCTTCGGGATGTAATGTATGCATAGTAAATGTGGAAGGGTTGATTTGGAATGTAGTAAATAAATATATTAATTTGGACCTAAAAGTCCACATCGTTTGATCTAGTGTAGCCACTATATATATGGATTTAAATACATATCTTAATGACCATTGCAAGGTTTGATGGAGTGAGTTTTAGAACCAGCAAAGGATTACTATGTGCATGGATCACTAAAAATAGTGAGGGTCAAAGTGTCATGAAAATTGTGTGCGTAAGCTTAAAGGCCGATTGATATATTGTCTTTTAAAGATTGAGATAAATGATATATGTTATAACTATATGTAATGGTCGATACTGTAATGGTATTAAATGAAAACATAACAAGGAGTTGTGCCCAACGGATTATGTCACCACGGTTACCTAGCCTTAAAACAAAAAAAAAAAACATCGTGCTCCTCCCTGTAGCCTCGATACCACAAACTAATTTAAGTAACCAAATTAAGAGTTTTATCAAGTAAATAGTGATTTACAATCTCAATGGCTCATGTATACCAATGGTATGTTTTCTTGTGTAATTTACAAGCACATAGTAAATGGAGTGATCGCACATCGTGATTTGTTGCAAGAAGATTTATGGATATAAATACCATACTTGCATATACTGTGGAAACAAGGTGATGGCTCATAACATTTCATAGATGTCTGCCTTATATTGGTAAGCATGTCTAGCTGAATCAAAATTTGGAAATCGTGAAATAGGGTTATAGAAGTTTGCAACCAAACAATAACCTGTCAATTAAATTTGGAAATCGTGAAATAGGGTTATAGAAGTTTGCAACCAAACAATAACCTGTCAATTATATGTTAACCACATACTGTGGATAAATTTTATGGTTTCTAATAGTCATAATTCTTCGAAATGGTAGGAGGCTATGACATTCCACAAAGACAGAATGGTATTACCAACAGATTGTTTTTTCCGCCGTTTGCTTGAAATGAGTTAATGTTTCCGGAGTTTTCTCAAAACCCTGTGCCATTGAACTATGTGGTTATGGAATACTTTGAAAGCATGTGATTTAAAGTACAACAACACCTTTTCAATTGAATGGATAGAGAAAATCCTAGTAAGGATTATTGGTTTCATTTTTCGATCCGCCATGTCTATCTTTTCATATGCCTTATCCACTGAGCGAGTGGTGTTCAGGTGCAATGGCTTATCAAGTTGCATATATGTACATACGCATTCTGGAAACAACTAAATTTATGTGGAATCATTTACCCCAAAAAACAACTCAGTGGATAACGATCATCCTGGTTATCATGCCATAAAAGAATTCAGTTGGATAATGTTTATCCAAATTTCTCCCATCTGAAAACGTAAATCATTTAGGATTTCCCTGATTGCAAGTAAAACTCTATTTTTCCTCCATCTTAAAATCTATCTCTGTTAAATATCATAGTTTCGGTGGGCTACTCGACATAGAAAAGGCTGATGAGTGAAGGAAATCCCCACCTCTGTCATAAATGATCTGTGTTGCACTTTTCTTGTATCTAGGGGGATTACGACTATGGACGTTGAAATCAGGTGATGAAGATATGTTCCTTAAGTAGCTATGGTGCCAATGTTTTCATTTATGAGTCGGAAGATTCCTTCAATATTTAACGGGAACCATGGGTCCTGCACTTCAGTAAATTGCATGGGAAAATGAAGCTGAGGCTGAAGTTTGGCGAGACAATCTCGAGTCACTGCCTTTTCCCTGTTATGTCCATCATTAATGATTCCCTAGCCATTATTGATGGCCTCACTACCATGGTCGCCTTTATACAATTTTTATGGATTCAATCACAAAACCCTCATGTGGGATGGACTCGTCAGAAGCTCTTTGCGAGTGATTACAGTACCATGCATTTTTTTTAATTTTCACTTCCAAAATATTATTTCAGGATCTACAAGGTTCATTTGATGGAGGGTCGTCATTTCATTATTGGCACTTCTAACTTAGGTTACTTTATTTACTTTACTGTGACACCTATTGCTTACTGCAAAGAGTGGATATGTTGGTCACATGCATGTGGATTTATCATCATCTCATTTCCACAAATTCTTTTTCTTTCAGCATTTCTCCTACTCTTATCATTCTAGGTTGACCTTTGTTATCAAGAAAATAAGAAGGATGATGAGGAGGACGACGAAGATGATACAAATTTCATTTGATTGCCTAAACAAACAAGAAGTAAACCTATTTATGTTTTAACCCCTGGTGAACAATATACAAGATGTTGTCTATTTTGGCATCATTTACATATCTGAAGTCGACAAAAATTTGTTATTCTAGTGGAGGACTGGCTTGCTATGGAATATGTTTCCCTGCGGCAATTTTTGAGGTATACTTTTTACCTTTACTTGGCTAAAATTTACGGAGTGCGCTTTAATTTTTTTTGTTGTCTCATAATCGCAAATTTGAGGGCAACTGGGATTGGAGGCCGACTTTGTGGTGAAGAACCTCCTTGAAAGCCTTCACTTAATTCTTGGAGGGAATTGGTCTAGATGACATCACTGCCTAGAGAGATTGACGTAGTGCTTTTAGCATTACAATAATAATTTTCCTCCCTGATATTGTGGGCCAAATTTCAAGAGATACTATTGTGCATTGCTTGTTTTTTTAATAGAAGGCCACCTATGCCAACATTATAAGAAGTTTATTCTTTATACGCACTTCATAGTAATCTTTGCACTTATTATTGAATTTCTCAAGTCTAAGTATTATATTTCATACACCATGATGGATAACTATAGTAGCATTGCGTGGAGGAGAAACCGTGTAAGGTTATATGGGAACAAATAATTTTGCAATGTGTTATATAACATAAAACCTTGAAGCGTTGTAGTGGAGTAGAGAGTAATGCAAAGAAAGGACAAGAATTAACATATTGATTATTTCAATAAGTAGAAATGGTCAACCATAAATTTACTATTTTATTGTGCTATTTATTGAGTGTTAGGAATTACATGCAATTAAGTGGGATGTTATACCCACAGTGATAATAAGATATCCAATTAGATAACATGTAGTATATATGTAAGAAGAATATATATCATTGAAATTGAGGTAAGAGAAGGCTCAAATACTAAATGCCTCGACATAAGAGGAGTAAAGTGTATAAACAACTTTAGGAAGAATAATTGATATATTATGTAATGAAAGTTATGAATAAATAATGGTGGTGAATAAGTGATTTTTAAAGTATGGTTATTGTATTGAAAGTTTAGATGATGGATTTTAGTGGTGTGGTCATCATGACTTGTAAATATGAATGCAAGGGTTGAAAGAAGTAATGGTGGATAAAGAAAGTTTGAATCCTATGTTTAACTGCGGCCAATAGGTCTCTTCTTCCATACTGTCATCATATTATTTGGCCATATTAAAATTAAATTATGAGTTGTATGATTGTGATGCAAGGAAATAGCTGAATAAAATACAAACTAATGCCCGTAAAGAGAGTCCCTCCAAGGAAATAGATTAATGGAATGAAGTTTATACTTATAGAGATCTCAGGGAGGGATGGAAAATAAAGGGAAGAACTTTTGAACTCTTATGAGGTAATTGGTAAACAAAAATAGATAAAATGACAAGTGCTCTTTCTATAGATAATGGCCAACACGAGGAAAAATAAAAAATAAAAAGTATATAGATGGAATCTATATAGGTCATACGAAATAAGTTCATGACATTCTATCAATATTAGTAGAAATTGATGGTTAATTCATTGGTTTCCATCCTAGAATAGATTCTTAAGGTTTTCCTTAAATTGTATCTATTCACGAAGTTTCCCATGAAACATCGTTAAGTTCCTAAAACACAGGTCTTTGTACTCCAAATATACACCATTGAAGGGAACTGAACTTTACCAAGTCATTATTCTGATTTTCTGTAGTAAAATGCATATGTAATTAGACATGCATAGTTTGGAGCCTACAATTTTTTGTTTGAATAAAGAAATATTCTAATAATTGTAACTAAGATATACAAGCAGCATAATTTATATTTCCAATATAGACTAAACTAGCGTCAGAATTGTGATACACATGTAATACAATTTACTGTATACATGTGGAAGAAGACATCATACATTAATACTTTTATGACTGTTAGGTCCCTATAATACTTGTGTAACTCCTTATTGTTATTAGTAAAACCCCCTTATTATATTGTTGTGCCCATGTAGTCCCCATATTGTTATTATTGTGCCCCATAGAAGCGCACTATTTTTATTATTATGTCCTTACATTATTATTGTTATGTTGGCTATGATTATATTATGACCCCTTAGACTCCTATATATAGAAAGGAGGTATTGTCAATTGTATCATCCATGAATTGTTCATTTGTGTATTGTAAAGGAGGTTTTCCCCTCAAAGAGGCTGAATCCTAAGGTGTTTATCTTTCTTTTCTATCTTTTTTTGAGTTGGTTTTATAACATTTGGTATCAGAGCTTTGGATTCTAAGGTTTTTCTGCTCCAAACAATTCATCGTGGAATTTTCACTATAATGTTTTTGCTACAAAGTTTCAGAAGCTAAAGAAAAAACCCATTTGAGCCTAAATATTTCTGCACCTCCAGTCAAAATTTCAGATCTTCTCTCGCTATATTTTTAGAGATATTATCTAAGGAAGTTAGGGTTTTTGAAAACTCCAAAATTCCATCTCAAACAGGTCATCGTGGAATTTTCACTATAATTATTTTTCTACGACGGTTTAGACTCGAAAATTAAAACCCATTTGAGCTGCAATTTTGGTGAATCTCAGGCCCGAATTTTAGATCTTGTTTCATTATGTTTTCAGAGATATAGTCCAAGACATTTAGGGTTTCTATAGGCTCCCGAATTACATCCCAAATAGGTGACCTAAATAATTTTATATCAAAATACTCAAGTCATTTAGGGTTTTTGGAGGCTCCCGAATTACATCCCAAGTAGAGGATTGATGTCTCCATAGGGACTTTAAAGGATAACATTCAACATGAGGTTCATCTTTGGGAACCTGACTCATTAGAGAAGGCATTTAGGTTGGTAAGAAAAGTGGGAAGCAAAATTATATCAACAAGGAAGTCTACCCCTCACAACTATAAAGATGGAAGTGTTGTTTTTCCTAGTCTTCCACAACCTACAAGGTTGACACCACAACAATTGGAAGAAAAAAGAGCAAAGGACTTTCTTAAAATTGTGATAACAAACACATTAAAGGTCATAAGTGTGCTAAGAAGAAATTATTTTACATTGACTGTGAAGAGGAGGAAGAAAAGGATCAAGAAACATCAAAAGAAGAGGATATACACTAGGAACCAACCCCAAAGAATGAAGAAATGAACCCGACCATATCTTGTAAAACATTGGCAAGAATTACCACTCCTCAAACTCTCAAGGTAGAAGGACATATCAAGAAGAAAAAGGTTCAAGAAGTGAAAGATCACATCGAGAAAGAAGAAATGAATTTGACCATATCTTGTAATGCATTGGCCGGAATTACCACTTCTCAAACTATCAATATAGGACATATCAAGAAGAAAAATGTTCAAGAATTGAAATATCACATCAAGCATCAAGAAATGAATTCGACCATATCTTGTAATGCATTGGAAGAAATTACCACTCCTCAAACTCTCAAGATAGAAGAATATATCAAGAAGAAAAAGATTCAAGCAGTGAAAGATCACATCAAGCATCAACAACAAGTTCTCCAACTTTTAAAGGATAACACCACTTTGGTGCAGAATCGAATGAAACAACAGGCAGATCAACATCACAGTGAAAGAATTTTTGATGTAGGTGATAGGGTATTTTTATGGCGACATCTCAAGCAAGCTATTTATGAGAAGGAAATGTTGGCAATACTACATGCACTTAAGAAATGGAAACCTTACCTAGTGGGAAGACACTTCAAGGTAAAAATGGATCATGATAGTCTTAAATAATTTTTAGAACAAACATTACCTCTAGAAGAATAGAAAAAATGGGTCACAAATATGTTGGGTTAAGACTTTGAAATCATCTACAAAAAAGGGAAGAAAAATGTTGTTGCAGATGCACTCTCAAGAAAGGATGAGGATGTGGAAGCATTTTTTTGTGCTATTTCTATTATCCAACCAGATTGGATAAACGAAGCAAGAGATGAATTGAAGAAGGACAAAGAAGTGTGGCCACTCATTCAAAAATTGTAGAAGATCCCAGTTCAAGCAATATTTCTAGAACTTGACAAGGAAGGAAAAATCATATTGGAACCTGGAGCAATCACAGAAACAAGAACCCAACATCTATGAAATAGATCAATTTCATAGTATCTCATCAAGTGGAAGAACTTACCCGTTGAAGATTCCACATGGGAGGACAAGAATTTTATATAGAAGCATCAAGAATTACTCAAGTGTTGAGGACAACACTTTTTGAAGGAGAGGGGCATGTTAGGTCCCTATACTACTATTGTAACCCCTTATTGTTATTAGTGCAACCCCCTTATTATATTGTTGTGCCCATGTAGTCCCCATATTTTTATTATTGTGCCCCATAGAAGCCCACTATTGTTATTATTGTGACCTTACATTATTATTGTTATGTCAGATTTGATTATATTATGACCCCTTAGACTCCTACATATAGAACGGAGGTCTTGTCATTTGTATCATCCAAGAATTGTTCATTTGTGTAATGTAAAGGAGGTTTCTCCCTCGAAGAGACTGATTTCTAAGGCGTTGATCTCTCATTTCTATCTTTTTGTGATCTGGTTTCATAACAATGACCTTCATAAGTAGGTCAATGGGACTGACACCCAAATGTAAATTTAGAGTAAATACATGATGGGAGTTTGAAAGCAACTCCGAGTGCTTCTTAATTAATAGCAGTAAGATAGTATTAATACAATCTCAAGGGAACATTCTCAAATTCACTCCAATTATAATGTCTCAATTATTATAATTCGCGGTATGTAACCTCAAACTCCACAACCTTGATGTGCATAGATGGGTTCCATTAATAATATCTCACAAATAGGAACCTTTCATATCTATAATAAGGAAAAGATGTGTCAAGTAGAATGATGGTAGATCTTAAGAATGTACTTTCTGGGGAAACATATAAGATTGAAATAATCTGTATGCTTCTACTATATATAAACAAAGTATACATGCTTTAAGAAAAAAATGACAAAGAGATTAGATATGGTAGAGCAATTCAGAGTAGCCTAATGAATAACAAAAATTATACACTAGATTCGGAACATGGTTGTTCAAAGTAATAAACAAATTCTTGGTAAACCTAAAAGGTTTTGTATTATCACAACTTATGATGATCTAAGGATATTATGCTAGTAGTAAAATAATGCATGCCCAAGTAAGGTGTGACATATAAAAGGTTCTAGAAGAGAGATAATAATGAACCATGCAATAGCTCATTGTTAAATCAATAGGATGATTTAACCATGTTGGATGGCTAAGTGGTACTGGTAAGCGAGATTTTTGTGTACAAAGATAATTGGTTTTGATAAAATGATATCTAGCAATCTATTCAAATCAATTGACAATTGTACAATCTGATATGCATATTTTATACCACTATTTCCTATCTAGCAATCTTGGGAAGTCTATCTATCAAATTGCATGGATAGTGTTGTCTAGTTTTGAATATGAAAACATATCAATTATTGCATAAACAATTTATTTTAAGGAATTTAACAATTGATGAATGATATTCTACTAGGTCATGATCTAGTGTAAAGTGGGGTATCAACATGCTAATGACCTAGGTTCACACCCTAGTACACATAGTGCCTAAAAACTTAATGGGTGTGGAATTGAAAACATGGTAACATTCACTTATGATTCATGTATAGGAGGTGTATGTAATTACATACTGATTGTTCGATTGATTTTGAAGATACACTGAATTATTCATGGCCAACAAGGTGTTGGGAGTAGTGGTAAAAAAAAGAAAACAGGAAATCAGAAGGCATAACTAGATTATGTGTGGAGTACTTTTGAGTACCAAACAATTATTTTCTTGGCTAAATACAAGGTTAAGATTGTTATTAAAATTCAAATATAACATTGAATTCCATACTAGACTAACTATCATAGTAAATAACCTATGGTATGATTGTGTGTAGGTCATATCCTATTGTTATTAAAACCTTGTCTAAGTGATAGATTCAATCCAAAAACTCAAAGTTATTGGTATTGTAAAGTGGTACTATGCATGATTACCTCTATGTTATCATTTTGCTAAAATTTTCCTACAACCACAAGATACATGAAAAGGATTAGCTAAATAAAAGCACTTGAATACTTTGACATAAAATTATTCAGTTATGCTCTGGTTGTACAAGTTGAACATGTCCATGAATTCCTTATTCTCCAATCCACAAACTGAGCATGGTTTGAATGGACTTGCCTAAAGGTAGTGGGAATAAATAAAGGAAATTATGGTGTGGACTTGATGTTATGCTAATTATACTAAAATTGTTTGAAAATAGGTCGATAAGGTACATGTTGTGCATGTAATGCTATGGACATTTGGTATTGTGCACATTTGGTACATAAGGTATTGATGTGGATGCAGGTATTGCATGAGGTTCGATGACGTGTATAGGTGTATGTGTGTGAGGCACACTATGTGTATGTGCACATGGTTGAGGAGAAGGCACCGAGTGGTTTTCTAATGTAGAAACCAATCCATGGTGTGTGCAGAATAAAGACATAAGTGGAAGTTAATGGTTGATTAAAGGATATGTATCTATATTTTATTTCAGTTTTAATATGCATGAAATTTATGATTTTGGTCTATGATGATTACATGTGATATTTTTATACATGTTGGTTGGTCAAATGTGCTTGTTTGACATGTTGTGATTGATGCAAGGAGACTGCAGGAAGCGATTGTTTAGTAAGAACACAAATGCATTGTAAGAGCATGCATTTCTTCCTATTATAATTCAATGAAAATGAGGAAACATAGTTAAATGGCAGGAAATATTAACCATATTTACTCAAATAGTAGTATTGTTATATCAAGTTATGATATTAACTATGGTAAACAAAATTGAGTTTTGTTTTTATGGCATCTAAAGTCTCTCACAGAATTGATTGAACAAATGTTACAGGTAGCAATTGAAGGATAATTGCAGTAGAACTCCTTTGTAACCTATATATCAAAAGATTTGTTTCAGGTGGCAAGGCCATGGGAACCTGAAAATTTAGAAACAGCTACCTGTGAATGAGAAAATAAATTGTAAGATGTAGTCATACACCAAGGACGGTGTAAATCTAATGGGGGGGGGGGTATGTAACACCCCTCTGTTATACGTAACACTTTGTTGACATAAGCTAAGAAAATCTAGGTCTGAGGTATACCAATGAAATTAAATACTTTATTATTAAACAAATTATAAATATAATGTAATGATTTGGAAAACGAGACACCAAGAGATGAGATTCCTGCCAAATTAAATCTCACTAGCGAATGGGAATTGATAACTCTTTCATCATAAGATTTCTAGATCCAAGTCTAGATAAGCTTAATGGATTGGGAGATAAATATCCATTAATTTACTTAGCTAGAGAAATATGTTAAGTTTAAGAAAAATATAAAAGCCTTATGGGAGAGAAAGGCAAGCTTTTATGAGGAAAAGTCTCGGGGGAGAGAAAGGCGATATTTTCTGGGAAAAGCCTAGGAAAATGGATAAAAAGATCCATAAAAGTGGAATGCCACTAAAGGAAACCATATCATAAAAGAGGGAATTAAATATCCATTAATGAGATCAATAAGAGGCAGTTGATCCATGGCAAGAACTCACGTGAGGGGGTGAACTAGATGAAGTCAGTTCTAGGTTAAGTGGTGGTGCTTAGTTTTCCAAGTGGCATTCTCTCTGCTAATCTGAGTTGATTTAAGTGCATTGGATGTTATGTATGTTGAATATTTACTCTTTATGTTATGTTGTCAAATATTTAAGCATATGAGTATAATTTCAAGTGATATCTTGGTGTGTAAAATGATTGAATACTCATGCATGTGAAAATTATTGTATATATAAAAGAAATCAAAGTTATATGTAGTGATTGGAGCATTTGTAAGCAGTTGTTGATAATGGGTAAAGGAGGTATGTGACAGGTACGCCCATTTCTTATATTTATTTTCTTGATTTTTTTAGACATAAAAGTTACACGGCTTATCATGGCCACAAGCCTCAATACAACAAACAAGAATTATACGGGGTTAGGGTTTTGTAATGTCCGAACAACACTTAATATTAATTTTTTGATATATTTATGGTTAAGTTCCCTCATATGGACATTTTTTATTATTCTCTTTTAGCAAAATTTTGTAAGCTTGATATATAGTTAAGATTATAATTCTGAGGCTCTCTATGGTCTCATTTTTGTGAAAGATTGTCTACACTTATTATTATTATTATTATTATTATATTATATTATATATATATATATATATATATATATATATATATATATATATATTGGTCATTACTTATGGTAAGCAACTTGGAGAGGTTATTATGGGTTAACTGCATTATGTTAAAGGCATGGTCAAATTCTGAAATACTTTCTTACAAATGGTCTTACCCTTAATACATGTTAAGTACTATTTTCTTTCTTTTGTTTACTTGCATGCATAGTTATAATGTTGACAATACTTTTGCATAATGTTTTAGACATAAAAGTTACACGGCTTATCATGGCCACAAGCCTCAATACAACAAACAAGAATTATACGGGGTTAGGGTTTTGTAATGTCCGAACAACACTTAATATTAATTTTTTGATATATTTATGGTTAAGTTCCCTCATATGGACATTTTTTATTGTTCTCTTTTAGCAAAATTTTGTAAGCTTGATATATAGTTAAGATTATAATTCTGAGGCTCTCTATGGTCTCATTTTTGTAAAAGATTGTCTACACTTATTATTATTATTATTATTATTATTATTATAAATATATATATATATATATATATATATATATATATATATATATATATATATATATAGATATATATATATATATATATATATATATATATATATTGGTCATTACTTATGGTAAGAAACTTGGAGAGGTTATTATGGGTTAACTGCATTATGTTAAAGGCATGGTCAGATTCTGAAATACTTTCTTACAAATGCTCTTACCCTTAATACATGTTAAGTACTATTTTCTTTCCTTTGTTTACTTGCATGCATAGTTATAATGTTGACAATACTTTTGCATACTGTTTTTCAGGTGGAAAGGCCATGGGAACCTGTAAATTCATAAACAACTACCTGTGAAGAAGGAAATAAATTGTAAGATGCAATACTACACCAAGGATGGTGTAAATTTAAGGGGGGGTATGAAACACCCCTCCGTTATATGTAACACTCTGTTGTTATCATGTCAGACCCAAGATAAGACTAAGTTGTAACATAAAAGCTAGGTCTGAGGGGTAACAATATAAGTAAATAATTTAGTATTAAATAAATAAAGGTAAATTAATCACTTGGAAAATGAGACACCAAGAAATGAGACTCTTGCCAAAATACCATTGGTGAATGGAAATGGTTAATTCTTTCATGATAAGACTTCTAGATCAAATTCTAGATAAGCTTAATGGATGGGAGATAAATATCCATTAAGTTACTTAGCTAGAGAAAGATTTTAATTTTAAGAAAAACATAAAATCTTTGCGGGAGAGAAAGGCAAGATTTTATGGGAAAAGCCTCGCGAGAGAGAAAGGTGAGCTTTTTTGGAAAAAACCTAAGAAAATAGATAAAAATATCCACCTAAAAGCGGGACGCTGCTAAAGGAAACCATATCATGAAAGAGAGAATTAAATGCCCATTGAAGAGATCAACAAGAGGGAGTCGATCCATGGCAAGAACTCTCAGCTTGGGGGTGAACTGGAGAAAGTCAATTCTAGGTTGGGTGGCAGTGCTCGATTTTTCAAGTGACATTCTTTCAGTTACTTTGGTCTGATTCAGTTGCATGGGATGTATTGTATGTTTTCTCCTCACTCTTTATGTTATCAAATATCTCACCATATGTTATAGTTGCATGTTTTAACTTGTTTATGAGAGTGATTGAAGGCTTATGCATGTGACCACTATTGAATATAAATTAAATCAAAGTGTAAACTTTAGTGATGGGAACATAATATGTGTTTATTAATATTGGGTCAAGGAGCTATGTGGCTAATGTTAATATTGGATCAAAGAGGTATGTGACAATAATATTAGGTTTAATATTAGGGTTTATAATATTGAGTTTTATAATGCTAGAGTTTATAATATTTGTTTTAATAATAAGGTTTAATATTATGACATTAGAATGGTACAAAAATCTATCCAACATCGCATTGTAGCAAACGTTTTCATATTGCAACAATTGATTTGAGAATCATTGTCACAATGATACATTATGCTGCAATTTATTTTGCGTTGCATTACGACCTTACAAAATTGAGTTTTAATATTACGGTTTGTAATATTTGGTTTATAATCTTAATCCTATGGTATATTATTAATATTATTGTTTAATATATTGAACTTAGGGTTTATAATCTAATGGTTTATTATTAATATTAGCATTTATAATACTAATTGTAGAGTGTATAACGTTAATATTATGGTTTATAATATTAATATTAATGGTTATAATGCTAGGATTTGATATATTAATCTTAGGGTTTAATATATTAATCTTATGGTTTATAATATTAACGTTATGATTTATAATATTTGGTTTAGTATTAGGGTTTAATATTGTGACGTTGGAATGGTGCAAAGATGTATCAAATATCGCACTATGACAAACATTGTCTGAATGCTACAATCAATTTGACAATAATTGTCACAATATTATATTACAATGCAATTTATTTGAAAGCACATTGCATCGTTAGAAAATTGGGGTTTAATATTAAGATTTAACATTAATATTAATCCAAGGTAGTAAGCATCTCTTTCAGATTAATCACATTAATATTACTTGGTCAACGTTTCGAACCAATTCTTGTGGTTCATCCTCACGACAAAGGTGAAAAAATCCATAAATCCTAATGAATAAACTACAAGGATGCGTCGAAGTCCAGAATTAGCTATTAAAAACTAGCCGTTAGGAATTAGTGATGTAATTAATAAAATAATATGTATTAATTTTTAAATTCTAATTAAAGGCTAACTGTTATAAATTAGTCGTTAATTGTTTATATAAATATGAAATTATTTATTAATAATATTAAGTTATTATATATTATTTATTATAATAACCAAATATTAAATTATTTATTAAGAATATTAAATATATATATATATATATATACATAATATCTCTGCGGCTCTCTGCGGATCTCGCTCAGGGACCTGTTTTCGTTAGCAAGGGATCTGTTTCCATTGACATTTTAGCAGTTGCGGCTCTCCACACATCCAGCGGCTCTCTGCGGCTCTCCATTGAGGGTTCTCTGCGGCTCTCCATTGAGGGTTCTCTACACATCCAGCGGCTCTCTGCGGCTCTCCATTGAGGGTTCTCGCATATATATCCAGCACTCGCATTCTGAACTCGCATATATTTAAACGCATGTATTTAAACGCATGTAAACGCATATATTCTATATTATGTGAGATAATAGAATGGAGAATATAGTATTCTCGCAGGTCTAGTATTCTCGCAGATCTCTTATGGTTCAGATCTCGCAGGTCTTTACTCGATAAGACAGAACTTCAGGGCTTTGCGTCGATCTCGCAGGTCTAGTATTCTCGCAAATCTCGCAGATCTCTTCTGGTTCAGATCTCGCAGATCCTCTTTAGATCTGCGGTTTAGCTTTCGATCTGGTGCAGATCTGCGTAAAATATGGCTCCTAGCTTCGCAAAAATAACTGGTGGCTCATCCGCCTCTGGAGGGCAATCTCCTGCCCATATCGTGAGTGAAGCCCCAGCTCCCACTATCCAAGTGGTCCAGGACTCACTCGATGAAGCTTTGAAGTTCTCTGAAAGTGCCCTAATTTGCCGGTTCAATGGTTTTTGGCCGCGGCTGATAGCACTCCACAATTGGATCTCGGAGGTATGGAAGCCTATCATTTCTGATGAAATAAATATCTACCCCTGTGCTAGAGGTTTCTTTATAGTAGATTTTGAAAATCCTGAAAGAAGACAATGTATTCTAGATTCCAGCCCTTGGTTTTGGGAAAAATCAGGCCTATTCATGAAGCCATGGAACCCATCATTCGATCCCTCTACAGTAGTGATAACCTCAGCACCAGTTTGGGTGAGATTGCCAAGCCTACCCTTGCATCTCTGGAATCTCTCCTCGCTAAAAGCCATCGGAAATGCAATTGGGAAATTTTACTGCAGGTGCCCAGAAACAGAGGAATATGCCAGAACCACCTATGCACGCATCTGTGTGGAAATGGATTTCAGCGCCGGATTCCCAGATGAAATAAACCTAACAAGTAAAGACTATGTGTGGAACCAGAAGCTTGATTATGAAAGTGTCCTCTTCAGATGTCGATCGTGCTTTGAGACGGGGCATCTAGCCAAAAATTGCCCAAAAGCCTCTGAGAAAAATTTTGCTAGAAAAAACCACCATAGATCTACATGGTGGGAAGGAGCACAAAAATAACACTACACTGTCATCAAAGAAGAATATTCTAGAGAAAACTCTGAGTCACAAGAAATCAAGGAAGAAGGAAACAACTCTCAAAGCAAGCAAGGAGAAAGCCCGCCCCAACAAATCAACAGTTATGAGGATTTGAATACCGCAGAAAATAAATCTTCATTTAACAGCGAAGCAGATCTCCTAAACCAAACTTCTCTGACTATAGATCGCGAAGCTAAGACACCAATGTCCCAAGAACCAGAAGAGATGAAGGAGATGCAAGACAAAGGAAGTTGGAAGACCGTAGAGAAAAGAAAGAAAGCTACAACACCAATCTCGCCAAGAAAGACGAGGAGCCAGACAAGTAAAAATTAAGAAAATTGTAGGTCCGATAGACCAATTTGGTCTCAGTGGACGTTAACCATCATCATCACTATTTATTATAATAACTAATAAAAAGACTAGACTCGAATAAAACAAAAACATATTAGTATTAAAAAATACAAATTAACCCTCTTTCTATTTCATAAATAAATAAAATTAATATAAATATAATATAATATTTACTAATTTTTTATACATATATGAAATTATTCAATGATAATAATACTATTATTTATATATTATTTATTATTTTATATAAAAGAAATTATAATCACATAATTATAAATAAAATTATTATTATTGAATAATTTAATATATATGTATAACACTTGTGACTCAAATTCATACAAACATATAAATCTTAAAGAATAATGGATGTAGAGATACATTCAAATTATTTCAATAGGATAGAAAAAACAAATAATGTAAGATATAATGCTTATATTTACTACTCTTAATTTTTACCTAAATACACTAAGTATTATTATAATGGTATTTTTATTTAACTTAAAATATTATTTTGAAATTTTAACCATATTTTTTACATAACGGAATATAAAATAGAGTATAAATAAAACATATAAAATTTAAGTAATACTTTATATAATTAATAATAATAAAATTTATTATATAGTTATAACAATAAAATTTATTATGTAGTTATAACAATTATTATTAAAGCTTAGTTAAAAATATTTATATAGGAAAGATTATTTATTTTAATTTATGTTTTTAAGTAAATATTATATACATCATAGCATTCTATCTATTGTTGTAAATATTAAGAAAATAATAAATGTTTCTTATTATTTATTTACAAATTTTTTGTTTGTTTGTCAAGTTTTTTGTGCTCCTCCAGGCTTGACCTGTGGCTTGAGGAGTCATGACTCATGGGCACTAAGCCATGAGAGTCACCTGAGGATCACACCCAACCTTGGCCACACTAGCCCTTAACTGACTTAATTTTTTAGCATGTCTCCTCCCCCTAGCACAGGACACAACCAACCTCTGTGAGGTTTGATCCTAGATCACCTCCCCATCCTCAACAAGTTGTCTGAGTGAGATTTAAGTATTATTTATTTATTATTATTTAAATAATAAAAAATATTTTTAATATTAATTATTAGTTATTATCTTTATAGATGTTTTTTTAAGCATAGGGTTTTTAAAATTTTAATCTAATTTCAGTAGTTATTTGGTGGAACAATTTGACCTACACTAATTTTTAGTATTAGTCGCGATAAGGGTTAGATATTTATCTCAAAAAATAACTCCTAACCAACCTAATTTCCCCCCAAATGCCACCAAACCAACCCTATTACAACTCACAAGTGGAGAAAATGCTCCTAAAAATGAGCAAGCCCAAAACTTGAAACGCGTTCATATGGAAATAATGTCACATAGATTAATGGTCCTTTGAACTTTTCCAAGATGTTGCATTGATTCACCTAGTGTGAAAATATAACATGCAAAGGTGTTGAATACTTTGAACATAGCATCACTAAGTTAGCCACCAAAACACTATGTTGAGAAGTAACAATATTTGCATTGTCTTTACAATGTTTTATAATTTAGTGAAAAAAATGCCAATATTTAACAAGAAAAATACAATTCAATAAAAGATTCACCAAAAAATAATATATATAAATATTATATGATTGAAAAAATAGCCTGTAAATTTTTATATGTACCATGAGGATTTTCCCATTTATTATTGATCTGAAATGGGGACCTAAAGGCTTCTTGTAAACCTACAAGAACCTCTCCCACTCCAAAGCTTAAACAATTTCCAATATCTATGCTTATGATTGATAATTTGCGGAATTAAAAGAACTAGAAATAGGTGTATGCTTTGTTTGCCTTTAACTATTAAGTGCTTTAAGTTGATTTTCTTAAACTGATATAAAAACGTATAACAGTAAATAATGCAAATAATAACCAACACACATAACAGCAATATAATTAGGAGTTCACCCAACTCTCGTGGGCTACATCTCCATGAGCTCTTGTCAACTTGACTAGGTTCTTTGGGATTATGGCTTGAATTCTTTTACAAGCCTTTGACTCAACTCCATAGGTTTACAACTGAACCAATGGGCTTAGAATGCCATCTTACCCCTGGCTATCCTTTACCTGCAGACAAATCTAGGGTTTTCTAGACTAATTCTTTCTGTCAGTGCTCTGACTCCCTCAGAATTCTGCATTATCTCTGGAATTCCTTCTTCTGTCTTCTACAAAACAAACACCAGCAACAACTTTATCATTCGGTCTCTTTGTTGTCTAATACTTCATTGAAACATTTAGATGTTGCCTCCAACCTCTGGTGGCTTTGATCTGTTAAGCACTCTGGCTCTGCCTCCCAACCTCTGGTGGCTAACCTCCCTTAAGAGCATCTCTGGGTTCATTTTGTTTTATAACATGTTCTGTTACCACAAACGCTTAAAGCGTGAGCCGACTGTTCATTAAAAGAATCAGTTTACAAATGAAAGGAATGGAAGGTATGGCAGGTATGGGTAACCCAACCATTCGGCCTTCCTCCGGCATAAATCCTAAAACAGAACCCAATAATGGAAAATGCAGGAAACTTCATGGAAACCCAACCGTGAGCCTAAAGCCGGAACTCAAATGAAATTCAACCACATCTATAATCCTTTCATGTCTACACATATTGCAAGTTGCATGTCCTGTTACGCTACTCCTCTGATCGTTGATCTCTTATCTATCACTTATCACATATCAGCCCATCGCTTTAATCGGCAAGTCGCAAGTGCATTAGCCCTTTTTATTTGTTGTGATCCGATCGCCGATCGCATCAGCATTTCGCAGTCGCATTGCGCAATAGCCCACGGTCTTAACAACATCCCATAGCTAGCTCTGATGTGATATACATCACCGATTACCAATCGTCTATCCCGCTTTATCGCAATTGCAAATCGGCTCACCCGGGTTCTGATATCGCATGAAGGCCTTCCTCCGATGTGATATGTCAGAGATCGCAAATCGAGGATCCTTCAGCCTTTGGTTTAAGTCCTCCATTTGGAACCTTTCCAATGCAATATTTCCTTAAGGAACACATATTTTCCCTTAAGTCCCATTTAATAAGAAATGCCTCATTTTCTAAGGACATTGGGCAATTTTCTTTTTACAATATCTCCTTCATCCGGAGTCCGTTTTGGTCCATTCAAATTGCATTAGATTCAGAATGAAGAAATCTATGCAATGAGACTATTTCCAAGAGTATCATTTGACTTTCATTTTTGAGCATTAAAAAGTCATCAAGGATCATATCATGATGACACCTCCCAATTGGAAATCTTTTGAACCCCAAAAGACGGATATACTAATCTAAAGAGTAGATGAGAGTAACAACACCCTCTTCTTTCAGCCTCCATACACTTGCCTTGCATAGCTAGTGCCTCTGAGCAAAAACTCGAAGATAGTCAACACTTTCCTTCCTGGATGTGCTTGTCCTTCAGTTAAGAACTGTCTTCCTCCTTAACTTCATGCAAAACTCCTGCTGAGAAGGTTACATAAGGTATTTTGAACCTCTCCTCCTTGATCATTGATCCAAGGTGGCTCAAACAAATGTGAAGTTACATATTCTTCACAAAATTTTACATATGTACCTGTTTGACATGTTGTCAACAACAACAGAATTAAAGACAACAACTGGATGGCCTAAACTCTTGCTTCAACAAAAGAAATAGATTTTCACATCTTGTGAATTACCTCCATGTCTTTGCATCTGGTTACAAATGATTGACTAGTTAACAAGCCAACAAAACAGGACTTTACAAGAAATTGACCCTTCAAGTCATGCATGCACAAAAGATCTTAAGGATTATTTCAAAAGATGAAACACTTCATCAATCTCTCCTTTTTACAATCTTAGAAACCAAATCGAATTTTCCCAAGTCAATTTTACATTACATGCATGTTTAAAAATAAAGCAATCAACTCTTCAATTTAATTACACATACATGTTCAAAATACCAGGAAATCATCAACATCCCTGTGTGTATGCATATCATGCTTATGCATGTATTTCATCCTTCAACTTTCTCTTAAGTACACTGTACTTTCAAAGCTGAAATGAATATAATGTTTGCAACAATAAAGTGAGTCTACATACTCAACCTTTCCGGTCACCTTATCGATAAAACCCTTCAACTTGCATCTTGTTAGCAAAGAAATGCAAATAGATGTGATACATTTATGTTCGCATCAAAATATATGCAACTTTAATTGCATAAGAACTCTAAACATTTCTTACCAATCCATTTCAAAGGTCCTTCCTTTGTCTGCTCATCAACAGCAACATGTGAATCATCTTGAAACACATCATTTATGGAAAATTTCTTTCCATTCCTCCCATTCTCTCTTTCCACCTTCTTCAAGTTTCGTGGAAGCATTGTTGGATTCAAAGTCCAACAATTTTCAGCAATGTGTCCTTTCTTATGGCAATAAGTGCAACGCATGTTCATCTTCTTGACATCATATTTTTCCCTGTCCAATGGACCTTTGGCTTCTTTCCTCTTTTCCTTCAAAGGTTTCTTGTATGTGGCCATTCTCTTCCAACATCTAGAAACATTATGGCTATCCAAACCACAAAAGGAACATGCAATTCTTTTCCCATGCTTATATGGAAATTTACCATGCTTTACACAATCAAAAGGAATATGATTAGAACCAGATTTATACCTTTCTCTTTCACCTTTATTACGTTCATGAGGAGGTGAGTCAAATGAAGAAGTGGCTCCCTTTGGATCACCATCAATCTCTTCAATAGTTTCTGAGTTTCCACAACTCTCTGGTTCAAGTGCATGCTTATGAACATCTTCGTCTTGCAATGTATGTTTCAAACTATTGCATTCCCCAAGAATACAATCTTTACACTCCTAAGGTAGAAAACCTGACATGAAACTCCTTCTAGGAGCTGTTTTAGTTGACTTCATGGCTACTTTGGAACTTTCTACATAAGATTGTCCATAGCCAAGACCAAAATACTTAGGCTTGTCCTCAATCATTATTGGCTCAAAAATACCCTGTGAATGTTTGCCCAATCCTTTTCCTTCATAGCCCATTTGTGACATCAACTTGGACCATATGCTTCTTGTATGCTTTTCAAAAGAACCAACATAAACATTCTTAGAAGAATTTGAAGACAAAGAGGAATTGTTTACCTCTTCTTCAAGCTGATACTTGACCAAGGCTTCTTTGGAAACAAGGTGCTGTGTCTCCAACTCATGCATCATTTTCAGGTTCATATTTGCAATATGAAGTTGCCTCTCCATTTCCTGCAATTTGTCCGAAAGCAGCTGCTTTTCTTGCTTCATGGAATTCAACTACTCTTTAAGTATGATGCTCTTCCTTCCATCCTCATACATTTCTCTCACCATATCCATCATGGTGAATAAGTCTTACTTCATGTCTTAATTAAAGAATATTATGATGGAGGATTTTGAACTCACTGGTAGAAGTTGTCATTATAAAAATGAACAAAAGAATCTTCAACAAAATTTGGAATATATGAGAAATTTCTGAATTAAATGACTTCAGAGTCAAACTCTTATTCAAGCAGCCTTTTGCAACAAACCTCTTGTGCTTCAAGGATTTCTTTGACGTCCTTTGGGATAAGAAGAATGCCTTCAGCCCTACTTCCTTCTTGTCCTCTCCCAGACTTAACTATCAATAGTTTTCCCTTCGCCTCTACAAACTCACACAACAGTCAATTTGCAAACAATCAAACAACTAAATTCTTTCTACTGTTTGAACACCTTTCAAGTCAAACAAGCATATAGATTTCTCTATCAATCAAGCATTCTGATCTGATACCACTTGCATCATGATACAACCTACTTCATGATACAACCTTCTCTGGTATAACTTACTCTGATATAACCAACTCTGATACCACCTTCTTTGAAGGTGGGGTTAATCAACTTGATGCTCTGATACCACCCAATCTGAAATGGGGACCTAAAGGCCTCTTGTAAACCTACAAGAATCTCTCCCACTCCAAAGCTTAAACAATTTCCAAGATCTATGCTTATGATTGATCATTTGCGGAATTAAAAGAACTGGAAATAGGTGTATGCTTTTTTTTCCTTTAACTGTTAAGTGCTTTAAGTTGATTTTCTTAAACTGATATAAAAATTTATAACAAAAAATAATGCAAATAACAACCAACACACATAACAGCAATATAATTAGGAGTTCACCCAACTCTCATGGGCTACATCTCCATGAGCTCTTGTCAACTCGACTAGGCTCTTTGGGATTATGGCTTGAATTCTTTTACAAGTCTTTGACTCAACTCAATAGGTTTACAACTAAACCAATGGGCTTAGAATGCCATCTTTCCCCTGGCTGTCCTTTAGCTACAAATAGATCTAGGGTTCTCTGGACTAATTCTTTTAGTCAGTGCTCTGAGCTTCTCGAGCTTTTGGCTTCTCTGACTTCGTTAGAATTATCCACTGTCTCTGGAATTCCTTCTTCTATCTTCTGCACAACAGACACCAACAACAACTTGATCCTTTAGTCTCTTTGTTGTTTAATACTTCACTGAAGCATTTAGGCGCTGCCTCCAACCTCTGGTGGCTTCACTCTATTAAACGCTCTGGCTCTGCCTCCAAACCTCTGGTGGCTATCCTCCCTTAAGAGCATCTTTGGGTTCATTGTGTTTTATAACACGTTCTGTAACCACAAACGCTTAAAGCGTGGACCGACTGTTCATTAAGAGAATCATTTTACAAATGAAAGGAATGGCGGGTGCAGGTAACCTAACCGTTCGGCCTTCCTCCAGGTTAAATCCCGAAATAGAACTCAATAATGGAATACACAGGAAAACTTCACGGAAACCCAACCATGAGCCTAAAGCCGAAACTCAAATGAAATTCAGCCGCATCTATAATCCTTTTGGGTCTGCACATATCGCAAGTCGCATGTCCTGCTGTGTTACTCCTCTGATCGCCAATCTCCAATCTATCGCTTATCTCATACTGGCCCATCGCTTTAATCGTCAAGTTGCATGTGCATTGGCCCTTTTTATTTGTTGCAATCCGATCGCCTATCGCCGATCGCATCGGCATTTCACAATCGCATTGCCCAACGGCCAAGGGTCTAAACAACATCCCATAGCTAGCTCCAATGTGATATACATCGTCAATCACCAATCGTCGGTCCCGCTTTATCACAATCGCAAATTGGCTCGCCTGGGTTCCAATATCACATGAAGGCCTTCCTTCAATGCGATATGTTAGAGATCGCAAATCAGAGCGTCTTCAGCCTTTAGTTTAAGTCCTCCCTTTGGAACCTTTCTGATGTGATATTTCCTTAAGGAACACATATTTTCCCTTAATTCCCATTTAATAATAAATGCCTCCTTTTCTAAGGACATTAAGAATTATTTTTTTTACAATAACTCCTTCATCCGGAGTCCATTTTGGTCCATTCAAATTACATTAGATTTAGAATGAAGAGATATATGCAATGAGACTATTTCCAAGAGTATCCTTTGACTTTCATTTTTGAGCATTAAAAAGTCATCAAGGATCATTTTCTGATCAATTATAAATATAATTTTAGGGGGTTCTTAAATTTTTCCCTGAATATATTAATATTAAGGTTTATAGTATTGGGTTTTACAATTTTAGATTTTATAATATTTATTTTAAAATATAAGAGTTTAATATTGTGACATTGAATGGTACAAAAATATATTGCATTTTAGGGTTTACAATATTGGGTTTATAATATTGGGTTTTATAATGCTAGAGTTTATAATATTTATTTTAATATTAAGGTTTAATATTATGATGTTAGAATGGTACAAAAATCTATCCAATGTCGCATTGTAACAAACATTGTCATTAGACACAGACCTGCTTCTCCTCAGCGGCCTCTAGCTACTAAGTATTGACTTCTTCTGGACTAGAGAGATCGCGTACCTCCCTACAACAAGCAATTCGCTGCTGCCCTCAGCGGCCTCCTACTGCTGAGGCTCAAGAAAATGGATCCATCAAAGAACGAAGATCATCATTTAGTCCACCATCATGAATCAGAATAAACAGCCAAAGCATTTGCCTCCCTCATTTCGGCAATGGTACCAGCTAAGAATAGACCAGCAGTCTCAAAGTTTGTTAAAAGAATGGAAGAAATACCAGAGATATCTCTTCCTCCGGCCCTCCCACAAAAAGCAGCTCTTTCCCTGGCAGAACGAGGATTAGTAGGGTAGTTCAAGGGGCTATGGACATCACCGAGGACTATCCAAAAATGGGTAGAAAGAAACTGGTTGACTTCAATAAATGGGAAGATCTTGATTAGGTTTTGTGGCAGAGGATATTATACCTTTCACTTCGATACCAAGGAGAATCGAGACTTGATTTCCAGGAATGGTCCGTATTTCATGGATACGAGGGGGCTGTATCTGAATAGATGGACCCTAGACTTTGATCCAAAAATGGATGTCCCAAGCACTGTACTTGTATAGGTTAGATTGCTGCACCTCCCTCTCCACTGCTGGGGAGACGACTCAGTTAAAGCCATAGGAAATGCAATGGGGAAGTACATCGATCGATGTGAGCCAAAGGAAAATATGCATACATGCGCCTGAATATGTGTCGAAGTGGATCTAGGGAGAGGACTCCCAGAAGCTATCAAAATCAAAGTGGACCAGTGGACGCACATACAGTAGCTGGACTACAAGTAGATTCCCTTCAAATGCAAGGTATGTCATGAATACAGTCCTTTTGCAAATAGATGTACAAAAGAAAATAAAATGAAAGTGAAAAAATGGAGGATCTGGAAAATCTGTAATTTTTTGCAGATCGGCCTTGCCCGGTGGTGGCACTTTGAAATTTCAGATCTGTTCGGTGGCAGCAGATCAAATTTTCCCGGTGGTGGCGCATTGGAGTTCCTGATCTACTCGGTGGCAGCAGATCAGATTTGCCCAGTGGTGGCGCATTGGAGTTCCTGATCTACTCGGTGGCAGCAGATCGGATTTGCCCGGTGGTGGCGCATTGAAGTTCCTGATCTACTCGGTGGCAGTAGATCGGACTTGCCTGGTGGTGGCGCATTAGAGTTCCGGATCTATTTGGTGGCAGTAGATCGGACTTACCCAGTGGTGGCTCATTGAATATACAATTTTTTTCAGCAAAATAGAGGTTTGGATCTGGTATGTGGTGATTTTTTTTGTGTGTCCTGAAAGTGTACAGTTGGATAGACTTATTCATCAGAGAATCAGAAATTTTTTATCAATACAATATGAATAACAATATAGAATCGTATCTCCACGAGTCTGGTAAACTCGATGGATCGAATTTCTCCAACTGGAAATTCAAGATGTAGACTTTACTTGAAAGTGCAAATGCGTGGTCGATCGTTACAGGAAATGAGCTGAGATCAGGATCAGCCACACAAAAATAAGATTGGGATAAAAGGGAGACAAAAGAAAAGGTCATATTGAAGATGTCCGTCAAGGACAATGTTATCCCACATATTAGAGACTGTAAATCGGCCACAGACATTTGGACGACGATAAAAAACCTATACTAGACGCAGAATACAAACCGTGTCTTATCACTCAAAGGCAAGCTGTTTGCATTCAAGATGGAGGAGAATGAGTCTGCTGCTGGATTCATTACTAGAGTCAAAGACCTGAAGGACAGATTGGGAGATATCGGAGAAAAAGTTTCCGATTCAGATCTGGTCACGATCACATTGAACGGAATGACTGATGAATACCAGACGTTTATCACAGGGCTATCAGCAAGGGAGAAAGCCCCTTCATTTGAAGAGCTAACAGGGATTCTAATACAGGAAGAAGAGCGACGACAAAATTTGAAATCACAGAGCAATGACCTTGCTCTGATAGCAAAAAGGAGACAGTATAGAGGGAAGCAGCATTAGCAACCACAGCAGCAGCAGAAAAAATGAGCCAACACATTTCAGAAGAGATCGTTTAAAGGTATGCCTGCAAATAATTTTCCCACCAAAAAATGTTTTTACTATGGAAAACCTGGACATCAGATTAAAGATTGTTATAAGAGGCAGGCAGACGAAGGAAGAAACAAACAATGAAACATAAGGGTTACTTTGTTAAGGAAGAAGAGGATCATAGCCACGAACTTCGACTATTTATAGTCAATTGTGCCCTTTTAGCTTCAAAGGGAGATGAGGACGACATATGGTATGTTGACTCGGGCGCATCCTCACATATGACTGGTAAGAAGGATTGGTTTGAATTTCTTGAAGAAACTTCATGTGGGTCGAAAATCTATTTAGGAGATGATAGTGGACATGAGATCAAAGGATATGGTGACATTCTTGTAAAATTACCTAGCGGTGACATTAGACACCTTAAAAATGTATTGTATGTTCCAGGAATTAAGAAAAATTTGGTCTATGTCTCAATGATTACTGATCAGGATATGCAAGTTCAATTCTTTAAGACTAACTGTGTCATTAAGGATAGCCAGATGGAAACAGTTGCAATAGGAGTGCGCGTGGGGAGCCTGTACAGACTAGATGTGAAGAGTATGCCACAGAAAGCAATGGTGGCAGCTGGATCGACAGTTGAAAATCTCTGGCATTAGAGATTCGGCCATCTTAATCTGCAAGACCTCATCCTACTTAAGAGAAAAGGTATGGTCGATGGACTCCCTATTTTCCATAATGTTAAGCTAGATTGTGATGGATGTGCATTAAGGAAAATGCATAGAGAAGAGTTCCCTTTGCATGTTAATAGAAAGGAAAGAGACATTTTAGAACTAGTGCATACAGACATCTGTGGACCTATGCAAACCAGGTCATTAGGAGGAGCATATTACTTTCTCTTATTTACAGATGATTGCACTATATTTTCATGGATATACTTTCTGCGTAAAAAGAGTCAAGCCTTTCAGTATTTTAAAGAGTTTAAATCCATGGTAGAAAGCCAGACGGGAAAAAGGATAAAAATTCTCCGCTCAGATCAAGGGGGAGAATACAGGTTGGGAGAGTTCATGGATTTCTGCAAGCATCATGGGATTGTGCAACAGTTTACAGTGCCCCACACTCCACAGCAGAATGGAGTGGCAGAACGGAAGAAAAAAACTCTTGTGGAGTGCGCAAGGAGCATGCTTCAAGGTAAGGGTCTATCAAATGGTCTTTGGGCAGAAGCTATTAACACTGTTGTGTATTTAAAGAATAGGAGTCCTACTAGATGTCTAGGCTTCAAAACCCCTTTTAAAGCATTGTTTGGATTCAAACCAGCAGTAAGTCACTTAAGAATATTTGGGTCAAAAACTTATGCTCATATACCGAAGGCGGATAGGAAGAAGTTAGATCCTAAAGCCTTGAAATGTATATTTGTTGGATATGGCACTGAGTTCAAGGGATATAAGTTATTTAATCCTGTGACTCACAAGGTTTTTGCAAGCAGAGATGTCATATTTCATGAACAGGTTGAAGAAGGAAAGAATGACTCTAATAGTGATTGGCACATTCCATTGCTAATGGAAGAAAACAGTGAGGAAGATGAAGAGCAGGAGGAGAAACAAGAAGAAGTAACAGACAATGTAATCAATGAAGATGAAAGCCCAGAAAAGGCTGAAATAGACAGAATTGAGGTAAGTCCCCTACCAAGGAGATCAGGTAGGAAGACTCAATTATCATCTAAATTGAAAGACTATGCATTAATGTCAAAGATTATAAACATTGTAGAACCTACAAATTATAAGGAAGCAAGTAAATCTGATGCATGGAGGGCTGCAATGTATGAGGAAATAGAATCAATAAACAGAAACCATACTTGGGATTTGGTTGAATTTCATGAAGGTAAAACCCCCATAGGATGCAAATGGCTGTATAAACCAAAAATAAATGCAGATGGGAGTATAGAGAAACTTAAAGCTAGACTGGTAGCAAAGGGTTACTCAGAGAAAGAGGGAATAGATTTCGATGACACCTTTTCTCCTGTAGCCAAATTAAACACCATTAGAATGCTAATTTCCTTAGCAACAAAACACAAATGGTAGCTACACTAGCTAGATGTCAAGTCTGCATTTCTGAATGGTGACTTGAAGGAAGAAATTTATTTAGTACAGCCTGAAGGTTTTGTGAAAAAGGGGTAGGAACATCTTGTGTGTAAATTGAAAAATGCACTTTATGGTTTAAAACAGGCACCCAGGTCGTGGTATGAGAAAATTGACTCATTTTTTGTTCAGCATGGCTTTCATAGGAGCTTGAATGATCCAAATCTGTATACCAAGTTTAATAAACAGAGGCAAATTATTTTGATTTCTTTGTATGTAGATGATATGATCATAACAGGGAATGCTAACAATCTGATCAAAGAAATCAAACAGCAGATGTCACAAGTGTTTGAGATGAAAGATCTCGGAAACCTTCATTATTGCTTGGGATTGGAGGTATGGAAAGACTCTGGACAAACTTTTCTCACTCAAGGGAAGTATGCCAGAAGCTTGCTAGAAAGGTTCAGAATGGAGCAGTGCAGATCAGCAGCAACACCATTATAGCAAAACTTAAAGTTGAGCAGTGATGACGATACTAAAGAGGTGGATGCTACCATGTACATACAGTTAGTTGGCAGTTTGATATATCTGACTACAACTAGACCAGATTTGGCATATTCTGTTAGTGTGTTGAGCCAGTTCATGTCAAAACCACTCGAAAGTCACTGGGTCGCAGCAAAAAGTGTGTTGAGGTATCTTAGTGGTACTAGTAATTATGTCATTTTGTACACTGACACTTCTGATGTTATTCTAGCAGGTTTTTCAGATTCCGATTGGGCAGGTAACTTGGATGATCGAAGATCTATCATAGGTTATGCATTCAACATTGGATCCAGGGTCATAGCATGGAGCAGCAAAAAGCAACACACTGTAGCTCTATCTTCATGTGAAGCTGAGTACCAAGCATTGTGTGCAGCCACATGTGAAGCTATCTGGTTGAGAAGACTTCTCAACGATGCAGGAGAAGAGCAGAAAGAATCAACTATTATCAAAACTGACAACCAGAGTACCATCAAGCTTGCATACAATCCAGTCTTTCATAAAAATACCAAGAATATCAATACTCAGGTTCATTTTGTTCGAGAGAAACAACAGTCAAAAGAGATATGTGTTGAATATTGTAAAACTTGTGATAACATGGCTGATATTTTTACTAAGCCTCTTGGGTGTGTAAAGTTTTAATTGTTTAGAGGGATGCTAGGAGTTGAGGGTAATCCTTTCTCCATTAAGGGGGGGAGTTGAAAATAATTAATATTATTTTGTATTAATGGAGAAATGGTTACACAAGTTGTAACTTATCTCCTTAGTTTAGGATTTGTTCCTAGAGTTTAGGAGTTTGGTTGCAACTTCCTGAGTTCTAGTAATGTACTTAATGATGTAATTGCTCATTTGACGAATGTAGAGTGTACGGAGAGAGTTCTCTTTGTTTGAGGTGCAGTACTCACCTATGAGCTGCAACTCCTTTTTCAATTCAAGTCTCATTTTTATCTTGCTAGTTTACTGTTTCAATGTTATGAGTAGTTTTTGTTAGCGACCGAAATTGCGTCTTTGAGTTATGTACGTTATACTCTGATCAATATTTCAATTGGTATCAGAGCATTGTGTGCTTTGCCCATCCTTTCAAGCACAATCGGTCGCGAAAAATTTTGAACCCTAATAAAACCTTGGAATGAGGCTTGAAATGGTTGTGTGTAAATTTATGAATGTTAAACATAATATTTTATAACAATTGGGAAGTAGCTTGAAGTTAATTATTAAAAGAATACTTAGAATAGCATTAGTCTAGCTTTACAACAATGAAAAAATATTTATGAAATATATATCAACCGTATTTAACAAAAAAAATATACCAATACTTCAACCTTTCTCTGTACCCCTTTTAGTTGCAAAAATTTCATTTCCCTCCCTTTAAGGAACGGTGACAAGAAATAGATATATAAATAAGCAAATTTTCTAGCTTGACACTGATTAAAATGCATGACAGATAAATACATAAACAACAAATTTAAGGTTTCAATTATTTTTTTTCTCCTCCTATTTTTGAGGTTGCAAATTTTTCGTTCAACGCCAAATACATTTAAGAAAGGAAAAAAAGTTTGACCCAGTACAAATTATTTTTGATACCTACCTGCCTTAACTGGTGTTGTATTCAATTTGAATAGACTAAAATCAAGAAGTTGGAAGTTGTATTGTGAAAACGTGTCTAATTGATTGATTCCTTAACCAGAATGGTAATGTTTTTTTACTGCATGTGCCGTCGATTGATCCTTTAGCCCAGGAAATCATAACGAAAACCCAATTGATTTGGGATTTCGATGTATCATTTCCATCAGAGTCGTGCAGCAGAGACAAGTCTATAGGACTGGGGAATGTTTTAAGCCGTAGTGTAACCATTATGTTTTTTTGGGTTTTAAAAGTATTGAAGTTCTAGTTATGTTTTGAAAAATTGGGTAGGGATTTTTGTAAATCTAAATAAAAATTGTTAAATTTTATAATTTTAGCTGTTTTAGAGGTTTTTGATGGTGATGAATCTATTTGGATCATAAAAACATCATTCAAACACTGCATCTACAAAAAATTATAAATTTCTTTTAACAAGATTCCAACATTTTTAACTATCTAGATAATTCCTATGACTCCCTATTTTATTAACATGACTCCATATTTCAATGGAGGGCACATAAAGTGCTGGAAATGCAGAGAGTTAATCGTCCTCCGTATCGTGTGAAAAGTGATTTAGCATTTGTTGGTGACCGTTGACCGCTGAGATACCAATAACCAGGTCTTCAAAGTTACAACGGATGTCCGGATATGTCAGAACCTGAGTAACTGTTGATAGAGGTCAGAAAAGTAGCATGTTCAGTCATTCTCGAATGATCCAATCATCAATAGCTCAACGATTGTACTCATGTTTCAGGATAATACTAAACTCAGATGAGAGCTACAGAAGCAGTACTGCAAATTGCAAGCGGTGCAGTAGTTGCCTCTCGTGACGGTACGTCTTTTTCTCTTCTTTGTAGATTCAGTCTTAAGGATCAGTTTTGTTCTAGAGTGGATCTCAACAACATAAAATAATACGGTAGAATATCCGAACCCAGAATCTCAACAATTAAATTAAATTAAATGAATACTTGGGATTTGAAATTCCTGCCCTGCCCGGTCGTCTGCCAGTCTCAACGTTTCCGTTCTGGAAGCTTAACATCATATTTCCCTTGAGCCGGTAATTTCCACTGCTGTCGTACAGCATACCTAAGCCTTTGCGAATCGCTATTGAGCGAAGATAAACAACACTGTGA
Organism: Pinus tabuliformis; assembly: GCA_031772625.1. Classification (NCBI taxonomy): domain Eukaryota; kingdom Viridiplantae; phylum Streptophyta; class Pinopsida; order Pinales; family Pinaceae; genus Pinus; species Pinus tabuliformis. The sequence continues at coordinate 538,040,105 of CM062809.1, read as the reverse complement.
AATTGCAATATTTTAATGCCGCCCTTATAAACTGCTGGATATGCACGGGTCAGTTGGTCGTCTGTATAGTGTGAAAAGTGGTTTCAAAACGTGGAATTGCAAAAATCCTGTTCTCTTGATACAGTGCCATCCAATCCACGATCATTTCTGGGCACTAGCGATGTCATGATTAGACAGAAGCATCTGTGTGTTGAACGATGGAAAGCATTGAACGTTAAGAAAACGTGTGAATTATATTTTGGTATTGAGGTCTCGTGAATTCATGACGTTTCGCCTAACCCGCCTTGCATCGCATTTGGACGGACTGGTACCGACAATTGGAAATTTGAGAAACTTTTCGATGCCCCAGTGTGGATCGCGGATTAGTTCAATCAGTATTAATTTTTTTTGACAAATGGAAATTTTGTGACAGTTTTGGCTGTCCCATGTGTATCAGGGATGTTTTTATGTTGTTTTGTTTTTTTGGGATTGTATTTAGTGTTGTGTATCCAGGATTAGTTTTTTGAAGTTTATTTTTTTTTTCAATTAGGGTTGTGTATGCAGGATTAGTTTTTTAAGTATTGTATCTCTCTTTTAGTGTGCAGTTTTAATTATTTTGAATATTGTATTAACAATTTTGTTTAAATTTAAATTTCATATATAAATTTCCTAGAGATTGTGAATTTTAATTGTTTAAAATATATATATATATATATATATATATATATATATATATATAATTAATATGTAAACTACATAATTTTAATATATAATTTTAATAAATTTTTACATGATTTTAGAAAAAATAACTTAAAAATCCTCGGATGCGGGTGCCAACACGCCAGCTAGGAATGGGCCACATGTCGAGCATGTGCAGCCCCGTGTTAACTCAGGACACTCATTAAACACTGACGCCGAGGAATGAAAATGGAGTTTACGAGCTCTGCGCATTCAATGTGGCACAGGGGGAATAGCTGTAGTTGCGGTGAGCAGTTATGGAGGGTTACTTCCGAGGGAATGTTGAAAGAATTAAGAAGGGCTCCAGATCATGGCAGGCTCATTCGAAATGTGAGGCTTGTGAGGCGCAGGCTCTGGAGGAATTCTGTCTGGTGGGCGTTCGTCCCCTTCAAGCTTCAGCTCCTGCTGCTACAAACCGCCATTACGAAGTTGTGGAACTCTTCAAGTGGAAACTCCCGGTTGAGTGTTATTCATTTGCCACTGAATTCTGTCCCGGATTCGCCAGGAGAGGTCTCAATTGCGCAGGGGGGCGATTCACACTGGAGAATTCCTCCTCTGACGCTCTGCTCCTCACCTCAAGCATTAAGGCAAAAATGGCCCGTCCAAGACAAAGAATGCTTAGTAGGCGAGGCTCTGCCCGCGGAGGCTCTTCACGCAACCCTGTCGCTGAATCTCATCACCATTGTTGTTGTCGTTATTGCCATAGGAGATCAGGTGCCATGCCCTTACAGGTCAGCCAATTTATGGATGCGGGCAGTCCCAGTGCTGGACCACCCCCGCTGCCAGCATTTGGTACCGCCGTTTTCACTCTGGGCTGCTCTAGAAACAATGCTCGTATCAATGCACATATATCTGTCCTATTCATTGAAGACTCTCAGGAAGGGGAGGGAGGCTCAGGCAGAGAGGAGGCGCCCTCAGAGGACCAACCGGAAACAATTGAAGAAGAACCAGCGGGAGTTCCGGAGCAGAATCCCACCCAACCTCTGGGGAATGAGGCGTCGACCTCCAAACAGGCTGCAGTGGACGAGGAGAATCCTTGAGGAGAAGCCTGAGGAGTAGCTACCCTCGGCGAGCTCTTTCATCCTCTTCTTTTGCTCAGGTCCGGTATAAGCTCTCTGTTCTCATCTGCGTCGGGTATAGGCCAAGAACCTCTGTCGGGGTCTTTTTAGTTTTTACTTATGGTAATGGTTGTCATAGTCCTGTTAGTTTTTATCTATGTTAGTGGTTGTCATAGTTACTGTTCCGTGGTTACCCCTGCATGGGTTTATCTCTGTTTTGGTTTGGAAGCCCCTGCGTGGGTTGGTGATGCAAGTTGTCAGTATAGTTTTGAATTTTGTCATGGGCTGGAAGAAACTAAATCTGGCCACGAAGCCCCTGCGAGGGCCTATTCTGAGTCGTGAGCTGCCACAGTTAGCCCTGGGCTACATGTCATCCTGAATGTAATGTTTTATTGTACATATTTTAATAGAATAGTATAGCTTTAACGAGAAAAAAAAAAAAAAACTTAAAAATGTACCAAAAAATTAAAATATAACAAAGTTAAACTAAACTTCTTTTTTTCTCTTTTTTCTTTTTTCTTTTTCTTTTTTTGGCTATCTATTGAATTCTTATACCAAGAAATTATATAATAGAAGAAATTAAGTTGGTATTTCAAGACCATAACTTTTATAATTTAATATCTTCTTAGGCATAGAATTTCAAATCTCATACAAAAAAATAACTATTTTTTTTCTTATTTTACTTTTGTGTAAATTATAAATGTTGATTTCATAAAAAAAAATAACTATTTTTTTCTTATTTTACTTTTTGTGTAAATTATAAATGTTAATTTTGTTTTATAAAATTAATAAGGATTTTTAGCATTTTTTTTATATAAATTTATAAATATAGATTTTTGTAATATAGTTATATGTAAATTTTATTATGGTAATATTTTTATTTTTCTTATTCAATTTTTGATAAACAAAGTGAGTGTTTTTCAGGAAACTTTGTCTTCATGATTGTGTTGCTCTCGATGCTAAAGATAAAGAATAAATAAAAGGAATGATTATATTATGTTAAATAATTTTTATTATTTCAATTTCACCTTTGTCAATGCTAATATATAATTAAAATAATTAGATAATTATGATATTAATTAGATAATAGGTTGATAATTAGATAATTATTATATTAATTAGATAATTTGATCATTTTTATGCCTATTACATTTCAAATGTAAAATTTATAATCAATTACAAAACATATTTTTAAAATAGAAACAAATATTCTCATCGAATTCTAAATTTCCATCATTTATTGGTTACAAATATATTTTTTATACATATTTTATAGTTGTTTTTATTAAACAAAAATTCTTTTATATTTAATAATTTATACACTTGCTTAAGCATTGTAGATTTTGGTATACCCCTAACTCTTCCACATCATAGGACTCACTAAAGTAAAATATTTTACATTTTTTTTATTAAGAGTCAATAATTTAATTAAGATGTTGTAGTACCTCTATGTTTCTTGTAAATATCTCTCTATTTTTAGATTGAACTAATTTTAGATGTGATACCTAGAAAGCCATCGTAGACTTGAGGTAAGTGGGAAAATGATATGATGATGTAATAATTGAATTTTATTAATGGAAAAAAATTTGGAAATTACTCGAGAAAAAAACATAGAGTTAAGAGATTCTTGCTAATACCGAGGTTGGTGGATGAGATCAAACTACTCTTCCATTAGATAACTCCTAGAAAGCACTAGGAGTTGATTAGCAAGGTTTAATGTGATGGGAGAGAAAATCTATTAAGTCACTGAGTTGCAAAAAAACACTAAGTAAAGGGTGAATAAAGTGCCACAGGAGAGAAAAGTGAGCTTTAAGGAAAAAAGAAGAAAGCCTAGGCTAGAGGGTTGACAAACCCTGAAAAGCAGGACACTGCTAAGGAAAAATATGCTACGGAAGTGAGACCTAAAATACCTTTCTTGGAATCACAAGAGGTTGTTGATTCCCTTTCAGCAACAAATCTTTGCATAGGGGGAACTAGAGGATCAGTTCATGCTTGGGAGGAAGGTGTTTCGCCCAAGTTCAGTTTTAGCTATAAATCCAGTTATAATTTATGCAGAGTTATTAACTGTTGGTTTGAGGAAAAATTATGATTATACTGGTTATTTTTGAAGAATGGAAGAGGAATTGTAATATGTGTGCGTGTTTTAATGGACTTATATTCTGTATTGTATGGATCATGGAAATGACTGAATATAGATAAACGAGAGTGGTTGTATAATTGTGAGGAAATTCACAAATAGATATAAAATAAATTATTACAGTGAAAATGCATGATTTATAATTGTTTATGGATGCATTAGTGGAAATATTTTGCTCTAAAGAAATTCTAGATGGCATAGTGTAAGAAGACCAGAGAGTGGATGAGGCATGAAAGCTCTTGAGAAGGCAAAAACATTTTTATAGGAACCCAATTGTGCGTAATTATTTCCCCATCATGGTGGTGTTACAGGAGCCGAAGCCATAAAGCAAGGTAAGAAAATTCTTAAAATACATCAAATGAAAACCCTAATGTTAAGTCAAGAAGAGGATAGAACGTCTTAATCATTGGATTGAAGGCCCTCAAATCTAATGGTAAATGGTTATAGGGTACAACATGTCATGTGAAGTTCACATGGGCTTGACACATGTGGCATCCAACTATTTGACGCAATCACCTAAACCCTTATCTACAAAAACTCTAATAGCTAATTTTGGTAGTTGAAGTGGTTAAATCCAAATGTCATATACCTATGTCACATAGTGATAAATGTAATGACCCTTGATGAGAATATAAACCAAGCACTCACACTAAAATAATTAAAGGTTACACATAAACCGGACATAAGAACAAGTGTAAATATATACATAACTCTAATATATATCAAATGTTGTAGGTGTTAACAATTTAGCAAAGCATACCTTTCCAGAACGACAATATCAATGTAGTCATACTGCATGTGCTCATTAAATCGACCAAGAATTCTTAATGCCACTTATATACATATATTCTCATAAGTTTATTATAGGAAGAAGAAACATTATAAAAGATTTGAGGACATGATTAATGTATAAGTAAAAAAAAAAAAATGTGAAGAGGGTTTTGTTAAAAATGGTATCAAAGCCCAGTTTCAACATTGGGCTTGCAAGTAACCATCACAGTAAAATGAAATATGTGAAAAACTATTAATATTAAATACTGATAGCAGGTTGTGTTGTGTTATGAGCTCCGTAAGTGAAGCAGACTACCACATAATGGCGGAGGATTCCCCTCCAGCCATAATAGTTGATGAAGAATTGTATGTGGAATTGGGTAATGGAAGTACCCCATATACCTCCCAGTTTATGGATTTCATGAGAAACCTGCAACAAGATTTGGCTTATCTCAGAAGCAATAATGAATGACCACTAAAGGCTAGTGAGGAGTAGGAGAGGATGATAAGAGAGTTGACTCAAAATTCTAGCCATAGAAGCATGGAACCAGAAAGGCTGAAGAGGAAAAAGGTGGTAGGAGAGTCATAGAAGTCTAAAAGTGGAGGTGAATCAGATATAACATATCTCAAATCAAATAAAGAAAAGAAAAAAATGGATTTAAAAGGAGAGTTTAGGAAAATCAAACCCCTACTTTTGATGGGGAAAAGGAAGAGGATGTGAAGCATTGCCTCTTAACATGTTAAAATATTTTCAGTTATATGAGTATGAGAGTAATTTGAAGGCTAGACTGGATATCCACTAGCTGCAGGGAAAATCTACTCTCTAGTGGGAAGATGCCAAAAGTGTACACATGTTGGAAGAGAAGAGTGTTTCTTGGGAGGAGTTCCAAAAATAGTTTAAGTCTTGATACTTGAGTGAGTGATACTATGATGATCGTGCCAAGGCATTCCAACAGTTAGGGCTAGTACAACTAACTATAGATGAGTTTGTAGCAAAATTTACAAACTTATTATGGTATGTTCCCTGTATTAAAGAAGAAAAATTCAAAGCACAATGATTTTTGAATTGTTTACCAACCGCTTACAAAGAAAGGATTGAGCTCAAAAATCCTAAATCAATGGATGAGGCATTAATAAAATCTAGGTTGTGTTATTAGCAGTTCAGGAGTCGAGAGGAAGTCTTAAAACCATGGCAAAATAAGAACAAAACCAAGTTTGTAATGACTGCAAAAAGACATAAACCTCCTTATCTTAAGAATTTTGGACAGGACCATCACAAGAGGAAGTTCAGCAAGGGAAATATAAATAATCCTGCATAGTCACATACTGGGTCAAACCCATGGAATTAAATAACAAAAAGAGGAGTGGGGTCATGGAAAGAGAACCACTGAAGTGTTGGTGTTGTGGTGAAACCCACATATTAAGGGACCTTCCGCATAATTCCCAATCTATTCACAATATTCAATGGGTCCATGAAGCAACAATTGTGAATGATGTTACCTAAAATTTTCCCAGGATCAATGCATAACTAGAGGACAAACAAGTTTAGCACCAATCTAATATGATTGAGATTGAAGGTACCATTTCCAACAAAATCGATTCCATTTTAATTGATCAAGGGGCTGGTCTAAGTTGCATTATCCCCAAATTGTGGAAAAATATAAATTAAAATCTAAAAAAATTAAGAATGTATGGTTGGTACAATAAGACATTGGTACCAAAAGGAAAGTAACCAGTCAAATAAAACAATCTCTGATTGATTTAAATGGTTATCAAAGAGAAGAATATTTAAATATTCTTCCTTTAGGATCCTAAGATTTATTAATAGGCATGGGCAAGTTGGAGAAGTAGGGGGGTGTTATAAACTATTTGGAGAAAACAGTGAGTTATATGGGTCAAGAGGGGAAAAACCAGTTAATTAGAGGTAAACAAAAACCAATGTTTGTCTAACAAATTTTAGCCTTAGAGCTGAAAAGGAATGCAAGAAAGTAATGTCAGATCTACATGGTACAGGTGGAAAAAATAAACAACAAATAGAAAAGGAAAATTTAGATACCTTACCATTTATCAATGAATTCGAGTATGTTTTTTCAGAGAAATTCCACATTTACCCCCTCCTAGAGACATATGTTTCTCCATTGATTTAGTACCAGGTACCACCCCCATATCCAAAGCTCCTTACGAAATGAGCATATATGAGCTACTGGAATTAAAAATGTAGTTACACAAACTAGTGGATAAAGGTTACATCAAACTCAGTGTCTCACCATGGGGTATGCAATAATATTTTTCAAGAAAAGGGATGAAACATTTAGAATGTGCATCGATTATCATCAATTGAATAAGCTAACTGTCAAAAATAAATACCTCCTACCCCGAATTGATGATTTGTTCTATCAAGTGAGGGGAGGAAATATATTTTCAAAGATTGATTTAAGGATAGGCTACCATCAACTATGAATGAAAGATGAAGATATTCATAAGACAACTTTTAGAACCAGATATGGTCATTATGAGTTCATAGTGTTACCCTTTGCTATCACTAATGCACCAATAACCTTTATGTGTTTAATGAATAGTGTACTCCATAAATATCTTGATAGGTTTGTGCTGGTATTCATAGATGACATTTTAGTGTATTCCAAAAATGAAGAAGAACACAAAGAACATCTGAAATTGGTATTACAAACTCTGAGAGAAAATCAATTATATGTCAAATTTAGCAAATATGACTTTTACAAAGACAAAATACAGTATTTGAGTCACGTCATTTCAAAGGAAGGACTATATTTTATCCTTAAAAGGTTAGGCTTATTATGGATTTGCCCATACCTAAGGATGTGTGAGTAGTTGACTCATTTATGGGAATCACATGATACTATCGAAGATTTATAGAGGGTTTCTCAAAATTGTCTTATCCCATCACTTCCTTACAGAAGAAAGGAACAAAATTTGAATAGAAAGCAAAATTCCAGGAGAGATTTTACAAGTTAAAACAACTTCTAACACTAGCCCCTATACTAAAAATTGTAGATCCAAATAGGGAATTTAATGTGTATTGATCCCTTTTTTAAAGGCCTTGGAGGAGTGTTGATGTAGGAAAATGTAGTAATAGCCTAGGATTCTAGAAATCTAAAACCACGTGAAAAAATTTATGTTGTATATGATCTAGAGTTGATGGCAGTGATACATTCTCTAAAAATGTGGAGACACTATTTGTTAGCAAAGAAGATTACTTTGGTGACAGATCACATCAATCTGAAATATTTCCTTATCCAATCTGATCTAAATGCCAGACAATCAAGGTGGCTAGCTTTCCTCAATGAGTTTGAATTTTATATAAAACAGATAAAAGGAAAAGAAAACAAAATTGTAGACCCTCTAAGTAGACATGCACGTGCTTTGATGGGAATATTTGTTAGCATTATTAGTATAGATTTTGTGGAACAAATTAAAAATTGAATACAACAAGATCATAAATATCTGGAAATTCAACATAAATTAAAGCAAAAAGGAATTCTAGGATAGGCTAAAAACATTGAAAATTTGATAAGCTACAAAAATAGATTGTATATTCCCAACGTGAGTGATTAAAAACAAATGATACTAGATGAATATCACAAGAAATGATATGTTGACTATCCTAGTTATCAGAAGGTGTTAACAACATTAAGAAAATAATTTTTTTGGCTAGGCATGAAGAAAGAGGTGGAGGAGTACTTAGCCAAAGGCCTAGAGTGCCAACAAGTAAAGGTGAAACATCAGCACCCTGCAGGATTGGTGAACCCACTGCCCATTATTGAATGGAAATGGGAAGTGATTCCATTTAATTTTATTACAAGATTTCCAAAGACAAAATGACAACATGATTCCATTATGGTGGTAGTGGACACCTTGAGGCACATTTTATACCAGTGCAGTCTACTTATGGAACAACACAAATTTCCAACACTTTGTGAAGGAAATTTTCAGACTACATGGAATACCGAAGATGGTAGTGTTAGACAGAGATGCTAAATTTACCTCCAAGTTTTTGAAAGCTCTATTTTGGCCCATGAGAACTGAATTAAATTTCAGCATCACATATCACCCGCAAATAGATAGACAAACAAAAAGGACTAATAAAATATTGGAGGATATGCTACGAATGTATGTAATGAACATGCTTACTAAATGGAAGGAATTTTTTCATTTAATAGAATTTTCATATAATAATAGCTACCAAAATTCAATTAAAATGAGTCCTTATGAATATTTATATTGCACAAAATGTCATACACCACTCAGTTCGAGTCAAATGGAAGACCCATTGATATTAGGACTAGATGCATTGCGAGAAATGGACAAGGTCGTACGAAAGATTAGACATAACATAAAAATTGCACAAGAAATGCAGAAAAGCTATGCGGACAATAAAATAAGACACAAATAATTTAATATTGGACACCATGTTTACTCAAGAGTAAAACCAAGGAAGATCACCTTAAGAACGGGGACATGTACAAAATTGGCACCATGGTTTTCTGGGCCTTTTGAAATCTTGCACATAGTTGGTCTAGTAGCATATCAACTAGTGTTGCCCAGTCATATCAAAGTTCACAATGTCTTGCAAGTGTCTTTATTAAAGAAATATGTTGATGATAATTCTCATGTGATTGATTGGAATATGATATAGGTGGAACCGGAAGGAGATTTCCTTCTAGAGCCACTCCACATCTTAGATCAGAAAGAAATATTTCTTCGGAGTTGAGTCGTAGCTAAGATTAAAGTGTAATGAAGACACTTTGTGCCTGATGAGGCTACCAGGGAGTGAGAGGAGAGAATGAAGGAAGCCTACACAACATTGTTCAAGAATGAAGCAAATGAATAGCAAAAACTAAGGAAAGTATTAATCTAAAGAGGAGGGAGATGTAATACCACTTTATTTCTATGTAAATATCTTTCTATTTTTAGATTGAACTTATTTTAGATGTGATGGGTACAAATCCATGATAGACTTGAATTAAGTGAAAAAAGAAATATGATGAGGTATTAAATGAATTTTATTAATGGAAAACAAATTTAGAAATTACTTGGGATAGAAACACTAGAGTTAAGAGATTCTTTCCAAGATCTGAAAACCAAGGTTGGTGGATGATATCACACTAATATTCCCTTGGATAACTCCTAAAAATCCTCGGAGTTTATTAGAAAGACTTAATATCATAGGAGAGAAAATCTATTAAATGAAGCAGTTACATAAAAACACTGAGTAAGGGATGGAATAAAGCGTTGCGGGAGATAAAAGTGGGCTTTAAAGAAAAAAGATAGAAAGCCTAGGCTAGTGGGTTGACAAACCATAAAAAGAGAGACGTTGTTAAGGAAACATCTAATTGGAAAGTGAAGCATAAAAAACATTGTTTGGAGTCATAAGAGGTCGTTGATTCTCTTTCGGAAAAAGATCTCTACTTGGGGGAACTGGAGGATCAGTTCATGGTTGGGATGAAGGTGTTTCCCCCAAGTGTAGTTTCATCTATAAATCTCGTTAGAATTTCTTTAGAGCTATTAATTGTTGGTTTGAGGAAACATTATGATTATACTGGTTATTTTCAAAGCATTCAATAGGAATTGTAATATGTGTAATTGTTTTAATGGACTTATGTTCTATATTGTTTGGATCATCGAAATGACTGAATATAGATAGATGGGAGTGGCTATATAATTGTGAGGATATTCATAGATAGATATAAAAGAAATGATTATAGTGAAAATTCAAGATTTATAAATTGTTGATGGATGCATGCGTGGAAATATTTTTCTCTAAAGAAATTCTAGAAGGCATAGTGTAAGAAGACCATAATTTTTATTGTTACCCTTGACTTATTATTTTTGGTACCATTATTAATTTTGGATGGGGTTAGGGATACTATGAACACCTAGGCTAGAAAGAAGTTAGTTAGTTTAAAATTTCTTCGTTGCGTAGAATAGTATAGATTGCACCAAAAGGAAAACCAAGTAATTGTATCAATAATGGGTAAATTATCAGAATCATAAATGGGTAGTCAACTGTAAATATGGAAAATTGATATAAAAATGTGAATTTTATTTAGGGGATTTTCTATGGTGTTCCCTTATATGCAACCAATATTTCTTAGGATATGGATTTTTCCTTAGATTACAAAAAATGAGAAGATGTGCCTGAGGTGAATTATAATTTGCATGGGGTGCTACGGTGATGAATTAGGGGCTTGGGTTGAAATATTATAATGTTAGAAGCCAATGATACTAGATAATCAATCTTGGTGTGACTAAACTTAAGCAAATTAATATTATATATTATGGGAAAATATTTCACTTAACCTAGACAACATATAACTAGAATTATGTATTCGAAGAGTTAGTTATATTTAACTAACTTGGAAAGGGAGCACTTTTCCGTAAGATTTTGGCCAAGATTACGAAGCTCGGAAATTTGTTTTATACCAAATGGTCTAGTTAAAGTACAAAATTCTTCTTCTTCAGGAAGAAATAACTAAAGTAAAGGTATAATTCAGGTGGGTGATTTATCTTGGTACCATGTTAACATCAAACCCATACAAGACTATGGAGGGCAGTAATATAAAAACGAAACCATAAAAATAACCTCGACATAATTGTTGAAGCTGGAAATTATTAAAAAAACTGAGCTGCCTGGTTAGAGATCTCATAGTAGAAATATGTAACTATCTCATAGTAGAAATATGTAACTAGATTCCATAGCATAAATATGTATATATTAGTATAAATATTTTGATCAATTATGGAAAAAAAGACACATATCTAGAAACCACATTGAATAGTTCCTTATTCACCATAGCTGAATGAAACTATGGTATTTATTATTCATTACATGCGTGCATGAGCGAGAAAAAAGAAATAATAGCAAAAATAAGCATTACTTTCATATTTTATTAAAAAATTATAGACAATTTCACCATAACCCAACCCTAGTAATGTTTTCTAGTTAGAAGCCGAAACAAAAAAAAAGAATATTGGAAGTCCCAGATAAGACTACATAGGAACCAGTTTGTCACAATACATGAAAATAAGATTTTTATACTCATAAATTAAACATTAGGAAGGAAAACTGAGAGTACATCTCTTAATACAATATCGCCCAATAATTTCTAGTAAAAGTATGAGTTAAACACTAGTCAGAGGTGTAGTGTCACTTTTAAATAATTACATATAGGAAATAGATAAAATGTTTAGCCTCATAAAAAATAAGGTTTTCAACTCTTAAGCATGTGCTCAAATAAGAAACCACATAATGAACCCAGAAATAACCTTAACAGGGAAGGAACTACACCAGAGATAGCCCATTGTCTCCCTTATGCGTGAAATACTTCATTCAGAAGAAGAGGTGATGTGAAGGAACTGACTTGGTACAAATGAGAATAGCCAATCAATGAATGACAACACCCAAACTTTTTGTAACTTAAAAAAAAAAAACCCTTGAGTATGCAGAGGCTAGAGGTACCTACAAACAAAAGAGGAAGTAAGGATTAGTACAACCCCTGTTGGAAAAATACCACAAAACAGACATGTAAAAAATGAGAACCAAAACTCTTCAAGGGAAACAAATTACTTGATGGAGAACAAGATGCTACCATGAGCCAATAGCTACCTGAAAGGTGCAGTGTAGGATAGAAAAAAATGGATATTTCGAAGGAAATAACTCTATAATACTGAAGGAAAACTAGAAATTCATATCAAAGGGAGGAGAATGTACTTAATAACATAAGAGCACCAATGAAACGTTAAGCCCACACCAAAAAATTTACCAGAAGGGTTTATCTCTTTCTGCATAATGATAACGAGGAGTGTAAATATCATAATTAGAAAAGACAACAGTTTATACAGGTATCCTTGAATAAAAAAAAATTGCAAATTCATTGTTGAAAAGACCAGAGAAATACAAAGCGAATACTAAGTGGAAAAAATAAGCCAATATTGGTGGTTTTCACTAAATAAGAGAGGAAACCTAATTGTGCTACTATATGGACAGACCCAATGTAAAAGAGAAAAATCTGTGAGCTTGTAGGAAAAATCCCCATATCTGGGCATTTAAATCAAGTTAAAAATAATTGTGTGAAACAACTTACCTATTCCAGAGAGTGGATGAGGCACAAAATCTCTGGATCATACCACAACATTTTGACAGAAATCCAATTGTGCATAATTTTTTCCCCATTGTGGCGGTGTTACAAGATTCGAAAGCATAGAGCAAGGTAAGAAAACTCTTGAAATACATCAAATGAAAACCCTAATGTTAAGTCAAGAAGAGGAGAGAACATCTCAACAGTTAGATTGACGGCCCTCAAATCTAATGGTAATTGGGTTTAGGTTACAACAATCCATATAAAGTTCACATGATCCTTGCCCATGTGGCATCCAACCATTCAGCGTAGTAACCCAAACACTTATATATGAACGCTCTAATAACTAATTTTGGTAGGTGAAACCATATGACTGATATAAGAAATCATCAAATGTTAAATGAGGTTAGAAGTGGTTAAATCCACATGTCATATACCTATGTCACATAGTGATAAATGTAATGACCTTGGCGATAATATAAACCAATCACTCACACTAACACAATTAAAGGTTATGTGCCAACCAAACATAAGAACAAGTGTAAATATATGCATACCTCTAATGTATACCAAATTTTGTAGGTGCTAACAATTAGTAAAGGATACCTTTCCATAGCAAAAAGGTGAATGTATTCATCTTCGATGTGCCCATTAAATTGACCAAGAATGATTAAGGCCACTTATATACATATATAGCAAAAATAAGCCATAACATATTCTCATAAGTTTATTATAGGAAGAAGAAACATTATAAAATTGTTGAGGACATGATTAATGTATAAGTGGTATATTAATAATAATAATAATAATAATAATTCTCTTAGCAATAAAGTGGTCAATCTGTCGAGTTATTCCTTTGTCCCCCGTGGTCTATAGTCTCTTGGAGAAGGGATTAAATTTTTCCCTTGCTCCTAAGAAAATCTCAGTGGAAGATATCATGTGTGACATTGAGTTTGGGATTAGGGACTTACTGGATAATACGAAGGATATAATTCAAAAGAACTACATTTTCATCCTCTGAAAAGCTAAGCCCCCTAAGAGAAACATCATCAACGGAGAGTTTGATGCCGTGAAATATTTAAATCAGAACTAGGACATTATTGTCCTGAAGGTCGACAAAGGTGGGGCCGCAGTAATCCTTGATAAGGAGGATTATCGAAAGAAGATGCTAGATCACATGTGTAATAGTTGAAGATATAAGAAGCTTAACAAGAACCCCTTGAAGAGGATCCCCAGAAAAGTTTATATGGCCATAAAGTCCAGTAGCACAGTTGGCACCTTTAGCCACAAGCTTATCGAGAGTAGCCCCATTACTCCTCAAATCTATCGGCTTCCAAATATCCATAAGGAGGTGTCCCCCTCAGACCCCTTGTCAACACCATAGGAAGGCCAACCTATCTTCTTGCCAAGTATTTAGCCCTGAAGCATAAGCCCCTTCTTGGCCTCACAGAGTCTTTTGTCAAGGACTCTTCCTTTGTCAATTAGTTAAGGGACATGAAATTTGATCTTGGGGACAATCTAGTTAGTTTTGATGTAGTTTCTATATACACTAACATCCCTATTGATGGGATCATTAAATTCATCAATCACCCCACTGATCCCGACACTGCTAAATTACTCGAAATTTGTGTTACTTCAACTTTTTTCTGTTTTGAAGGGAAATTTTATGAATAGACATGTGATGTAGCCATGGGGTTCCCCATGTCCCCTATTGTTTCTATTTTTTTTATGGAAGAATTTGAATCAAAAGCTTTAGCCTCAGCTCGGTTGAAGCCAAAGCTTTGGAAAAGATTTGTGGATGACACCTATGTCCTTTAGCTGCATGGCCAAGGGAAGTTAGATCTCTTCTTCCAACATCTCAACAATCAATCCATCTCCATAAAGTTTACTATGGAACAAGAAGTTGATGGTTTCCTCCCTTTCCTTGATGTCCTTATTTTGAAAAAGGAAGATGGTTCTTTCTCTCACCAGGTATTTCAAAAGAAAAATCATATTGAGCAATATCTTCATGTGAAGTCTCATCATTTCCCGGCTCAAAGGTTAGTATTTCTCAACATGCTAGATACTCGCGCACTGACGGTTCCCCCCCTGTCCCCTATTGTTGCTATTTTGTTTATGGAAGAATTTGAATCAAAATATTTGGCCTCAGCTCGGTTTAAGCCAAAGCTTTGGAAAATATTCATGGATGACACCTATGTCCTTTGGTTGCATGGCCAAGGGAGGTTAGATCTCTTCTTCCAACATCTCAACAATCAATCCAACTCCATAAAGTTTAATATGGAACAAGAAGTTGATGGTTACCTTCCTTTCCTTGATTTCCTTATTTTGGAAAAGGAAGATGGTTCTTTATCTCACCAGGTATTTCAAAAGAAAACTCATATTGAGCAATATCTTCATGCAAAGTCTCATCATTTCTCGGCTCAAAAGTTAGGTGTTCTCAACATGCTAGCTACTCGTGCACTAACAATTTCTGACGAAAGCCACCTCTCCAAAGAGAAAGACCATCTCCTTAATGTTTTTGTTAATAATGGATATAATAGACATCAAGGGCATAAAGCTTTCCTTAAATCTAGCAAAATTCCTAGGGTTAAGAAAGACCCCTCTGATTGGGTTTCATGGGTGCATCTCCCTTTCATCCAAGGGACCACTAATAGGATTGCAAGAATCCTGAGGAAGCATAATGTTCCCTCATCCTTTAGGCCTCTTAGCACCATTCATAGTTCCTTAAATTCTATAAAGGACTTGGTAGACCCCAAGGATATCAAGGGTGTTTATGTTATCCCTTGTTCTTGTGGAACCCCATACATTGGTGAAACACATCGCTCTATAAATCATAGGATTAATGAGCACACAAATAACATCAAGCATGGGAGGACCTGCTCTTCGTCTTTGACGGAACATGCAAATAAGATGAAGCATCACATATGTATTAAAGAGGCCCAAGTTATTATGAAGATTTATCACTTTCATCACTGGAATTTTAGGGAGGCAATTGAAATTGAAAGGAGGCCTAGAAATCTTAATACAAATGATGACTAGAAAATCAACAGTTGTTAGATCCCTACCCTTTCTTCTTATCCTTTCTTCTTATCCTTTCCTCTTATCCTTTCCTTATCCTTATAGTTGTTTTTTGTCTCTTTGTTTCCCTTTGTATTTAATTTTTAGTTTTGAATGAATTGTTTTAATATTATTTTTGGATTTATTCCCTTGGGATTTATGTCCTCAACTTTGGTCCTCTTTCCTTTGTTAAATTTCTTTTTGTCCCATTAGTTATTTTTCCCTTAGTATTATTTATTATTTTTTGGATGGAGTTTTCATTTTATATATTTTGTTGAGTTTTCTTTTATTAATCGTTTCAATTAAATTATTTATGTTCCTTTAGTTTTATTTTATTTTTTACCTTTTGTAATTCTATCTTTTATATATCCAATGCCTCATTTTGAGGATCGAGTAGTTTCATTTCTTTGTCCTTAGTCCCCTTTTTTATTTTATTTTTAGTTATTATCTTGTTCCCCCTTAGTCCAAATCTTTCATAATTTGTATATTTAAATAATATCTTATATTTATTTCTTTTTATTATATCCCTTCTTTATTCCTTAATCTTATTTTATTTATGTGGTTTTTAGTTTTTTCCTATCCCTTAATCTAAGTCTAACATAATTTATATATTAAAATAATATCTTGAATATATTTTATTTATTTAATGATATTTGTATATAATTATTCCTCTACCTAATTTATGACCCGATCAAATGTAGTCGTTTCAATTTAGTCGTTGGAATGACCTGCACCTATATTTAACTTGTTGCCATGATTTGATGCTTATTCTTTTCCTGGCAATGAACCTCACTAGCTGGTTCGAAACGTGACAAAAAATGACTCTTTATGTTATTTTCACCGAAAAAACATCTCTCAGAAACTAGATATAGAACACATAAGCCTAAATTCGATCAAAAGAAAGATTATGAAGAGGGATTTGTTACAAATGGTATCAGAGCCCAGTTTCAAAAATGGGCCTGCAAGGAAGCATCACAATAAAAAAAATATGTGTTGAACTATTAATATGAAATATTGATAGGAGATTGTATTGTGTTATAAGGTACACAAGTGAAGCAAACCACCACAAAATGGCAAAGGATTCCCCTCTAGCCATAACAATTGGTGAAGAACTGTACGTGGAATTGGGTAATGGAAGTACCCCACAAACCTCCCAGTTTATGGATGTCATTAAAAACCTACAACAAGAGTTGGCTTATCTCAGAAACAATAATGAACAAATGTTAAATGTTATTAAGGAGCATGAGAGGATGATAAGAGATTTGAATGAAAAGTCTAGCCATAGAAGTATGGAACCAGAAAGGCTGAAGAGGAAAAAAGGTGGAAACATAGTCAGATAAGTCTAAAAGTGGAGGTGAATCGGATATAACATATTTGAAATCATAGAAAGAAAAGAAGAAAATAGATTTACAAGGAGATTTTAGGAAAATCAAACCCCCTACTTTTAATGCGGAAAAGTAAGAGGATGTGGAAGCATGGCTTCTAAAACATGATAAAATATTTCTAGGCATATGAGTATGAAAGTAATTTGAAGGCTAACCTGGCTATCTATGAACTATAGAAAAAAGCTACTCTTTGGTGGAAAGGGGCCAAAATTGTACACATGTTGGAAGAGAATACATTTTCTTGGGAGGAGTTCCAGAAATAATTGAAGTCTCGATACTTGAGCGAGAGATACTATGATGATCGTGCAAAGGAATGCCATGAGTTAAGGCTGGGACAACTAACTATGGATGAGTTTGTAGAAAAATTTACAAACTTATTATAGTATGTTCCCTAAATTAAAGAATAAAAAATAAAGTACAACAATTTTTTAATTGTTCACCAACCCCTTTCAAAGAAAGGAATGAGTTCATCAAATCTAAATCAATGGATAAGGCAGTAAGAAGACCCAGTTTGTGTTATCAATAGTTCAAGAATAGAGGGGAAGGCTTAAAACCTTCAAAAAATAAGGACATAACCAAGTCTGTAATGAGTGAAAAAAGATGTAAACCTCCTTACCTTAAGAATTTTGGAAAATATCATCAGATGAAGAAGTTTAGCAAGGGCAATGTAAATAAGGTTGCATAATCAGATACTAGGTCAAAACCCATGGAATTAAATAACAAAAAGAGCAGTGGAGTCAAGGAAAGAGAACTGCTAAAGTGTTGAGATTATGGCGAGCCCCACTTATTAAGGGATTGTCCTCATAATCCCCAATTTATTTAGAATATTCATGAAGAAACAGTTATGAATGATGTTTCCAGAAATGTTCCTAGGATCTACGTAATGCTAGAGGATAGACAGGCTGAGCACCAATCTACTATGATTGAGATTGAATGTGCCATTTTAAACCAATTTTTTTCGTTTTAATTGATTCAGGGGCCAATCTAAGTTACATTGGTCCCCAAATTGTGGAAAAATGTAAATTAAAACCTCAAAAATTTAAGAATGCATGGTTGGTACACTGAGCGACTGGTACCAAAAGAAAAGTAACGAGTCAAATAAGATAGTGTCTCATTGATTTAAATGGTTATCGTAGGGAAAATATTTAAATATTCTTCCTTTAGGATCCTATGATTTATTAATAGGAATGGACTGGTTGGAGAAGCAGGGAGTTGCTATAAACTGTTTGAAGAAAATAGTGAGTTGTATGGGTAAAGAGGGGTGAAACCGTTTAATTTTGAGGTAAACCAAAACCAATATATGTCTGACAAATTTCAACCTTAGAGCAGCTGAAAAGGATGTGATATATACATGGTGCAGGTGGAAACAAATAAATAGAAAATAGAAAATGAAAAGCTAGAGACCTTACCATTTATCAATGAATTCCAAGATGTTTACCCAAAGGAAATTCATAGTTTACCCGTCGTAGAGACATAGTCTTGTCCATTTATTTAGTACCAAGTGCCACCCTCGTATCCAGAGCTCCTTACCAAATGAGCATAACTGAGCTACTAGAATTAAAAATGTAGTTATAGGAACTATTGGACAAAGGTTACATCAAAACCAGTGTATCAACATGGAGGTCCCCAGTACTATTTTTCAAGAAAAAGCATAGAACATGTTGTCACTCACTGCAAAATGTGTTTTCAGTTATCCAAAGGGACAAAGAGTAGTGAAGTTTGAATCCATCTTCCAAGCAATAAAATCTCTCAAAGCTAAATCAGACCCTCTCCATTGGATAGTTCTCGTAATAAGAATTCCAACGATATGTATAGGCCCAAAACTAGACTTCTGGATCAGAAGATATGGCATGTTGAAGTTTAGGGGTTTTGCTGCCTTTGAAATGAAGAAGGAGATCATACCAGAGGTTTGGGAGCATATTGTAAATCACAAATCGATGGGTCTAAGGTGGCAATGAGGAAATCATAGGTTTGGGGTGAAATTGATGAATCAGTGATTTCTCATCGATGGCATATGGCATATCAAAGGTTCTAGCGACATGGCACATCGAAAATTAGTGATCGTAGCAATGAAAGGAATATCGGTGCTCTACGGGTCCAGACATATCGACGATCACAAGTACCGGAGGGTACCACCAAATACAGTGTCACAGAACTACCAAAGGCCAATAACATTCAAAATCACCGAAATTCGGGCCTCTAGTGTTAAAGAGCCAGAGAGGACTGATTGCAATTAAAAAAGGGCACAAGGATTGCAAGTAAAAAGTCTTGCTACAATAAAGCCCCAATAGTATGGTGCAAGGCTTCAAAGGCAGATGGGTCGAAAGCTGAAGTATTAAATCAAGGCATGGTGCAGCGGAAAATTAGTATGGGGGGACTCAGGAAGATTAATGGCTCAGCATGGGGCTCCACCCAGATACACATCAAAGGACTACCAGGACAAGATCCACTTCTACTCTGCAACAGGCAACCACAATTAATCGCTATCAGCTCCAAAGAGGGGAGAAGTTGGGCAGTTAAGGCGAAAGTGACAAAAATCGGCCGAGCAGCTAGAGGGACACATTGTGACAGAGATGTGGCCTTATCAGGGGCCTTCACGGGAACAACAAAGGGATACTTCCTCCATCATCTTCTGGTTTCATTTTCTTTTCATTATTCTATGGTTTATGTCTGTTTGCAAGAAAGGAATCAAATCCTTGGAAATCATTTCGGGCAGCAGAGATATCGTCGGCTGAGGCAGCTAGTACATCAGATAGCTAGCCCTTAGCTGAGATAATTTGTAAATGTTGATTCAAAGCGCCACTTATCTGTATAAATAAGGGGGAGAAACGCTTAATAGAGGTTCCAAATTCCACACCTAGAGTGGTCCAAATTCTTTGGTTCCATTTTGGTTCTAATTTCTTGTTCGTGAGGGACTTGAGATGTATATTGCTAAATGTAATGGACCGGTGAATAGAACTCATTTTAAAGATTAATGAAACTCTTTGGTGATTCCAATCATGGCAATGTGCAATATGTTTTCCCCTCTATAATCTCATACCATATATGTTTTTATTTCTCTAAAATAGTGTGACACAACTATCGGTTTATCCCTTGTTCATGATTGTATATATGTTACCAAGTAGGAAAAATACCTGTGGTAGCTACAAATTTACTTAAGTACTTGTAATGTGCACGTATTTTCTTGAGAATTTGGATACAAATGTGCCCATGAGTATATGGCCTAAAACCCATACTAGCACCCCATCCCTATTGCTCTTTCATCTTCTCTCTCTTCCATATTTTTGTTGGAACATCATGGCTTAGGATTTTGCATTGTAATTAGACCTATGCATCGATTTCCCTCCTCCATTTCCTCCTCTTCACTTTCCCAGCAACATCGATATTAAGCTGCCTGTTGTTGTGTGTCAGCCACCAGAACCAGGAATTCCTCTTTTAGGTTGGCCCGATTTACACCATGAAAATTTGGATCCATGTATCAGCTTGAGTCTACCTTCATGAAGGTTGATTAAACCAAACCCCCTTTTATTCTCTTTTTAAAATTTTGTGACAATTGGAGTGCACCAAAAGCCCCTCTTGAAAATCTTCCATCCACTCGTCTATCTAAGATGTCCTAGGCACTGGTCTACAATCAACCCAGAGGTTGTCTCTAGGAAGATTTCTATGTATCCTGAAGCGCTTGTTCTACGGGCAGCATTAAAAGTGACAACATCTTTTTGGAACCATTTCCAGGGAACAGATTAGAATATTTTTCCTTGGGTACGACAAAAAATTTACATTCCCTCTATTAGGTGAGCAAGGGAATTGTGGGTTGAATATCACTCACCTTGTTGACTCCACTGTTTAAATTCTATGGTAAAAATCCTGGCGACTCCACTATCCATATCTCTATTTGATCATCTTTGTTTTCAAGCAGCCTCATACTCACTCTGATTCAAAAGAATCCAAAAAATTTCCCTACCTTTGAAATTGAGTTCACTCACCTATGGGTTTCTCAAAATGGCCATTACATTATTCTTGGCCAGCAAATTTGCCCCACTAGATTTTTCTTCTATTGTTGGTTGTCCCAATCATGTCCCTTTAGTGCATGAATGGAATACCTATTTGCCTACATTCAATGGAGACACAGATAGAAGTCTTGACCAGCACCTCAATGTTTTCATGAATGCATGGAACAACAGGGTATTTTTCTTGAAGATTTATAAATGAAATTGTTCATGTATTCTTTAGAAAAGGATGCTAGAGTTTGGTATAGGACAATACATCATGATAACATATCTTCCTTAAAAAGCTTTCACATAGCATTCAATCATTATTGACAAATATTATATCCACCGAATGCTCTATTTGAAGAGTGTTGTGTGCATTTTATGTCGAAAATATGCTTGAGTTTAATGATCCTGTTGAAGATGTTTGTGGACCTCCACTCCAAGAAAACATCTACTTGCATCAAGAAGCATCACCAAGTGACCAAGACTACAAAGAAAGAAATATCATCGAGCTGCAAATAAACCATTAAAGGTCTTATGCGACCGAATTTGATGTTTCTCCTTCCTATGATGAATACGACTCTAATGGAGAGTCAAGTGATGTAGAGCCACAACACTCCCAGTCATGGGAAGCTGTACAGGAAAAGGAGACCCACCAGTAGGTCAACGAAGATGCTCCAGTTTACAATGCCACATCCTTCACTTGGAGAACAAGATCAAGAACCTCCTTCGATTTATGTTTCATATCATTTAGAAGAGGATGAGATGGTTAGAGGACTTTCAAATGGATTTGTTCACCAGCATGTGGGGAGAAGGCTTCCAGCAACCAGTTTTGCTCGAAAAATCTAAAGTTGAGGAGCCGAAACATATTTGTCACTGCCCTAACCAAGAAGATATTGGTCAGTAGACTTTGCATGAAAAAAAGGAAGCTGCAGATGTTTCTTGTCATTTATGTGTCCCTGTAGCTAACTACATGATGAAATTCTTAAGATAACAACAAAGGTTGTTCCCAGATCATGCATCAGGTTTTTTCATTTAAGAATTTTCATGGTGCATGCTTGTTTTCATTTTCAAATTTCAGCAGCATGGAGGCATTAGTTCTAGCACCCAAATGTTGGTCTGGATCCATTGGAGGGTTGAACTTACTTAGGTGAATTGACCCCTGCACATAAGTAGGAGTTGTATATAAATAAGCTCACTACTTGAGCATTTACTTTCTAGTTGGTAGAATTTATTTTTTTGCATTTCAGTTTGATGAGGAATGGACTCTTTGCGAATAAAGTTTCATGGAGATTGTATGCTTATATAAGTTCATTATATTTTTTACTCCATGTCTAATGGCGAAGGCTACTGGTTTGAAGGTTCTCAACACCTTGCCAACAAGGCACTGTCCCCAGTTGGAACCAATGTTGTCACTCACTGCAAATTGTGTTTTCAGTTATCAAAAGGGCCAAAGAGAAATAAAATTTGAAGCCATATTCCAAGACATAGAAGATCTCAAAGCTAAATCAGACCCTCTCCATTGGATATTTCTCGGAATAAGCTTTCCAACGGTATGTGGAGGCCTAAAAATGGACTTCTGAATAAGAAGATATTACATGTTGAAGTTCAACGTTTTTGTTGCCTTTGAAATGAAGAAGAAGAGCATATCGGAGGTCTAGGAGCATATCACAAATCACAAATCAGTAGATCTAAGGCAACTATAAGGAAATCAGAGGTTTGGGGTATGGAGGACACGTGACATGCAGATCTGGCATTTTCAAGGGTCCAAGGAGGGCATATCCGAGGGACACATGTCACCACTCACAAGGTGACATGTGGCAGAGGATGAGATCCCATCAGAGATCACAAATCGGCATTTTCAAGTTAAGACATGTTTTTACATCAAATTTAAAACCTCGATTGTGAATTCACTGATAAAGGGGCTCTGATACAGGGGCTGGGTCGTGATCACATGAAGAGCTAGGGAACCAAGAGCCGAGCGCTAAAGAGATATCGTAATCGAAGATTGTAGACATGTTGTGGATCCAAATTAAAAGTCCCGAATGGAAACCCCGATTACGATCCGTTGAGAAAGGTGCTCCAATATTTGGTCAAACACATAGTCACAACCCCCCAGTTATACGAGAAGAAAGGAAGAAAGGGCTAAAGAAGGGGGCTAAAGGAAATTGGGACTTGCTATTCTGTAGCACCTTTAAGTGTAAAAGTCCTGCTGTCGTAAATCCCCAATAGTATGGTACAAGGATTTGAAGGTGGATGGGTCGGCAGCTGAAGTATTAAATGGAGGAATGATGCAACGGAAAATCAACATGAGGGGAACTAGGAAGATTAATGGTTCAGCACGGGGCTCCACTCGGATACATAATGAAGGACTGCCAAGACAAGCTTTTCTTCTACTCTGCAATAGGAAACCATGGTCGTTCGCTATCAACTCTAGAGAGGGGAGAAATCAGGCAGTTAAGGAGAAGGCAATAGAAACTAGCCCAGCAGCTAGAATGACACATCACGGCAAAGACGTGGCCTAATCATGGGCCTTCACAAGAAAAATAGAGGGATACTTCCTCCATCATCTCTTTTGTTCCTTTTATTTTCATTATTCTATATTTTTTGTCTGTTTTCAAGAAAGGAATCAAATCCTTGGAAACCATTTCGAGCAGCAAAGCTATTGTAGCCGAGGCAGCTACTCCATCGGATAGGTGGCCCTTCACTGAGATATTTTGTAAATGTTGATTCAAAGCCCCCTTTCTTTGTATAAATAAGGGAGAGAAATACATAATAGATATTCCAAAATTCTGCACCTAGAGTGGTCCAAATTCTTTGGTTCTAATTGCTTGTTCATGAGGGACTTGAGTTGTATGTTGCTGAATCTAAATGACTGGTGAACGAAACTCATATTGAGGATTAATGAAACTCTTTGGTGATTCCAATCATGGCAATGCACAGTATGTTTTCTCCTACGTAATCTCATTCCATATATGTTTTTCATTCTCTAAAATAGTGTGACATAGCTATCGATTTCTCCCTTGTTCATGATTGTATATTTGTTACCAAGTAACAACACTACATGTGTTAGCTACAGATTTACTTAAGTACCTGTAATGTGCACATATTTTCTTGATCTCTTGGATACAAATGTGCCCATGAGTATATGGCATGAAACCTAGACTAGCGCCCCACTTCTGTCGCTCCTTCATCTTCTCTCTCTTCCGTATTTTTGCTGGAACATCATGGCTTAGGATTCTTCATTCTAATCAGCCCTACGCATTGATTTCCATCCTCCCTTTCCTCCTCTTCACTTTACTACAATTTCAATATTAAGCTTCCTGTTGTTGTGTGTCGGCCACCAAAACTAGACATTTCTCTTTGAGGTTGGCCCAATTTACCCCCTGAACATTTGGATCCATGTATCAGCTTGAGTCTACCTTCATAAAAGCCGATTGAACCAATCCCCCTTTTATTCTCTTTTTAAAACTTTGTGACAATTGGAGTGCACCGAAATCCCCTCTTGAAAATCTTCCATGCACTCCTCTATCTAAGATGTCCTAGGCACTGGTCTACAATCAACCCTGAGGCTATCTCTAAGAAGCTATCTATGTCTCCCAAAGCACTTGTGCTATGGCCATCGTTAATAGAGACAAAAACACATTTAGAATGTGCATCGATTATCGTCAATTGAATAAGTTCACTATAAAAAATAAACACCTGCTACATGAATTGATGATTTGTTTGATTAACTGAGGGGAGAAACTATATTTTCAAAGATTGATTTAAGGACACGCTAGCATAAATTACGAATAAAAGCTGAAGATATTCATAAGACATATTTTAGAACTAGATATGGTCATTATAAGTTCTTAGTGTTACCCTTTGGTCTCACTAACACACCAACAAACTTTATGTGTTTAATGAATAGTGTAATCCACAAATATATTGATAGGTTTGTGCTGGTATTCATAGGTGACATTTTAGTGTATTCTAGTAATGAAGAAGAACACGGAGAAAATCTTAAATTGGTATTAGAAACTCTGAGAGAACATCATCTATATGCTAAATTCATCAAATGTGAGTTTTATAAAGACATAATACAATGTTTGGGTCACATCATTTCCAAGGAAGGATTGTTTATTGATGCTAAAAAAGTTAGGGATATTGTGAATTGACCCATACCTAAGGATGTGTCAGCAATTCACTCATTTATGGGAATCACGTGATACTATCGAAGATTTATAGAGAATTTTGCAAAATTGTCTTATCCCATTACTTCTTTATAGAAGAAGGGAACAAAATTTGAATGGACAACCAAATTCCAATAGAGCTTTGACAAGTGAAAACAACTTCTAATAGTAGTCTCTATACTAAAAAATGTAGATCCAAATAGGGAATTTACTCTAGGTACGAATGCCTATTTGGAAGGCCTTGGAGGAGTGTTTATGTAGAAAATTGAAGTAGTAGCCTATGAGTCTAGAAGAATGAAACCACATGAAAAAAATATGTTGTATATGATCTAGAGCTGACGGCAATGATACATGCTCTAAAAATGTGGAGACATTATTTGCTATAAAATAGGTTTACTTTGGTGACAGATCACATCAGTTTGAAATATTTTTTTAGCCTATTCAATCTAAATGTTAGACTGGCAAGGCAACCTGCTTTCCTCAGTGAGTTTGAATTTAATATAAAACACATAAAAGGAAGAGAAAACAAAATTGCAGATTCTCTAAGTAGACATGCACATGCTTTGATGGGACTATTTGTTAGCAATATTAGTACAGATTTTGTGGAACAAATTAAAAATTCAATATAGGAAGATCATAAATATATAGAAATTCAACAGAAATTGTAGCAAAAAGGAATTCTAGGATATGCTGAAAATATTGAAAAATTGCTAACCTATAGTAATAGATAGTATATTCCCAATGTTAGTCATTTAAAACAAATGATACTAAATGAATATCACAAGAAACCATATGCAGGCCATCTCGTATATCAAAAGATGTTAACAACATTTAGAAAATAATTGTTTTGGCTAGGAATGAAGAAAGAGGTGGCAGAGTATTTAGCCAAAGATCTAGAGTGCCAACAAGTAAAGGTGGAACATCAACACCCTGCAGGATTGTTGAACCCACTGCCCATTCTTGAATGAAAATGGGAACTAATTTCATTCGATTTATTACAGGATTTCCAAAGACAAAATGGCAACATGAATCCATTGAGGTGGTATTGGGCACCTTGAGTAAAGCATCACACTTTATACTAGTGCAGTCTACTTATGAAACAACACAAATTGCCAACATTTTTATGAAGGAAATTTTCAGACTACATGGAATATCGAAGATGATAATGTCAGGCAAACATGCTAAATTTACATCCAAGTTTTGGAAATCTCTGTTTGGGGGCATGGGAACTTAATTAAATTTCAACACCACATATCACCTTCAAATGGATGGATAAAAAGAAAGGACTAATAAAATCTTGAAGGATATGCTACGAATGTATGTCATGGACATGCCTACTAAATGGAAGAATTTTATGCATTTAACATAATTTTCATATAACAATAGCTATCAAACTTTAATAAAAATGAGACCTTTTGAGGCTTTATATGGCAGAAAATGGCATACACCATTTAGTTGGCATCAACTGGAAGACCGATTTATATTAGGACCGAATGTGTTGTAGGAAATGGAGTAGGTGGTACTGAAGATTAGACAAAACATCAAAACTACATAGGGCAGGAAGAAAAGCTACGAGGACAAGAAAAGAAGCCATAAAGAATTTAATATTGGAGACCATGTTTACCTAAGAGTAAAACCAAGGAAGAGCACCTTAAGAACTGAGACATGTGAAAAATTGGTACCACGGTTATGTGAGTCTTTTGAAATCTTGGACAAAGTCAGTCCAGTAGGATATCAACTCGCTTCGCCCAGTCATATTAAAGTTCACAATGTATTTCATGTGTCTTTATTAAAGAAATATGTTCATGATAATTATCACGTGATTGATTGGAGTCTGATACAGGTGGAACCCGAAGGAAATTTCCTCAGAGAGCCACTTCACATCTTAGATCAGAAAGTGATCTTGTTCTGAAACCGAGTCGCCACTTAGGTTAAAGTGCAATGGAGGCACTTTAGAACTGAGGATATTACTTGGGAGCGGGAGGAGACAATGAAAGAATCCTACCCAAAATTGTTCAAGAATGAAGCAAATGAATAGTAAACATCAAGAACGGTGTTAATTTAAAGAGGGGGCAGATGTAATACCCCTATTTTTCTGTGTAAATATATTTCCATTTTTAGATTGAACTAATTTTAGATGTGATGGATAGAAAGCCATGTTAGACTTGAACAAAGTGAAAAAATAAATATGATGATGTAATGAATTAATTTTATTAATGTAAAAAAAACTTGGAAATTACTTGGGAAAGAAACACTAGAGTTAAGAGATTTTCGCCAAGATCCAGAAACCAGGGTTGGTGGATGACATGAAACTACCCTTCCCTTAGATAACTCCTAAAAATACCTAAGAGTTTATTAGAAATATTTAATATGATGGCAGAGAAAATCTATTAAATCACTCAGTTGCAAAAAAACACTGAGTAAAGGGTGGAATAAAGCACTGTAGGAGAAAAAAGCGAGCTTTAAGGAAAAAAGAAAGAAATCATAGGCTTGTGGGTTGGCAGACCCTGAAAAGCAGGATGCCACTAAGGAAAAATATGCTAGGGAAGTGAGGCATAAACAACCTTGTTTGGAATCACAAGAGGTTGTTGACTCCCTTTCGGCAATAGATCTGTACCTGTGGGTAACTAGTGGATCAATTCATGGTTGGGAGGAAGGTGTTTCTCCCAAGTGCATTTTCAACTATAAATCTGGTTAGAATTTTTGTAGAGTTATTAATTGTTGGTTTGAGGAAAAATTATGATTATATAGGTTATTTTCGAAACATTTAATAGGAATTGTAATATGTGTAATTGTTTTAAATGACTTATATTATGTATTGTATGGATTGAATATGGAAGATGGGAGTGGTTGTATAAATGTGAGGAAATTCACAGATAGATATAAAATAAATTATTACAGTGAAAACTCATGATTTATAAATTGTTGATGGGTGCATGCGTGGAAATATTTTTCTCTAAAGAAATTCTAGGAGGCATAGTATAAGAAAACCATAACTTTTATTGTTACACTTGAATTATTATTTTTGGTATCATTCTTAATTTTTTATGTGATTATGGGTACTATGAGCACCTAGGCCAAAACAAAGTTAGTCAGTTTTAAATTTATTCGTTGCATAGAATATGATATATTGCACATAAAAGAAAGCCAAGTAATTGTATCAATAATCGGTAATTGATCATAATGATAAATGGGTAGTCAACTGTAAATACGGAAAATTTATATAAAAAGGTGAATTTTATTTACAGGATTTTCCATTGTGTTCCCTCATATGCGACCAATATTTTTTAGGCTCTAGATTTTTCCTTAGATTACAAAAAAATGAGAAGATGTGCTTGAGGTGAATTAGAATTCACATGGGGTGGTAAGATGACAAATTCAGGGCAGGGTTGAAATATCATAATGTTAGAAGCCAATGATACTAGATAATCAATCTTGGTGTGACTAAACATAACCAAATTAATATTATATAGTGTGGTAAAATATGTCACTTAACCTAGACAAAATCTAACCAGAATTAGGAATTTGATGAGTTGGTTATATTTAACCAGCTTGGAAAGGGAGCACTTTTCCACAAGATTCTAATTGAGAGTGCGAAGATGGGAAATTTTGTTATAACAATTAGTCTGGTGAAAGTACAAAATTCTTCTTCCATAGGAAGAAAGAACTAAAGTGAATTTCTAAGTCAAGTGGATGAGTTATTTTGAACTGTGTTAACGTAAAACCCATACGAGACTGTAGAGGGGAGTAATATAAAAAGTATACCATAAAAAGAACCTCTACATAAATGTTGTAGATGGAACTTATGAAAATAAACCAAGCCGCCTCGTTGGAGAGCTCATAGTAGAAAAGTGTAAGCAGAGTCCATAACAGATATTTGCATATATTAGTATAAATATTTTGATCAATTATGGAAACAAAGACAAATATCTAGAAACCACATTGAATAGTTCCTTATTCACCATAGTTAAATGAAACTATGGTACTTATTATTCATTACGTGCATGCATGAGAAAGACAAGAGAAATAATAGCAGCATTAGGCATTACTTTCATATTTTATTAAAAAATTATAGAAAAATTTCACCATAACCCAACAATGGTAATGGTTTCTAGACAAAAGCCGAAACAAAAAAGAATATTGAAAGTACCAGATAAGACTGCACAAGAACGAATATGTCACAATACATGAAATCAAGAGTTTATACTCATATATTAAACATTAGTACAGAAAACTAAGAGTACATCTCTCAAACCAATATCGCCCAATACTTTCTAGTTCAGCACTAGTCAGAGGTGTAGTATCCCTCTTAAATAATTACATACATGAAATAGATAAAATGATTAACCCCATAACAAATAAGTGTTTCAACTCTTAAGCTCACGCTCAGACAATAAAACACATAATGAACCCATGAACGATACTAACATGGAAGGAACTACACCAGAGAAATCCCATTGTCCCCCTTATGCATGAAATACTTCATTCAAAAGCACCTAGGCCAATCCCAGTGGTTTTCATGGAATAAGACAGGAAACTTAATTGTGATTCTGTATGGACAAAGACAATGTAAAAGAAAAAAACATGTGAGCTGGTAGGGAGAAACTCCAAATTTGGGCATTTGAATGGGGTTTAACATAGCTACGTAGAACAACTTACTTGTTCGAAAGAGTAGATGAAGCACAAAAGCTCTGAGGAGTGCCACAACATTTTGATAGGAACCCCGCAGTGTGTAATTTTGTCCCCATCATGGCGGTGTTAAAGGAAGTGATGCCACAGAGCAAGGTAAGAAAACTCTCGAAATACATCAAATAAAAAGCCTAACATTAAGTCAAGAAGACGAGAGAATGTCTCAAACATTGGATTCACGACCCTCAAATCTAATGGTAAGTGGGTATAGGGTACAACAGGCCATGTGAAGTTCACATGGGCTTGGCCCATGTGCCATCCAACCATTCGGCGCAGTAACACAAACCCTTATCTACGAATGCTCTAATAACTAATTTTGGTAGGTTAAATAAATCCATATCACTGATATAAGAAATCATCAAATGTTAAATGAGATTAGAGTTGGTTAAATCCACGTCATATGCCTATGTCACATAGTGATAAACGCATTGACACTTGGCGAGAATATATACCAAGCACTCACACTAACACAATTAAAGGTTACGCGCCAACCAAACATAAGAACAGGTGTAACTATATGCATAGGCAGCGCCTAACGAGTCATATATCAAGTATTAAATGCATCCGGAGATGCACGCGACATAGCTCGTTAACACGCAAAATGCCTTTTTTATTTAGTGACGAGTTTTGCATTTTGCGTGTTAACGAGTTATGTCGCGTGCATCTCCGGGTGCATTTAATACTTGATATATGGCTCGTTAGGCGCTGCCATATGCATACCTCTAATGTATATCAAATATCGTAGGTGTTAACAATTAGCAAAGGATACCTTTGTATAATGACCAGGTGAATGTAGTCATACTCCATGTGCCCATTAAATCAACGGAGAATTATTAATGCCACTTGGAGAATTATTAATGCCACTTATATACATATACAGCAAAAATAGGCCATAACATATTCTCATAAGTTTATTATAGGAAGAAGAAACATTATAAAAGAGTTGATGACATGATTAATGTATAAGTGGTATATAAAAAAAATGATGAAGCGGGAGTTGTTACAGATGTGAAAAAGCTATTTCGTATTTCGTGGAATTACTTTGTAATGAATCCCCATTGGGTACAACAAATAAATGGTTATACGAATTTATTTTATTTTTATTCAATGATTTTCCCCACTCACTAAAGGTTTATGTCATCATGTTAACTCTTATGTTATTAGTCTCTTTTCATGGTTATGTCTTTGTGTAAGAGATAAAGAAGCATAATTTGGGTAACTTGGATTCTTTTGAACTCATCAAATAACTCAAAACAATTAATATTGTTAGAATTTCCATCAGCCTCCTAAATCCATTTCGTGAATTGTTAGAATTTCCATCAGCCTCCTAAATCCATTTCGTGAATTAATATGGGGAAAATAATAAAAATAGTACACCTATTTACGTAATCCCCATTTAGAATTTATAAGAGTTGTATCATGTTGTCAAACTATTAAATGAAGAAGAATTATATTACTTTTTGTACTGAGAGTATATTTTACTCTTAAATTATGAATATGCATGGGGTGTTCAACAAAGTGACCTTGGTTATATTTTCTAATATCTAGTTGAATTATGGATATTTGTTAATATTCCATGAACACATGTGTAATGTTACATGTTCACAAAGTAAACCACTATGTACTAAATATATGCATCTTTTTATAAGTCCCATGTACTTGAAATAGGTACATATATTGGACTCCTATAAATTAGATATATATATATATATATATATATATATATATATATATATATATATATATATATTTCCATTAGCTTTCTTCTTGTTGGATAACAATATTAGCTTGGTTTAACCTAGAAAATGATATGAATTGAATAAGTAGTTGAACCATAGTGAATGAACCATTTAAAAGGTTCATGCTCAGTACATCTCTTCCCCTATGAAGAGATAAATGCTCAACCTCTCCATTTATGATGCATAAACACACATGGAGCATTTTGTGAAGTAATGTCATAAACTTCCACCCCAACCCCATAGATGAATTTCATGTGGGGATGTAGCCTCTAACACAACATTTTCTAATAAATTCTTATGATAATTGATTTCTAGGGAACATACATTATTTTACTAAACATATGAATTGATGATATGTATTTTAAAAGGAACTTTCTAAAATATGTTAACTATAAATGGTTGTCCTATTAAATGCCACTCGTGGTGAAACCCTTGCACTCCCACCAAATTATATGGGTGTGATAAGTTAAGGAATGAACTATTAATTGGATGTGTGTGAGAAAGAAAGTGAGGGATTATATGATTTGTCAATAGGGATAATAAATATTAATTTCCACATAATTGTAGAACAATGTTATCGAGCCTAGACAAAACCATAGGCTACTTAGACGGTGATTAAGGTAGAGTAAAATTACTTTAAAATAATAAGTCACTTTATGTTAAGATACAAGTTATAATAGTAATTTGGTAAGGTGAATGATCGATAAATAGAGAAAATATCCTTGGATAGGTAGGAAAGGTCTCCATAGATTAACCCCTATGGTTACATGAGCTTCAAAACAAAGGGATTTTTCACCAAGACAAATTGTGAACTAAGAGAGGTCTACAAATTAACAAAAAAAATGGCTCATCTAAAAGGAGACTGGTTTGAGAGAAAAACTTGTATAAGTATGGAAGTAATATATAGGTGCTTTGGTCCCATGGGGGTAGCTCAATTGATGATCGAATTAATGTGAAATCTCTGAAAACTAAGAGATACAATGTTCAACCCACCCACCTCCCCGACCTTTTTCACTGAGAGGACGAAAAGTCATTGACCTACAGAGGTTTACTAGTAATTGCGTGTTAGGTAGGTTGTTGGGTTCCCCATGATATGAAAAGAAAAAAATATATATATATATATATATATATATATACACACACATATACATATACATATATATACATATGCTTTGAAATATAATGATGCCAAAATATGGGAATATTATGACTTGTTGTTATGATCTTCCAATCCTTCTATGATATATGTGACCAAATTAGGATACAGATCCCTCATTGACAAACAAAGGCTCCGACAAGAAACTAGTTTCATGGAGAAGTGAAGGTTACTCCAAAAATATTTGTTTCATTCTATTAGTCTTAAAAAAGAAGGTTTCCAACTAGGAATGTAATGCTCTTATTTTTATCCCTAGATTAATAGTGTTTGTTTTTCCATGGGAATTTTATGGGGAGAGTTTAAATATTATATCACCTTGCCAAATTCAAACTACATTCTCCAATTCGCCTATTTTTTGGTAATGGAAAGTATCAAGATATATTTCACCCTATTTTTACGGGAATACCAATTATTTGGATTTTTTCTTCCTTTTGGAATTTATTTTCACTCTATTGTATTTTTCTATTAACCTAAAATTGTTGGAATTTTTTTTTTTCCAAAAAAATTCAAACTACATTCTCCCATTCGCCTTATTTTTATGGTAATGGAAAGTATCAAGATATATTTCACCCTATTTTTATGGGAATACCAATTATTTGGATTTGTTTCTCCTGGTGGAACTTGTTTTCACTCTATTATATTTTTCTATTAACCCAAAATTGTTGGAATTTTTTTTCCAGTAAAATGTATCCCACACTTCATGGAATGTGGAATCATGAGTTTATAGGAATTGAGGGTCTATATGAAAGCCATTCCATCACTATTTAAACAACCATTGCAATGGAGAGATTAGTGTTTTAATTATTCCGTATTGATTTGATATCGAGTGAACACAATTATTCGACTATCTACGTTTTAATTTGGTAAGCATTCATCCACATCCATGTTCTTTAAATGTTCAAATGAGTAAACTATCTGACATAAAAATATGAATATGATTATTAAAATTTTACTTTTTATTTCATTTTTTACCTAGATAAACTATTATAAATTGTTCTTATTGTAATAGTAGAGACAATCAATAAAGCTCTATATAAATAGTAGATGATGCACCATCTTTTTATATTTTTATCTATCTAGATTGAAAAGTTGTTTCATCTACTAAATCATTTAACCCTCTAGATAAAAGAAAGATTAAATTTTATAAACCTAAAATACTTGTAAGATAGAGTTAATTGTAGATGTCACTACATTCACCATCAAAGCCGTCAAAATTGTTCAGGAATCGATAAAATAATATGAAGATTATTGTGAGAGTTCACAAATTACTTTAACATGGACACTCCAGGACATTCAATGGGCTTGATCCACCATGTATCATGAAAAGGTGGTTGTTCTTATAACTATAACAAACTCTTATTTCTAATTTAATTAGCTATAAATGATTGAGGGTGGTGGAGCTATATTCCAATGTAGATATAAAAACTACTAACTTATAATGTCCCCATTTTACTTACCATATCATTTTTAAAAAGGTTACAAAATAGCTAGCTTCTACATGTTTAGATTCACATTAACTCATTTTCATGCAGCTTTAAAGGTTTTAAATCACCTTTAGAAATAAAAATCTATAAATTCCTTGGATTTTACATCCATATCCGTGTTTTGTTTTAGTGTAACAGTTTTATATGTTCTGTTAAAAGCTTATTCATGTTTAAGATATCTACTATAAATATTAGATCTTAAAAATTTATGCACAATAGATTGCGGATATTAGTTTTCCTCACCCCTTAAAAATATTCTATTGCTTACATGTTGTAGTTTTTTGATAAAAGTTTGTGTATACAATTAAAAAATATAATCAACAAACATATACAGATAAAAAGAATAATAATTAAACCTTTTTTATAAAACATTATGAGAGATACTAAATTTTTACATGGAATAAAAATATATAATTACTCATATAGATGAAAGAGATAGTAAGTTTGTGCATGGAATAAAAAAATAGAATTACTTATATAGAAGAAAGAGATACTAGTTTTGTGCATGGAATAAGAAAATATAATTATTTATATAGATGATTTAGTGGTGGAGACAAATTGGGGGTGATTCCTTCCCTTCCTTCTATTTGTAAAGGTAGATTGACGGTGTTTTTTGGTACAATCTTGCTAATCCATTTAGAATTCAACACCAGGTTTTCTCACTTGCAATTATATAAATATGTCAAATTCATATATGTGTGTGTGTGTGTGTGTGTGTGTGTGTGTGTGTGTGTGTGTTTTGAACCATATATGTAATTAAAACATTCGTAGTCCAATGCTAGAATGTTTTTGAATGGGTTTTGATGCAAAATTATAATAATGCTCCATTTCATTTTATTGCATTGTATTGGAATATATATATATATATATATATATATATATATATATATATATATATATATATATAGAGAGAGAGAGAGAGAGAGAGAGAGAGAGAGAGAGTACTATTACTGGTTTATTTTATTTATTTTTGTATTATTATTATTACTTTTATAGATGAAAGAGATATTAAGTTTTGCATGGAATAAAAAAATATAATTATTTATATAGATGATTTACTGGTGGAGACAAGTTGGGGGTTATTCCTTCCCTTCTATATGTAAAGGTAGATTGACTATGTTTTCTCGTATAATTTCGATAAATTCGTTTAGAATTCAATACGAGATTTTTTCACCTACAATTATATAAATATGTCAAATTCATAAATAAATATATATATATATATATATATATATATATATATATATATATATATATATATATATATATATATATATATATATATATATATATATATATATATATATATATATATTATTTATTTATTTATTTATTTATTTCTCATAGTAATAATATAGTGATTTATTACATTGGAAAGCTCGCAACTGCCACATCTTCGACAACAGACCTGCACATTGGCCACAGATTGAGGCAGAGATAATATTGCATTCATGCCAGATCCCCGCCTCCTAAAGAGTGACGACCACATCCACCCTCGTGTATTGACACAAACACACCATGGGCATTCTTTGACGGGGCTGCAAACCAACATGGATGCGGTGGAGGGTTCATTTTGTATATCAATACACAGCGTAACTATAAAGTCAAAATGAGCTTGGGTTCCGGAACAAATAACTATGTTGAACTCATAACATTGCGTCACTTACTGCATTTCACTCTGGGTCACCATTGCACCAACATTAACATTTTCGGGGACTCAAAGATTATTATCAATTGGTTCAATGGCACTTCTGATTGTCACATTCACACACTCAGCAACATTCTAAATGAAGTAAATATATTCAAAGCAGCTTTTAACAATATCTCTTGCTCTCATATCTACAGGGAGCATAACAGCCATGCTGACAAATTATCCAAGGAGGCCGCGTTAATGCCCAGAGGCATTTGGGAGATTACCGAGCAGCAAGGGACAAATGAATACCAGTATTACCACCAGCCATATATAGATCAAATATATCAGAGAGATCCTGGTCACTGAACAGGCTACATTTTTTGTTTTTTGTAAAATTATCTGAACAATACAAATGATATTTTTGAAATGTACAGAACAAAGTATGAGGGCCCTGCGCGGCTAAATGTATAGACATAAACTAAGTATAACACAGTTGACAATATATACAGCTAAATATAGCGGATTGCCCTGTGAGGTATATCTGGCTATAGTTACTCATAGTTTCTCTTATGATCATAGTTCTCAGTGGCTAACAGCATATGCGATAAGCATCTACAATATGTAATTTTTCCAATCTAATGAAAAATTACGGATTTTTCCAGAGGAAAAAAATTATTAGTGATTTATTTTTGTATTATTATTATTATTATTTACATTACTTTGAGCAAAGAAGTAAGTGTTTCACTAATTTTATCATTTAAAATTAATAATTTATAAATTTGAAAATACCTAGAAGGGAAGTTTCCTTTTTTAAGATATCAATTAAACAATCTCAATTTTTTTAAATGATTTTCTAATTATTTTTTTCAATATATATATTCGAATATGTTTCAATATCATCTTCTAAATTGACTTGTCTAATTTTCTTTGTATTATATCATTATTTAAAAAATGTATTCGCACATACTTATTGAATTATTTTTAAAATAAAAATACAAGTGATATAAAATAAATTAAAAAAAATACTAATAATATAATTTATATTTTTATTAGATTACAATTTTTTTATAATTCATTGTAACATCTTAACACGTAAAAAATAAATAAATAAATAAATAAAATAAAAATTATACACTTTTTAACTTCACTGTTTTGGCAAATATTATGAATATAAACTTTGGTTATCCGCATGTAATCCCACCTTGGAGTAATTTCCATTGGCATGCTTCCTCGTTAAATGTAATGCTTTAAAGGCAGAGGTGTGAATTGATGTTTGGGTTGACACTTGCAGCGCTCTCATTTATTAACTGATTTGACTCAACAAAAGGGTTTGGATTACTGTGATACCTGGCAAACTTCACGTCGTAGGATCAGGGTGATGATCCAACGCCTCTCGTGCTCCAAGGTTATCACTGTGAATGATTTTTGGTTTTGTTGTAAGTCATTTTCATTTGGTAATGTGAAACAAAAACTTGTGGCTTGGCTCCGCAACTTAACTGAGGATTTGATGCAAAATGGCAATGTTGGTTCAATCTCCTCGTCCCGACAGGGTCTAGCAAGCATCTAGGTACTGCAACTTTGAGTTTCAGTTTACTAAATCCCTCCTGACATTTTTTTCAGAAAGAAACAATCCATCTCTACTCATCCGGTTCTTGGCATGCAGGTGACTCAAATACTTGCTGGTCTGCAAGCCCCAAGGAGGATGGGGTTTGGAAATATGTGGTGTTTTGGAGGTAATGACCAGGGACGATTGTAGGGTTGCTTTCAATTCTATTTAGTCTATTTTGAACCACTAATGACTATCACAAGGTTTGCAAATGCTCATTGCTTCCTTCCATATGGAATTTCTCCATCTCAGGTAATACTGAAACCCTTGAATGTTTCTCTTATGGCAATTGTTTAATCAAATTTTTCTATAGGATTTAACTCTAGCACTTTTTCAAGTGCAAGTAAGGCTCTGGCAGATGTATTAATGAAAGGGTTCAAGGTATGAAGGTCTCCCTTACACCAGTTGTCATTCTCTTATTACAAGTTGGTCTTTCATCAAGCCCTTTGGTGAATTTACCACCTAGTAGATACTCTTGTACTTCAATTGGTTGTGAAGATGTTTCACCTTGTCGCATTTAAAGTTTTGGTTTCCCGGGTTAGATGAAAAACCTCATGCCAAGGCTCAAGCCGATGTTATATCCGTAGATGCTATGAAAAAAAGGACAAGGGTTTAATTTTGTATATCCAGAAGTGGAATAGTTCTATGAACTGATATGACACAGACTCATTTAAGGGTTTAATTTCCACTTTTGTTATTTTCCATTCTACATCTGTATATGTATATTTATAATAGTTCTATAATCTGGATTCCTTTTGTTTTGGTTGGTCAAAGTCCATCACTGTATCTTGTTTTTCTGAGTCAAACATTCACAGCTTTAATGATTTGGTTATTCTGAGTCAAAAGGTTCTCGTATTTAATGATTTTAAACCTAGGGCGTAAGCTTGGGTGGTTGGATCACAGTTGTTTCTTCGGAAATCGACCGAGAGCCATGAAGAACCTTTGCAGATTGCATCTATTATTTGTGCAATTAAAATTAAAGCTCAGGACTATTCTAAAAATGAAATAATTTGCGTTGACAGTTCCATGCATGAAGTTTTGCTTTCTTGTTGCATTTAACAATTAGAGATATTGTTATTCAGAGATATTGCTATCCGGAGATATTTCTATTTGTGACTATCAAAAAGTTTATGATTCCAGAATGAATGTTGTCGGGCTTATTTTAATGCATGCTTAACTCTCGAAGATGCATATCATGGTTTATAATATAAATGTAGTATTCACTCTAAATTCCATAGACTATTTTTAAATTCTCTAAATCGCTGATATATTATTATCCCGAAATGGCTTTGTGTTATTTTCCTAGAAAAGTTAAAGCTATAGACATTACTTCATTATTATTCATGGATGTATATAAAATGATAGAATGTAACTAGCAATTAGTTCTGATGCTAAGTATCCATTATTGAATAATAATAATCATTTTCAGTTAATGATTAATAAGCATAAAATTTACTACTTTTTTGTTTTTGCTTTGTTGATAATTGTGTAAGTGCTTCCCTTTCTTGGAAGGTCTCTCCACCCAGCCACGGATCTGGTGATTACATCCAAATTCCCCCCTCCTAGCTCTTCCTGCTCCTAACAGTCAATAAGTTCATTGCAGTCTGGTATCTTGGGCATCAAGACCATGGTCCAGCCTCAAGTCGCATACCATTCTGATTGTAATCCATAGTTTTCCCACTAGTTACTTTCGTCCAGCTCAAGGAAAATCTAGGCAGCATAATCCATGCTCCCTTCTCTGTATTTTTTCCAACCCCTTAGGATTCTCCCTCTTTTCCCTTTTGAGGGAACAGATGGGCAATTGTTTGTAATTGTCTCAGGAGTTATTAACTGTTTCTTTCAATTCTTTGAAAAACTATTTAAACTCTTAATTATTAAGTAACACGATATGTTCTGGCTTCTCAGCCTTAATTATTTAACAGTCTATGTTAAAAAAAGTAAAACATTGAAGTAATAAATAAAACTTGGTAACAAAGTAAATGTTCGTGTAGCATAGGGTGTTACAACTTCCCCCCTTGCGAGGAACACCTTCCCTGGTGTTCTTTTAAGAAAATAATGTCGGATAAGCTTTTTTCATAGTTTCCTCTTCTTCCCAGTAGCCTCTTCTAGGCCAAAGTGCTTCCACTGCACTTTAACCTGGGTGATGGCTCGTTTCCACAAGATGTTTTCTCTCTGATCGAGAATACGAAGACGCTGTGCCGGAAACTCTCCTTCTAGTTCGACCTGCACAAATTACAATCTGCTGTCAAAAATTTTGAAAACAACAATTCATATGTTACCTATCCTATTCATTTATTACCTGTATATTTTCCCAATTAATTATATGTTGAGGATTGGACTCGGATATGGCCTGGGAGTGCTAGCTTTTATGCTATTGGTCCAATCAATTCCAATATTTGAAATGGTCCACAGTACTGAGGTGCTAACTTAGCACAACCCTTGCACTCTAAAGTAATTTTTCGAGGTTTGACTTTCAGGTACACATGATCCCCCAACTGGAATTCCTTATGTGATATTTTCTTATCTGCATAAACCTTTTTCCCATCGTGGGTAGCTTTTAAATTCTAATGTACCATTTTAACTGTATCCTCCATTTCAGCTAACATATCAGGACCCAATGTTAATTTGTTAACAGGACTATTCCAATCTGTGGGTGCCCTGCACTTTCTCCCATACAATACCTCAAAAGGGCTCATGCCCAGTGATTCGTGCTATCTTTTATTGTAGGCAAACTCCACCAGGTGGAGGTAGTCCTCCCATTTATGTAGTTGTTGTATCACAAACATCCCCAACATGTCCTCTAGGATTTTATTTACTCACTCTATTTGGCCATCCTTCTATGTATAGTAAGCGGTACTAAATTGAATCTGGGTACCTAACCCAGAGAAGAGGGCTATCCAAAATGTGGTTGTAAATTTTACATCTCTATCACAAATTACCGCCCTGGGTATCCCTTCCAACCGAAAGATTTCCCTCATAAATATGTCTGTGATTTCCACAGTTTTGTAAGTGGATTTTATGGGTATGAAATGAGCATTTTTCTTAGCTTTTCCACCACCACCATAATTGAGTCATGTTATTTCTTAGTGCGAGGTAAATTGGTGATGAAATCTAGAGTGATCGTCTCCCATTTCCACTCAGGAATGGGTAATGGTTGCAATAGACCAGCAGGATGTTGATGCTCCGCCTTCACCAGTTGGCACTCCAAACATTTGGATAGGTACTCAGCAACATCCTTCCTTAAACCCAGCCAGAAATAACTTCTTCTGATGGTAGAGAACAATTTATGGTGCCTTGGGTGAGCGGCGTAAGGCTTCCTATGAAATTCATCCAATAACAATTGTTTGACAGAATTTTGATTAGGAACATATATTTTGTTTCTGAATGTTAACATTTTGTCTAGATTTATACCATAATCAAACTATTCCCCCATTCCCCTAAGCTTCCTATGGTTGTTGCCAAAGGAAGGCATATTCTGGGTCCTTGAGAGATGCTTCTCTGATGATATCAGGAAGGTTAGATCGTACCTGACTAAATTGTACTTCATAAATGCACTATAATTTCCAGCTTAATGCATCAGCCACTCGATTTTCCTTCCCCTTAAGGTGGTTCATTTCAAAGTCAAATTCAATCAAAAACGTGGTCCATCTGGTCTGTTGAGCATTTAAACTAGATTGGTTAAAGAAATTTGTAAGGCTACTATGATCTGTTAATAACAGAAATTTATTTCCTAGTAGGTAGTGTCGCCACATTTTGAGTGCATGTACCACCGTTTTTAGTTCAAGATTGTATGCAAAATATCGTTTTTCATACTCTTTCAATTTTTGTGATTCATAGGCTATAACCTTCCCTTCTTGCGTTAATACCCCGCCAACTCCCTCCTTACTTGCATCTGTGCAAACCACAAAAGATTTTTCTGGGTCTACTACTTTTAGCACAGGTGCAGTAGTAAGTAACTGTTTTAACTGCTCAAAAATTTGCTGACATTCAACTGTCCAATAGAAGTGCACCCCTTCTTCTATAATGAGGTCATAGGAAAATCTATTTTCGAAAAACCTTTAATGAATCGACGACAGTAACCAACTAAACCCAAAAAGGATCTAATATCAACAACATTATTCAGGGTTGTCCATTCCATAATGGTTTTAATCTTTTCTGGATCCACCGTTATTCCCTCTGTTGATATAACATGACCCAGATATTGTATTTGACTTTTGAAAAAATCACACTTGCTATACTTAGCATATAGCTGATTATCCCGCAAAATTTGCAATACTATTCTCAAGTGATTTTCATGCTCCTCCTGATTCTTAGAATAAATTAGTATGTCATTAATAAAAAGCAGTACAAACTTATCTAAAAATGGCTGAAAAATATCGTGCATCATACTCATAAAAGTAGCTGGAGAATTTGTTAGGCCAAAAGGCAATACCACGAACTCCTAATAGCCATAACGAGTTTGAAATGCAGTTTTGAAAATATATTCTTCCCCTATACTTATCTGGTGGTAGGCGAACCTTAGATCATTTTTTGAGAACACAATAGTTACCTGCACTTGATCAAATAAATCATCAATACGTGGTAAAGGGTATTTGTTTTTGATAGTTAGTTTATTTAGCTGATGATAATCAATGCATAGCCTCAAGGTTTCATCCTTCTTTTGCTCAAAATAGCACGGGGGATCCCCAAGGGGATACATGGGGGATGAATGTACCCTTTATCCAGAAGTTCCTAAAGCTGCATTTTGAGTTCTATTAGCTCAGGGATGCTCATGTGGTAAGGAGCTCTCAAAACAGGAGTTACTCCAAGTATCAATTCAATTGTGAAATCAATATCACGCTTAGGTGGCAATCCAAGAATGGATTCAAGAAACACATCAATGAAATCCTGAATCACAAGAATATTTTCCAAAGAAGTCATTTTACTCTTGGAATTGGTGTATCCTACTTGGATAGCATAAATCTGACAACCCTTCCTAATACATCTTCCCAACTGGTTAGCAGTAATAGGACGTAACTTAATATTTTTCTTGATTCCTTGTATTTCCTTTCTCTGTCCTGACTCTGTGAGATAACTTACAGATTTCTCCTTACAATCGACTAGGGACCAACACCCTTCCAACCAATCCATCCCTATTAGTACATCGTATGAACCTAAAGGGAGTACATTAAGGTCGACATGGATTGATTGTCCTAAAACTGTTATAGGACAGTGTTATGTTTTCACAGATACCCTTCTTTTTGTCCTTGTGGCTAGTTGAACTAACCAAGGCTTCTTAAACTTACTGCTTTGTAGCTGACATTTCTCTACCACTTTAGGACTAATATAACTTAGGCTAGCACCTGGATCAAACAAAATAGAAACAGGTTGATCAACAATCATACCTTCACACTCGATCATGGTGGGCTAGTATTCTGCTTGATGATCATCCAAGCAACATTAATTTTGGGCATACTCCTTGCTACATCTCCAACTGTGGAGGCTTCTTGCATATTTGAAAGTTGTTATGTTCTAGCCCTGTGCAGGAAATTTTTGTAGTAATGGGATTCTCCACATCCCCAACATTGCAGAGGTTGTTTTGGTTGTTGGTCATTAGCAGGTTTATTAACTCCCTCTGACTGTCTATTCTCGGTGTAGGCTGGAACCTTTGACTGGTTCCTTGGAAATTTACTGAAGGGTCTTTGTTGTATATTCCTTCCATTAGTGATCTTTGTCTGTCTGCTTGGGGGTAAATTTCTCCCTCTCCTACCCATTGCTCCTTTGGACCCCTCACTCTTCTGTTTCATTTGTTGATAACAGATACGGAATTTTCACACTGCATCATCCATTGTTCTAGGATAATCAAATTCTAGCTTTTCCTTCATAAATTTGGGTAAACTGCTAATAAATCGTTGAATCTTGGCCTTTTCTTCCTACATATATGGGACATATCGTAATAGGGAAGTAAATTGTTTCACATATTTATCCATGGTCAAGGTTCCCAACCTTAAATCATAGAACTCCTTTTCTTTTTCATCGTAGTAACACTCAGTTAAATATTTATCCTTCAAACGCTTCTGAAACTCTTGCCATGTAACTTGTTCCTTGTCAATTTTTCTCACAGTTTTGATTTCTTCCCACCAGAGGGTGGCCTTACCACTTAATTGACAAATTGTTATTCATGCTTTAAGTTTATCAGTGTAGCCATAAATCTTAAAGTACTTGCTCATGTAAATTAACCATGCTTCAGCTGCTTCTTTAGAGTCTCCTTAAAAGAGTGATGATTTTATATTTTTAAACTCACCTTGATATTCCACCTTCTGTCTCTTTGTCTTACATTGGTTAGAAACATTATCTGAACGTCCCTCTTCATCTTCCCCATTCCCTTCAACTGACTCTGCATTATCTTCTCCATGATGGACTTTTGGATTTTTCTACCCATCCTCTACATTGATATCAAGTCCCCGTTGATTTTGTTGGTTAGATAGACTTTTAAGGATTATTTCTTGTTCCCACCGCAGTCGTCCATTATCTGTTCTCAGGTTTGTAATCTCCGCACGTAATTTTTGAACTATTTCGAGTAGAGAGCATTGGCTTGATGAGATTCTTCTCCCAGCTGTATCCATATGTCTGGGTTGGCCTCTACATAAGTTGCTTCGGTTGGTTCAATGGTATAGGACTCCTATGCATTTCTTCTCTTTGGGTGTTGATCTCTATCTCTGTGTTCACATTCACACTTACTCAATTTCTTATTACAGATATATATGTGTGTGTGTGTGTGTGTATCTCCCAGAAGTCTCGGTGTGCGAACCTGAGCTCTAATACAATTTGTAACATCTCAATAAAATATATATATATATATATATATATATATATATATATATATATATAGATATATATATATATATATATATATATATATATATATATATATATATATATATATATATATATATATATATATATATATATATACATATATATACATACATATATATACATTTTTTAACTTCATTGTTAGCAAAATATTACGAATATAAACTTTGGTCATGCAATGGGTTTAAGGTTCATTTAAGACACTGTCCTCCATATCTGCATGTAATCCCACCTTGAAGTAATTTATGTTGGCATGCTTCCTCGTTAAATGTAATT
Organism: Pinus tabuliformis; assembly: GCA_031772625.1. NCBI lineage: Eukaryota > Viridiplantae > Streptophyta > Pinopsida > Pinales > Pinaceae > Pinus > Pinus tabuliformis. The sequence goes on along the minus strand of CM062809.1, from coordinate 537,995,261 downwards.
CTTTAAAGGCGGAGGTGTGAATCGAGATTTCGGTTGACACTTTCAGTTCTGTCATTTTTAATTGATTTGACGTGATAGAAGGGTCTAGAGTACTATGATACCTAGAAAACTTCACGCCATAGAATCGAGGTGATGATCCAATGACTCTTGTGCTCGAGGGTTATCATTGTGAATGATTTTGGGTTTTTATGTAAGCCATTTTCATTTGGTAATGCGAAAAGGAAACTTCTGGCTCAACTCTACAACTTAACTGAGGATTCGATGAAAAATGGTGGTGTAGGTTCAATCTCCTTGTATGGACGGGGTCTAGCAGGCATCCAAGTACTACAGCTTTGAGTTTCAATTTACTAAATTCCTCTTGACATTTTTTTTTCAGAATGAAACAATCCATCTCTACTCATCCAGTTCTTGGCATGCAAGTGACTCAAATACTTGCTGGTTTGCACACCCCAAGGAGGATGGGGTTGCGAAATCTATGGTGTTTTGGAGGTAATGACTAGGGTCGGCTGTAGGGTTTCTTTCAATTCTATTATATCTATTCAGAGCCATAAATGATTGTCGCAGGGTTTCCAGATGCTCATCACTTCCTTCCATTCAGAATTTCTCCATCTCAGGTAATAATGAAACCCCTGAATGTTTCTCTTACACGAGTTGTTTAATCAAATTTTTCTACAGGATTTAACTCCGGCACTTTTGCAAGTGTAGGTAAGGCTCTGGCAGATGTATTTTTGAAAGGGTTCAGGGTATGAAGGTCTCCCTTACACTAGTTGTCATCCTCTTATTACAGGTTGGTCTTTCATCAAGCCCTCTGGCGAATTTACCACGTATTAGATACTCTCAGACTTCAATTGGTTGTGAAGATGTTTCGCCTTATTGCATTTAAAGTTTTGGTTTCTCGGGTTAGAGGAAAAACCTCATGCCAAGGCTCAGGGTAGTGTTAGATCTATATATACTATGCAAAAAAAGGACAAGGGTTTAATTTTGTGTATCCAAAAGTGGAACAATTCTATGAACCGATATGACACTGACTCATTTAAGGGTTTAATTCCCATTTTGTTATTTTTCATTCTACATCCGCATATGTATATTTATAACAGTTCTATAATTTGGATTCCTTTTGTTTTGGTTGGTCGACTTCCATCACTCTATCTGGTTTTTCTGAGTCAAATGTTCATAGCTTTAATGATTTGGCTATTCTGAGTCAAAAGGTTCTCATCTTAAATGATTTGAAACCTAGGGTGTAAGCTTGGGTGGTTGGCTCATGGTTGTTCCTTCAGAAATTGATCGAGATCCACGAAGAACCCTTGCAGATTGCATCTATTATTTTGTACAATTAAAACTAAAACTCAGGCCTATTCTGAAAATGAAATAATTTGCATTGATAGTTCCATGAATGAAGTTTCTCTTTCTTGTTGCGTTTAACAATTAGATATTTCTATTCATAGATATTGTTATCTGGAGATACTGTGATTCATGACTGTCGAAAATTTTATGATTCCAGAATGAATGTTGTCGAGCTTATTTTAATGCATGCTTAACTCTCTAAGATGCATATCATGGTTTATAATATAAATGTAGTATTCGCTTTAAAGGCCATAGACTATTTTTAACTTCTCTAAATCGTTGATTATTATTATCTCGAAATGGGTTTGGGTTATTTTAGTAGAAAAGTTAAATCTATAGACATTACTTCATTATTATTTATCGATGTATATAAAATTACAGAGTGTAACTAGCAATCATTTCTGATGTTAGCTATCCATTATTGAATAATAATAACCCTTTTCAGTTAATGATTACTAAGCACATAATTTACTACTTATCTGTTTCTGCTTTGTTTATAATTGTGTAAGTTCTTCCCTTTCTTGGAAGGTCTCTCCACCCAGCCACGGATTTGGCAATTACATTGAGATTCCCCCTACGAGCTCTTCCTACTCCTGAAAGTAAATAATTATGTTGCAGTCCGGTATTTTGGGCATCATGACCACGGTCCAGCCTCAAGTCACATACCATTCCAACTGTAATCCAGAGTTTTCCCACTAGTTACTTTCATCCAACCCAAGGAAAATATGGGCAGCATAATGTGTGCTCCCTTCTCTATATTTTTTCCAACCCCTTAGGATTCTCCCTCTTTTCTCTATTGAGGGAACAAATGAGCAACTATTTGTAACTGTCCCAGGAGTTATTAATTGTTTCTTTCAATCCTCTGACAAACTATTTAAACTCTTAATTATTAAGTAGCAAGATATGTTCCGGCTTCTCACCCTTAATTCTTTAACAATCTATGTTAAACAAAGTAAAAGATTGAAGTAATAAGTAAAACTTGGTAGCAAAGTAAATGTTCGTGTAGCATAGGGTGTTATATTTATATATATATATATATATATATATATATATATATATATATAGATATATATATATATATATATATATATATATATATATATATATATATATATATATATATAACATTGTAGTCCAATGTTAGAATGTTTTTAAGTGGATTTTGATGCAAAATTATAGTAATGCTCCATTTCATTTTATTGCATTGTGTTTGGAGGAAAAAAAAACTATTTATTGCTCATAATAATAATATTGATGATTTATTTTATTAATTTTTGTATTATTATTATTATTATTACTATTTTGATCAAAGAAGTGAGTGTTTCACTAATTTTCTCATTTAAAATCAGTGATTTTATAAGTTTGAAAACACCTAAGAGGGTAAGTTTTCTTTTTTTAAGATATCAATTAAACAATCTCAATTTTTTTAGTCACTTTCCATATATTTTTTAATATATATATTCAAATATGTTTGAATATGATCTTCTAAACTCACTTGTCTAGTTTTCTTTGTATTTATCATTATTTAAAAAATGTATTTGCACATACTTATTTAATTATTTTTATAATTAAAAAGACAAGTGATATAAGAATAAATTTTAAAAAATACTAATAATATAATTTATATTTGTATTAGATTACAATTTTTTTATTATTCATATATATGACTTATATTTTGATAAGTTAGAATTTTTTTTATATTTTGATAAGTTAGATTATTTTTTTTAATTATAGATACGCTTAAACTTATATTTATATGACTATCACCAATTTATATATATATATATATATATATATATAGTCAAAGTGGAAAAGATATAAGAAATGTCAATGTTATATATACACACACATTATAAAAGTTAAGACATTAATAGTTTTACAAAAATCTTTATATTTATGTATATTTTCCTCTAACCAAAATTTCCATAACACTTGTGACTCAAATTCGTACAAACATATAATGCTTAAAGTATAATAGATGTAGAGATACATTGAAATTATTTCAATATGATAGAAATTTTTTATACTTTTTTTGGTAGGTAAGCACCCACGGGGGATTTGAACCAGTGACCTATCGCAAGGAGTGCCTTAATAGTGCACCCATTCACTATCAATCCAAAGCCCCATGGGCATAGAAAGAAATATTAATGTAAGATATAATGCTTATATTTATTGTTTTTAAATTTTTACCTAAATACACTAAGTATTATTATTATGGTATTTTTATTTAACTCAAAATATTATTTTGAAATTTTAAACATATTATATATATATATATATATATATAGGTAATACCTTATATAAATAATAATAAAGAATAATAAAGAATTATTATATAGTTATAATAGTTATTATTAAAATTCAATTAAAAGTATTTCTATAAGGAAAGATTATTTATTTTAATTTATGTTTTAAAGTAAATATTATATACATCATAGGATTCTATCTATTGGTGTAAATATTAAAAAATAATAAACACAAAATAATAAATGTTTCTTATTATTTATTTATTAGTTTTTTTGGCAAGTTGTTTGTGCTCCTCCAGGCTTGACCTATGGCTTGAGAAATCCTGACCCACATTCATCTAAGCCATTAAAGTGACTCAGGGATCAAACATGACCTTGGCTGCACCAACCCTTATTTGACTTGATTTTTTAGCATGTCTCCTCCCACTAACAAAGGCCACAACCACCCCCCGTGAGGTTTGATGTTGGGTTGCTTCACTGACGAGGCCCATCCTCAACAGGCTGTGTTAGTGCTACTTAACTATTACTTATTTACTATTATTTAAATAATAATAGATATTTTTAATATTATTTATTAATTACTATCTTTATAGATGTATTTTTTAGAATCGGGTTTTAAAAATTTTAATTTAATTATCAGTAGTTATTTGGTGGAACAATTTGACCTACACTCATTTTTAGTATTAGTCACGATAAGGGTTTGAGATTTATCTCAAAAAATAACTCCTAACCAACCTAATTTTCCCCTAAATGCCACCAAGCCAATCCTAGTACAACTCACCAAGTGGAGAAAATGCTCTTAAAAATGAGCAAGCCCAAAACTTGAAACACGTGCGTATGGAAATAATGTCACATAGATTAATGGTCCTTTGAACTTTTCTAAGATGTTGCATTGATCTCACCCAGTGTGAAAGTATAACTTGTGAAGGTGTTGAATACTTTGAACATAGCATCACTAACTTAGCCACCAAAACACTATGTTGAGAAGTAACACTATTTGCATTGACTTTACAATGTTTTATAATTTAGTGAAAAAGATACCAATATTTAAAATATATATATAATTCAATGAAAGATTTGCCAAAAAATAATTTATAAGTATTATATGATTCAAAAAATAGCTTGTAAATTTTTATATGTACCATGGGGACTTTCTCATTTATTATACATATAATTTTGGGTGTTCTTAATTTTTTCCGTGAATATACTAATATTAGGATTTATAATATTAGTCTTAGGGTTTATAATATTGGGTTTTATAATTTTAGGTTTTATAATATTTATTTTAATATAAGAGTTTAATAATGTGATGTTGAATGGTACAAAAATATATCACAATTTAGGGTGTATCATTTTAGGGTTTACAATATTAGGTTTAATATTAGGGTTTATAATATTGGGTTTTATAATGCTAGAATTTATAATATTTATTTTAATATTAAGTTTTAATATTATGATGTTAGGATGGTACAAAAATCTATCCCACGTCGCATTGTAACAAACATTGTCATAATGCAACAATTGATGTGACAATCATTTTCGCAAAGATACATTATGCTGCAATTTATTCAGCGTTGCGTTGCAACATTACAAAATTGAGTTTTAATATTAGGGTTTGTAATATTGGGTTTATAACATTAGTCCTAGGGTATATTATTAATATTAAGGTTTAATATATTGAACTTAGAGTTTATAATCTTATTTCTTATTATTAATATTAGTATTTATAATATTAATCTTAGAGTTTATAATGTTAATATTATGGTTTATAATATTAATATTATTGTTTATAAGCTAGGATTTGATATATTAATCTTAGGGTTTAATATATTAATCTTATGGTTTATAATATTTGGTTTAGTATTAGGGTTTAATATTGTGACATTGGAATGATGCAAAAATGTATCAAAGATCGCAGTGTGACAAACATTGTTTGAATGCTACAATCAATTTGACAAACATTGTCACAATATTACATTACATTGCAATTTATTTGACACCACATTGCATCATTAGAAAATTAAGGTTAAATATTAAGATTTATAATATTAGGGTTTAACATTAATATTAATCCAAAGTTTTAATATTAATCTTTAGATTTAATATATGACTTAAGATTAATTATTATTAATATTAAGATTTATAATTAATATTTTTTATTAATCTTAGAATTTATTATAATATTATTATTATAGTTTAATATCTTAAATTTAGGATCTATAATCTTTAAATTTAATATTAAAATATTAGATTGTTTACATGATATTATAATAACTATATATTAATTAATATAAATACTAAAATATTTTAATATAATAATATGAATATATTATAATTATAATATAATATAATAATATGAATATATTATAATTATAATTAATAATTTTAATTATAATTATAATCAAACTTTTAATTATTATTATTATATACTAACAAAATTAACATAAATATTACAATATTAATATATTATAATTATAATAATAATATCAGTTATTATAATTATAATATAACATTATTAAATTCTGAAATTTATTATTATTATTATTATTATTATTATTATTATTATTATTATTATAATAGTTGATGTATGTTTATAGATTTATATTAAATACATTTACTAATATATTTGTGTATGTATAGTTATGAGTATATATCAATTACATTTAAATTTATGAGATTTTGATAGAATTTTGTTACAAATTGTAATTAAAAATCTCCTTAGTAAAGCAATATGACTGGATGGGAGTTGTTTTTAGTATGATTTTTTGGAATTTTTCTGGTAGGCTTTTCTGGTGAAATTTCTCTAAAATGGGGTAGCAATTTACTGAAATCACAGGCTTGATGGGTAATCCCTGCACAATGAAAGCCTCTTAGAATTTTTCAGGTGCTGAATCCAAATATGTAGTTAAAAAACATATTTAAATAACACAAATCAAAATTTAACCTCAAATTTTTCCACCAAATTTTTATAATAAAAAATCCAAAAATTCATAAAAACAACTCGTATCAAATACACCCTCTGAAAAACCCTGTGAAAATGCACACATCATATCTTTATCCATACATTGTGAAAAGTAATTTCAATGTGGAATTACAAAAATCTTGGAGTCGGCGAATTCAATGACTGGACTATCTCAAGATTTGACAGAAGAACGATGAGATAGTTGGACAGAAGCGCGATCGGTCTGTCGAAAAATTTTGAACGCTAACAAAACGTTGGAATCAGGATTGAAATTTGAAATTTATTTTGCCTTTTCGGTAAAAATTATTTTCATGCTTTCCATTTATTTATTTTTATTTATTTTTGTAAACTTATAAAGGTTTACAAGTAATTTTTTATAACAATGGGGAAATAACTTGAAATTAATTTTCCATTTATTTATTTTTATTTATTTTTGTAAACTTATAAAGGTTTAAAAGTAATTTTTTATAACAATGGGGAAGTAACTTGAAATTAATTATTCAAAAAAATTAGAATAATATAAAGCGTAGCTTTACCATACTGAAAAATTATTTATGAAATATATAGCAACCGTATTTAACAAGAAAATACCAATACTTCAACCTTTCTCTGTATTCCCTTTAGTAGCAAAAGTTTCATTTCTCATTTCCAGCCCTTGAAGGAGACCAGAAATAAATAAAAATTTAAACAAATTTTCTAACTTACACTTTCTAAAATATATGACATATAAATACTTAAACAACAAATTTAAGGTGTCAATTAATTTTTTTCCCTTGACGTTGCAAAGTTTTATTTCAACGCCAAATACATTTAAGAAGGCAAAAAAAAAAATTGACCCGGTTGAAGTTGAAATTATTTTTGATACCTAGCTTGAATTTGAACAGACTAAAATCAAGAAGTGCGAATTGAACAGACTAAAACTAACATGTTCAGTCATTCCCGAATGATCCAATCATCAATAGCTCAACGATTGTAATGGAAAAAGTTTCAGCATATAATTATTATGTTTTTGTTACAAGGTAAGTTATGGAAATTCTGGTTATATTTTAAAAAAAATCTTGCAAAGATTTTTGTCACTCCAAATAAAATCTGTCAAAATTCATAATTTTAGTTAGGTTGACTAGAAATTCTGGTTATATTTTAAAAAATCTTGCAAAGATTTTTGTCACTCCAAATAAAATCTGTCAAGATTCATAATTTTAGGTTGACTAGAAAATTTTTGATGGTGCTGAATCTATTTCTTCCATCAAAAACATGATTTAACTGCTGCCTCTGCAGGATTTTTTAATATTTTTTTGCCCGTATTCCGGCCACTTTTGGCTCTTTAGGGAATTCCTCCCTCTCTCTTCCCAGATTGCAGTCTAACCAGACTGTTTTTTTGCCCTGAAAATCATGGAAATTCTGGTCATATTTTAATGAAATCTTAGGGGGAATTTTCTAAATCCAAGTCACATTCCTCAAAATTTAATATTTTGTGTGTCTAAGTTTTTGATGGTGCTGAATCGATTTCCACCATCAAAAACATGATTCAAACACTGCTACTACAAAGTTTTTTGAATTTTTTTTACTTTTAACCTTAAAGTGAATTCCTCTGCGTTCAATCCAGATGAGAGCTACTGAAACAATACTGCAAATTGCAAGCGGTGCGGTTGCCTCTGGTGACGGTACTGCAAAGTGCAGGGAGGGTCCGCCGGGCGTGCAGTGATGGAATTTGACATTTGCCAGATTTGTTTGTGAAATACAGTTAAAAAATTGTAAAATTTTCAGGATTTTTTTTAATTCTAAATTATTTGAGGAGGTGTGAAAATTGTTAATGTAAAAGATAGATTTGTTTTGAAATTCCAATTCAGTTAGGAATATAAAATTTGATAATAAGCTTTATTTACTATGTTATATCTAGTTATAAATTATTATGCTACTGAATTTTAAATATGAAGATACAATATTTTTTTCTAGAAAGAAAATCTTGATATTATATTGAGGATATATAAAACAAAATGTTCAGATAGTTCTGAATGTGTTTTGATGTAAAACTCCTGATACTACCAATAGACTGTATCTCAAAACCAAGTTGAGCAGATAACCAAGTTGATACAATATATGACTACTACCAGATTAATGTACTTGTTTCAATCTAAAGATAGACATATAGTACCCAGACACATTTAAATCTTGATAGCATGATAAACAGAATTTGCCAAATTTAATGGACAAATTATTATTAATAACAGAATAATTTATTAACACTGCAAAAAAAATTATTTTCTTACGTGCTAAAATGATCAAGCAAACATGAAAGTTGCAAAAACTATCCACATTATGTGCTAAAATGATCAAGCAAACATGAACGTTGAAAAAGCTGTCCAATTAAATTCAATGGGTACATCGGATTTGAAATTCCTGCCAATTTTGACAGTTGTCATATTTCCCTTGAGCTGATAATTTCCACTGCTGGCGTACAACAGACATAAGCCTTTGCTAATCGCTATTAAGCCAAGGATAAACAGCCATGTGAAATTGGAATATTTTAATGCCACTTTTATCCAACAGACATAAGCCTTTGCTAATCGCTATTAAGCGAAGGATAAACAGCCATGCAAAATTGGAATATTTTAATGCCACTTTTATCCAGGGTTAGATATTAATGAACTTTTATTAAGTCTGTCTTGACTATGAACCATATTTTGATAGTTTAAAACGCATGAATAAATTATCTTTAGTGTGATCTCTCAGAAAAAAATTCCAAACACATAAAATCTTTATATGATTTTAGAAAAACTTAACCTAAAAATGTACCAAAAAATCAAAACATAACAAATTTAAATTAAAATTTTATTTTATTTTTTTTCTATCTATTAAACTCTGTCACCAAAAAATTATATAATAGAAGAAATTAGTATTTCAAAGTCATAGCTTTCCCATATAAATGAATATCTTCCTATGCCTAGAATTTCAAATCTCATCTATATTACATAAAACAGTAATGAGTTTTTTTTTATTATTCAAATTTATAAATGTTAATTTTGTTTTTAAAATTAATAAGAATTTTCAGCATTTTAATTTACATTTTATGTAAATTTATAAATATTAATTTTTGTAATAGAATTATATATAAATTTTATGTTGGTAATATTCTTTTATTTTTTTATTTTTCTTATTCAAATTTTAATAAAGAGAGTGTCTTTGTTTTTATCCTTCATTAATGTGTTAGTATCAATGCTAAAGATAAAAAAAAAAAAAAAAATAATAAATAAATAAATGATTGTGATTGTATTAAATAATTTTTATTATTTTCAAATCACCATTGTCAATGTTAAAATAATAGAAAAATTGAGTATGATATATTAAATAATTGGTCAATTTTTTTTTATAGTGATAGTGTTTAATTACTATAAAATAATCAAATAATATTATTAATTTTTATTATTTTCAAATCACCATTGTCAATGTTAAAATAATAGAAAAATTGAGTATGATATATTAAATAATTGGTAATTTTTTTTATAGTGATAGTGTTTAATTACTATAAAATAATCAAATAATATTTAATAATATTTAAAATAATAATTACTAGAATTATTTATACTAATTACTAATTCTTACCAAATTTTATGATATTAATCAAATAATTTAATCATTTTTATACCTATCATTTAAAATGTAAAATTTATAATCAATTACATAATACATTTTTAAAATATAAAAAAATATTTTCATCAAATTTTAAATTTCCATCGCTTATTAATTATAAATACATTTTTATCGAATAAAAACTCTTTTATATTTAATAATTTATACACTTGCTTAAACATGGTATATTTTGATATACCCCTAACTCTTCCACATCCATGCTACGTGCACTATGCACTAACTCATTAAAATAAAAGATTTCACCAAAAGTTGTATTAAAAGACAATAATTTAACTAAGATGTGAAAAAGTTATTGGGTGGAATTACGTTCTAATGAATCCCCATTGGGTACAACAAATAAATGGTTACAATATTTTTCTTAATTACTTTTAAAAATTATTTTTCCCACTTACTACAGATTTATGTAATCATTTGACACATGATGTATTCAAGGTCAGCTCTTGTTCATGGTCTTTTTCCCAATTACTAAAGATTTATGTAATCATTTGACACCTGATGTATTCAAGGTTAGCTCTTATGTTCTTAGTCTCTTTACATGGTTGCACCTTTGTGTAAGAGAAAAGGAAGTATAATTTGGGTAATTTGGATTTTTTTTTACCTCTTCAAATAAATTAGAACAATTAATTTCATTAGAATTTCCATTAACCTCTTAAATCTATTTGTTGAATTAATATGGAAAAATAACAAAAACATTAGGTTTATTTAAGTAATTTTTATATAAATTTTATAAGAGTTGTATCATGTTGTCAACTTATTAGATGAAGAAAAATAGTATTACTTTGGTATCTATTGAAAATATATTTTACTTTTAAATTATGAATATACATTTGGGTATTTAACAAAGTTAACTTGGTTATATTTTTTAATATCTAGTTGAACTATGGGTATTTATTAATATCCTATGAACACATGTGTAATGTTACATGTTCATAATGTAAACCACTATGTATTAAATATATGTATCTTTTTATAAGTCTCATGTACTATGTCATAGGTTCATATAGTAAACCCCCATAAATTAGATATTGGTTAACCATATTAGCTTAGTTCAAACTAGAAAATGATATGAATTGAATAAGTAGTTGAACCATAGTGAATGAAATATTTAAAGGGTTCATGCTTAGCACATATCTTTCCTTATGAAGAGATAAATGCTCAACCTCTCCCTTTCTCATGCATAAGCACACATAGAGGATTTTGTGAAGTATTGTCGTAAACTCCCACCCCAGCCCCATTGATGAAGTTCATGTGGGGATGTAGCCTCTAACACAACATTTTCTGATCAGTTGATATGATAATCGACTTCTAGGGAACATACATTATTTTACTAAACATATGAATTGATGATATTTATTTTAAAAGGGACATTATAAAATATGTTAACTATAAATGGTTTTTTCTGTATCGAGGCTTCTATGATCCATAATGAATTAAACAAAGTCTTTCGATAGAAATCACATGAGAGAATTTTTGGCCGACGCGTTTCGAACCAACGAGTGTGGTTCATCATCACGACCAGATGAAGAGGCAAACCATGGCAAAGGCTTAAATAGAGAGCAATGTAGAGACGTAATTTCAAAGTCTTTCGGTAGAAATCACATGAGAGAATTTTTTGGGTGACGCATTTCGAACCAACGAGTGTGATTCGTCATCAGGACCAGATGAAGAGGCAGACCATGGCAAAGGCTTAAATAGAGAGCAATGTAGAGACATAATTTCAAGTAAATTATGTCTCTACATTGCTCTCTATTTAAGCCTTTGCCATTGTCTGCCTCTTCATCTAGTTCTAATGACAAACCACACTCGTTGGTTCGAAACGCATCGGCCAAAAAATTATCTCATGTGATTTCTACCGAAAGACTTTGTTTATAAATGGTTTTCTTATTAAATGTCACTAGTGGTGAAACCCTTGCACTCCCACCAAATTATATGGGTGTGGTAAGTTAAGGAAGGAACTATTAATTGGATGTGTGTGAGAAAGAAAATGAGGGCTTATAAGATGTGTCAATAGGGATAGTAAATCTTAATTTCCAAATAAGTGAAGAACAATGTTACTGAGCTTGGACAAAACCATAGGATACTTAGATGGGGATTAAGCTAGAGTAAAATTACTTTAAAATAATAAGTTTCTTTATGTTAAGATGTAGGTTATTATAGTAATTTGGTAAGGTGAATCATCAATAAATAGAGAAAATATCCTTCGATAGGTAGTGAAGGTCTCCATAGATTAACCCCTATGGTGAGATGAATTTCAAAAAAAAGGGATTTTTCACCAAGATGAATTGTGAACTAGGAGAGGTCTACAAATTAGCAACAAAAATGGCTCACCTAAAAGGAGGTTGGTTTGGGAGAAAAACTTGTAGAAGTATGGAAGTAACATATAGATGATTTGATCCCAGGGAGTAGTTGAATTAGTGATTGAAGTAATGTGAAATCTATGAAAATTGAGAGATCTAAGGTATAACACCCCCTAGTTGCGACCATGTTTACGAGGAGGAGGATAGACCATAGAGCCCCAAAGGTTTACTAGTAGTTATGTGCCATGGAGGTTGTTGGGTTCCTATAGGATACAATAAAAAAAATATTGATCCTTGGAAATATAATAATGCCAAAATATGGGAAGAATATGACTTGTTGTAATGATCTTCTAATCCTTCCATGATATATGTGACCAAATTGGGATATAGATCCCTCATTGACAAAGCCTTCGACAAACAACTATTTTCATGGAGAAATGAAGGTTCCTCCAATTTTATTTTATTTTTCATTCAGTTAGTATTTAAAAACAAGGCTCCCATCTAGGAATGTAATGCCCCTCTTTTGATCCCTAGATTAATAGTGTATGGGTGTACATGGTTAAAGGCTAGATGGCTTATAAATGTAATAATAATAATAATAAGTCACAAATTATAGTTGGAAATTGATAGGATAGACCGAAACTGTAACATTTTATTAAATCATTTTTGAATTAGTTACCAAAAGGATTTACATGAGGTTCTTTGTGAAGCCACATGGCACATTGTGAAAAATCATATTTTAACCATGTTTTTTATGGTTGGTGGGGTGGTTCAAGGTAGGAGGGCATTCTTCATCCTTCTTTCCCATTATTTCTGATTTTTGCTTCTTGGAGAGAAGAGAAGAGTCCTATTGTAAAATAGTCATTACTAGTTCATTGTATGAGAATATTGGTTATTTTCTAGTAAGGTTAAGATGGGTAGGTGTATGGATGGATTGACATTTTGAGTAAAACACTCCATAGCTAAGAATATATGGAGCTTCTATCATTGCGATTTCCTAACTAGATTATATTTCATCCCTAGAAAGAAATGGAATAGCTTAGGGACTATATTGTAAGAAAAAAAGTCATTTCTTTGGGTTGTGCAAGCCAAAGGGGAAAGAGAGATGGAAAGTTGACATTATTTTTTGAGTAATTTTGATTGAACAAAATATGATAGCATCAGATCTTAGCTACATGTAAGTTATTAGAGTTATCTTAGACGCCTATCGTTGTGAATCCATAGTATTAGCTTGGGGTGACTTGGTAATAAGAGATTTGAAGTAGTAGTGTTTTTGGTTGGGAAGAATATATATAATGTCTACAACTAGTGGGTATGGTTATTTAATAAAGATAAGTATTATGTATGCATTTTATTCATGATAAGTTTATTCTATTATTTCTCATTATTTAATGGCATGTATATATTTTTATTGATATACACTTTGTGAGAGACATGCTTACATGTTCATGTATATAATTTATTGATAGATTTGCATGAGTTGTTCTTAACTACATGCCTCTTTATTGATGTAAAATGTATCATATTTCCAAAACTAGTTCAAGAACTCAAATTTTTAGGATACCATACCATTTAGGTGCATTACAGTTTTTTATTAGAAAGGAAATTTGTGGTAATGTTTCTTGATGTGGGGCTAGCCATGTTAGAATGTGGTATTAGGGTGAAGCTTCAACTACTAGGCCTATATGAATAGATATCAATGTGAATTTGGTAAGATTCATTGCTCTAGAGTTTCAATTTTTGTTGAAGTTATATGAAAATGGTGGTAATGGAGTGAAATCTGTAATTCTAAATATAATTATATGTATAATGGTTTTGGAGTGTCGAATAGGTGAGTATTATGTCATAATCAACCATGTAGAGGTTATTATACGGATTTCATGGTGTACTATACAATTTTTTTTGAAAAAGATACTTTAGAATTTACCATAGAATTGGTTAAAATTTTCTAAATTAAAATGAATTATCGAAATAGTTTTCCAAAAATCACTAATGAAGAAAAATGAAGACCACCGAAAATATTAAGTTTTTTATTGACGACAAATCAATTCATTTTTAAATCATCAAAAGAAGTTAGTGCAGGTCACATATCCAATAATTCATAAGGTAACTTGTTATTTGACATGAAATAGAAAGAAAAAAAACCTCGGCATAAATATATATATCTTTTATTCTAACGATCTTCTCAATCTCACTCTTCAACATTGCCTTCACCAACTCTATTTCCTTTTTTTCTATAAGAGTATCATTTTCATTCTTTATCTAATTTATAACACTATTATCCTTGTTATGATATATGATTAAATTCATTCGAATTGTATCCTTTTGGATATCTTACACATACATATCCTCCTATTTAAAGTATTTATTTAGCAGCTTTCTTGATCACAACCTCCTCTCTCTCTATATATTCACCCTATGTTTCATAGGCATGACATATATATGCATATACACACATACACATACACATACACATACATACATACATACATACATACATACATACATATATACATATATATATATATATAGATACATACTTGCACTATGCATGTGGTATAGTTATATTTATTGGTTTCTATAGCATGCATGTTTTTCCAATCAAGGTTATATTATGAATTACAATGTTATTCATAGTGTCTCTTTGAGATCATTTGATCCAGCTATTATTCACTATGGTCCCATCCATTGATGGTCTTACCATCCATGTGGAGGTTGATTTTGTTGGCAAATTCAACTCTCTAGCTTCCTCCCCAGATTGAATGGTGTGGATCGAATGGCAAGGAGGTTAGGGAAATGACCCTACCCATCCCTGGCGGCACCGCCTCATTTGAAATTATTTAAAAACGAGCCTAGAGCTCTACTCCCATGTTTGAAACCCTATTGTAACCATTATTACAATCATTAACGAATATTGTCCTTCAGAAATGTTGTGGAAGTTTGCCATAATTATTCATTGCTGCATTTTGGAGGTATGAACCCTTTTCTTGGCATTTCTAGCTTGTTTAAGATGTTATGCTCTTTATATTTTGTGTTCAGTTCTTTTAATTCCTTTATAATTAATATCTCTTATAGTGTGATGGCTAGGTTTCCAACACTCATCCAAGGATGTGCATTCGAAGTTTTAGAGTCTAGTATGTCTATTATTTGATGTCATTACAGAGTTTGGTGAATTTGGGTTTCAACCGACACTGAAGGTAATTTTCTGAGTTTCGATTTTGCAATCAAGAATTATTTATATGTCAATTTTTCCCCTATCTAACCCTATTATATGCACATGGATGGCATATTTGGGGAAATATAAAATTCCATTGGCCATCGCAGGTAAACCATGACTCCTTGTAATGTAAACATTTTTTTTCATCACATTTTATAAGGGTTTTCATTCATAACTCAGGTTTGCAACTTATTTACAGAGGTATGATCCAATATTGAATCTTGGAGAAGTGGAAGGGCCCCAAAACTTGTTATTAGCTCTGCATTGACTTATTCATATGATTGCCAGGTTTTGTTCTAAGTTTTTCTCCATTTGCTACCAGGTTGATTTGTCATTAAACAGAACTCCCGCACTACTATCAGAAGTTGTGCTTTTAGCATGTAAACCCTTTTGGCTCCATGACGACTGCATATTTTTAAGGTTGTAAATTTGGTACTGTAACACCCCTCCATTGTATGTAACACTCTATTAACATAACTTAATAAAATATAGGTCTCAGGTATAACAATGAAAGTAAATACTTTATTATTAAATAAATAATAAAGATAATGTAATCACTTGGAAAATGAGACACCAAGAGATGAGATTCTTGCCAAATGAAATCCCATTGGTTAATGGGAATGGATAACTCTTTCATGGTAAGACTTCTAGATCCAAATCTAGATAAGCTTAATGGATTGGGGGGTAAATATCCATTAGTTTACTTAGTTAGAGAAACATGCTAAGTTTAAGAAAAACACAAAAGCCTTGCGGAAGAGAAAGGAAATATTTTATGAGGAAAAGTCTCGTGGCAGAGAAAGACGAGCTTTTCTAGGAAATCCCTAGGAAAATGGATAAAAAGATCCATAAAAGCGGGATGTCACTAAAGGAAACCGTATAATGAAAGAGGGCATTAAATATCCATTGATGAAATCAACAAGAGGTAGTTGATCCATGGCAAGAACTCTTAGCTCAGGAGTGAACTAGAGGAAGTCAGTTCTAGGTTGGGCGGTGGTGCTCTGTTTTCCAAGTGACATTCTCTCTGCTAATTCAAGTTTATTTAAGTGAATCGAATGTTCTGTATGTTGAATCTTTACTCTTTAAGTTGTGTTGTCCAATATTTAAGTGTATAAGTATAATTGCAAGTGATATGCTGGTGTGTAAAATGATTGAATACTCATGCATGTGACAATTACGGTATATATAAAAGAAATCAATGTTAGATGTAGTGATTGGAGCATTTGTAGATGGTTGTTGATAATGGGTCAAGGAGGTATGTGACAAATGGTATCGGAGATCTAAGTTCAAATTTTGAGGCCTATGGGCCAACCCACATCAGTAAGATATGAATGGGTTGTAGGTCCTTAACTAGGTCCTAAACGAATAAGAGATTTCATTGAAGGGTTTGGTCATAAAATTGCTTTAAAAAAATATTCCAATGAGTTTTAGAGTAGTGCCTTAAGGCATTAGAATCCATAAAGGTTGAAACTAAATCTTAAAATAGTTTGGAGGAGGAGTTTGAAGCCATAGCATGTGAATATTATATTGATTACTTACAATCAAAGGTAATTTTGAACTAAGGTTGTTTGAAATTATGGATTTTGAAAGAGCTGAAGGTTGATATTTTAATGAGGAGTGAAATCTCCTATATTTCTTGTCAAGCATGTAACTAATTATGTTTTCCAATTGCACAAAGAGATCAATTAAAAACAAAAGTAGACCATCGGATCAATAGATAATCAATTAGAAGAGAATAACTAATCCTAGTGGTTGTGTCGTGAAGGCTACAAGTTCAATGATCTCTATGGTTGGCATTCTTCATATGGCATCACCATGCTCAAAGAAAAATTTGTGACTTGCTTTATATCTTTAAGGTTTGAAATGGTATATCGTTTGGCTCAAGTTATCTATGTTATGCAGTATGCATCAAGGATTGAATTGAATCCACTGAGGCTCATTTTAACTTTGACAATGTAAGCATGGTGTGTGACAGCTTACCTATTGAATATGAAGTTGCAATTTGTATGGAATGCATTAATTTTTGTTTTAGTTATCAAAGGAATGAAATCAAAATGCAAAATATTATCATGTTGAATTCCCACGTTGACTCTTTCCTTCAGGATGTAATGTATGCATAAGTAAATGTGGAAGGCTTTTTTTGGAATGTAGTAAATAAATATGTTAATTTGGACCTAAAAGTCCACATCATTTGATCTAGTGTAGCCACTATATATATGGATTTAAATACATATCTTAATGATCATTACAAGGTTTGATGGAGTGAGTTTTAGAACCAGCAAAGGATTACTATATGCATGGATCACTAAAAATAGTGAGGGTCAAAGTGTCATGAAAATTGTGTGCATAAGCTTAAAGTCCGATTCATATATTGTCTTTTAAAGATTGACATAAATGATATATGTTATAACTATATGTAATGGTCAATACTTGAATGGTATTACATGAAAACAGAACAAGGAGTTATGCCCAACGGATTATGTCACCACGGGTACCTAGCCTGAAAAAAAAAAAAAAAAAAAAAAAAAAAAAAAAAAAAAAAAAAAAAAAAAAAAAAAAACATCGTGCTCCTCCCTGTAGCCTCGAGACTACAAACTAATTTAAGTAACCATATTAAGAGTGTTATCAAGTAAAGAGTGATTTACAATCTGAATGGCTCATGTATACCATTGGTATATTTTCTTGTGTAATTTACAAGCAAATGGTGAATGGAGTGATCGCACATTGCGATTTGTTGCAAGAAGATTTATGGATATAAATACCATACTTGCATATACTATGGAAATAAGGTGATGGCTCATAACATTTCATAGATGTCTGCCTTATATTAGTAAGCATGTCTAGCTGAATCAAAATTTGGAAATCGTGAAATAGGGTTATAGAAGTTTGCAACCAAACAATAACATGTCAATTATATGTTAACCACATACTGTGGATAACTTTTATGGTTTTTAATAGTAATAATTCTTCGAAATGGTAGGAGGCTATGACATGCCACAAAGACAGAATGGTATTAGCAACATATTGTTTTTTCCGCCTTTTGCTTGAAATGAGTTAATGTTTCTGGAGTTTTCTCAAAACCCTGTGCCATTGAACTATGTGGTTATGGAATATTTTGAAAGCATGTGATTTAAAGTACAACAACACCTTTTCAATTGAATGGATAGAGAAAATCCTAGTAAGGATTATTGGTTTCCTTTTTCGATCCGCCATGTCTATATTTTCATATGCCTTATGCCTTCATTAATGTCAATATGGCATTGTTGGAGACAGAAAATGTCCTAACCCCTTTGTGATGATACCCTAACCCTAGAATCACTTGATTCAATATGATGTCAAGCCATTAATGAAGTCAAACCTAGGGAAATTAATAAATTTGAAGACATCCTTGATGACATGCCCTAGGCTCATGGTGGCTTAGACTTGCTGAAATACTCGTGAAACCCTAGATCTATATAAACATTGGATAACTTTAGATTATTGATGCATATGTACATATCTCCATGAGAAATTCCTAGGAGAAATTCATGTATAATTCAATGAAGCCCATGATTCCTTTGAATATGCCCTAATCCTTATAAATGAAGAACAGATGTGAAGGAACCCACATAATAATCAAGGCCTAAGTCTATGAAGAAGGAGCCCTAACATTCTCCAAAACATAAAATAATAAAGATTGTTAGGGATAAAATAATGATGAAAATTCACAAATATAATTTTCTTGATGGTAAAATGAGCTTATATAAGGATGAAATTAGCACCAACTTGAAGAGTACATTTTCCCCTTTCCAACAAGCCCTTACTTGTCTTCTAACTACTCTTAGATTGAGAGAAAATGAATTTACAATTTGGAAAATAATAATTTTTGAATGTTGTCCGACATGAGCCTACTTGTGCAAGTTAGCCTCACCTCCAAGGGATGTATCTATCCATTGAATGTAAAATTGTGTATAAATATAAGTTTGATATCTTCATTTTAGCCATCATCTCTTGGTGAACAATAAACATATGAGCCACAAAAGTATAAAGGAGGCCAAGGAGGATATAAAATTTTATTGCTTTGGATAATTTTTGTTTTATACAAGGAACTTGAACTACAATAGTCACTTATTGGCTCGATTCTATGGAAGCTCAACCTCAGACCTGTAGCCTAGCATTGGAGAGACTTCAGTCCTATGAAGAGGCTCAGGATAGTCACACTTGTACAGGTCTTTCAAGATCAGATAATACTAACAAACCTCGAACAATTTTGTGATAGCTCAGACTTGAAGTTGACAGTTGGAATGGCCAGTACAGTGACCTATTGCATCTCAATGTCATGTGAGAAAACTTTTGAAAGAGAAACTACATGTTGGACCAGATCGCAATCTTGTGAAAAAATTCTTGTGGAGGCTCAAACCTTGGGTAGATACACCTGTGGTTAAGACAAAACTTGTAGAGGCTCGTAGTGTTAGTGACACCTATGGTAGCTTGGTGATTACACCTCAATTTTGTTATAGATTCTGGACTTGTATCTCTTCATCTCAGACTTGTTTGCATTTGTGTGTTGGAAAACTAACATTGGAAGTTCAAACAGTCACATATCTAGGATTGGAATTTAGGAATTGTGAAATTATCAAGAAGCTCAGATTTGCAAGATTATGGATAAGGAGACCCGAACTTGTGAAGAGGAACCTTGGACAAGTGTAGACAGTCTACTATGGAAGGCTCAGATTTGTTGAAGCTCAGACTTAAGGATGGTGACAAAAAACAATTCGTTTTAATAAAGGCTTGCAATATTTTTAAGTTTAGATCTTTGGAGTTGACTTATGACAGCTCGGTTTATTGACCTATGATAATTTTGAGGATAGTTTGTCCTATATACTCTTGAAGAGAAGCATTATCAAAAAAAAATTGAATATCCCTTGAAGTTGTGAGGGCAAATATATTAAAGCTTTTGAAGTAGGCTTAGTACAACCTATTAAAGACATCTTGTTGAGAAGCTTTAGCTAATCTTGGAAACAATATTGGAGACCATGATGCACTTCTAAAGTCATCATGAGGTAGCCTTGAAGATTTTGTTTGGGTGAAATGAAGAGTTATGGTGACAGCTTCTAAGAAGATAAAGTTGTCATTGATGAATTGATTTGGAGATTAAGTGAAGGCATTGTTGAAGGTGAAGATATTCCCAGGGTTGGTTGCAAAAGATATTGGGAGCCTTGAAGAATCATCGAATCCATATTGAAGAATTGAAGTTGTGGTTTGGAGCCCTAGAGGATAGGACTCCTAAAGTAGACCAAGTTGGAGCCTATACCAGAAGATAGGGTTGGATCCCCAGAGGCTGATGCCTCATAGAGACAAGGTTGGAGCCTTGGTAAGATATGGTTGGATCCCTAGAGGTTGGAGCCTCATGAAGTCCAAGTCGATGCTTGGAAAAGTATAGGTTGGAGCCTGATGGATTGGAGATTGGTGTCTTCATCTAGGGTTGGGTCCCTAATTATTATTGTAATTGATTTATTGTAAAGAAGAAGATTTGAGTCCTCATTATTTCTGATTAATAAAATATTTATTCTTATTGTTAATTTTGTGTTCATTTAAGTGTTCTTAACTCGTAAAGTAAAATTTGGAAAATAAATACGGATTAACCCCCTCCCCCTCAACGTTTCCAACAATCCCAACAACGGGGGCTTCACTCAATAAACCTCTAACATATCACATGCATTTGTGGCATACTAAACAAGGCCCCTAATTTGACTAAATATTGGAAAATGCCTCTAAAAATCATATTATTTAACCCTCTACCAATATGAATCCAATACACCTTCCCAATTTTAAAAACCACTACTTTCACTAGATATTGTAGGTATTCATTTTTTCATTAACATTTTTTATACCACTATATAATTTTCCATAAACTTTGCACTCCATTTTTTATACCTTCCAATATAAAAACCATTTATCCCTATCATATGCTCAATGTATTATGTAATTTTTTCCTCATTATATATCCCCCAATATGAATGCATGTGGTATGGTATTTTTGCCCTAATGAAGCCTCTGTTGGCCCAACTGTGGCCAAAATTTCAAAAGGTCCACAAAATCGAGGGGGCAACTTAGATTATCTCCCTAGATTTAAAGAACTTTTTCTGGGTCTCACTTTAAGTAAACATGATCTCCTACTTGGAACTCTTTACCTATTCTTTTCAATTATGCATAGCTTTTTTGTCGATCACGACAACTTTTAAGTTCTACCTAATCATTTTCACCATCTTTTCCATATTCTTTAATTGTTTTGGTCCTAACATGAGCTTGTATTTTGAACTAGACTAATTCAATTGAATATCACACCTTCTGCCATTAATGCTTCAAATGGGATGATCTTAGGAGACACTTGATACCCATTGTCATAAGAAAAATCCACCAGGGGTAAATAATATTCCCTCTTGGTTGATTGATTTATGACATACATTCGCAACATGTCTTCGAACACTTGATTTACTATTTTTGTTTCTTCATCAATTTAAGGGTGATACATAGTATTGAAATTCAACAAGGTACCTATCTCGCAAATAGGGCATTTTAAAAGTTTGAAGTAAAATTTGCATCCCTCTTTGATATTACTGTTTTTGGTATTCCATGAAGTCAGAAAATATCTTTCATAAAATTTTATGCTACTTGGGAAGCCTTGTAGGTGGATTGTAATGGAATAAAGTGAGTAACTTTCATTAACTTGTGCACCATGACCATGATTGAATCGTGTTCTCTCTAGGTCTTAGGTATTCCATTTATGAAATCTAGCATTATCACTTCTCATTTCCACTTAGGTATGGGTAGGGGGTTTAATAATCCTCTTGGGTGTTGATTCTCTACCTTCACCATCTGACACTCTTAACATTTAGCCAAGTATTTAGTTGTATCACTTTTCATTCTCGGCTAGAAAAACTCCTTCTTTAGTGTAGTGATTATTTTCTGGCATCTGGGATGCTCTACATATGTCATTTTGTAATATTCATCTAAGATTAATCTCTTGATCTCTTCATCATTTGGAATTTACAATATATTTTTATATACCAACAATCCTTCCTAGCTGATTTCATATTCAGATTACTCTTTTGCATATTTTTTTCCTCTCAAATTAATGCAGATGAGATTATAATACTGATCCCTTAAGGGTGTTGTTTTTATTCTTTTCGTAAAACTCGTGTCACTTTTAGTCATTGAGATCACACCTAAATTCTTTAGATTATGACTCAATGCATCAACCACTTTATTCACTTTTCCTTTTAAATGCCTAATCTAAAATCATAGTCACTTAATAACACCATCCATCGAGCTTGTCTCATGTTCATTTCTAGTTGGCTGAAAAACTATTTAAACCGTATGTGATCAGTGATCAAAACAATTTTTTTTTAATTAAGTAATTCTTCCACATCCTCAATGTGTGAATGACTATTGCCAACTCTAAATCATATACTACATAACTCTTTTCATGTTCTTTCAACTTCCATGACTCGTAATCCATCATGTATCCTTCCTGCATGAGGACTCCCCCAGGGCCCTTTAAACAAGTCTATGTACACACAACAAATTCCTTATCCAGATCAATTATCTTCAATATATGGGTTACTATCGAAAGATGTTTTAATTTTCTTAAACTTTCTTAGAACTTTTGTGACCAAAGAAATTTAACACCCTTTTTCTACAATGAAGTGATGGGGTATGCTATCTTGCAAAATCCTTCAATAAACCTATGATAACACTGAGTACTTCGCATAAAATATCTTATGTCTATTACATCTTTGTAACTCACCACTCAAGGATGGCTCTCACCTTCTCTAGTTCCATCATTATGCCTTCTCCTAAAATAACATGTTTGAGGTATTGTATTTTATCTTGGAAGAAGTCACATTTACTAAATTTGGCATATAAATGATGCTCACACAGGGTTTGCAACAATTTTTCCAGATGTTGTTTGTCTTTTTCCTAGTTTTTTTAAATAAATTAGTATTTTGCATATAAATATTAGCACACATTTATCCAAAAACTTGCTAGATATGCCATTCATTAAGCACATGAATTTAGAGGGGAAATTAGTACGCCTACACAATAATACAATAAACTCATAATTCCCATACCTTTTTCAAAAAGTCATCTTTAGTGTATCGTCTTCTTTGATTCTCTGTTTGTGGTATCCAAATCTATGATTGATTTTTATAACATTGTTTCCCCCACTTGATTGAACAAATCGACTATTCTAGGAAGGGGGTACTTATTCTTAACAATCGACTTGCTCAACTACTAATAACTTGTACACAATCCAAAAGTAGCATCTTTCTTTTCGACAAAAAGCACTGATGCACCCCATGGTGACATATTAGGTGAAATATAACCATTATTAAGCATTTATTGTAATTTTATTTTGAGTTACATCAACTTAGGCACACTCATTCTATAAGGGGAATTTGATACCAATGCTACTCACGGTATTAATTCTACGGAGAAGTCTATTTCCATTTTTGGGGGAAGTCCTAAAATTTTATCTGGAAACACATATGGATAGTTTTGGATAACCTCTAATTCATTCACAAATTTTATTTTCTTATTCAAAGAATGATCCTTCACCTGGATGGAAAAAAAGCTAACATCTCTTCCTTGCAACTTTTTTCAATTGTAAGGAAGAAATTTGTCACACCAACACAAGTCTAGGTATACCCTTCACAATTTGTACTTACCCATTTTCAGTTGTACAAGTGACAGTTTTGTCTAGGAAATTCATAATTTCTTGTTGTTTCTCTAACCAATCCATGTGCATTAAAACATCATAGGATATCAGCGAAAAAATATTTAAGTATAAGGAAGTTTCTGTCCCATTTAGGGTCACTAGACACACCTGTATACATTTTACCACCCTCCTTTTTGTCCTTGTGGCTAACTGAACTAGACAGGAATTTTTATGTTTTCCAATTTTTAATTTACATTTTTCTACCACCTAGGGACAAATATAGCTTAGGATAGCACTTGGGTCTATTAACAGATAAACTTAGTGGTAAAAAAATAGTACCTTTAACTTCCACCATTATGGATTGAGGCTCTACTTGGCATCCATCCATGATCTAGAACTTGGGGGGATGCCCCCAAGATGTGAAAAATTGAAATGCGAGAAGAAAATAAGAGAACACAAATTAAAAAAAACCACCAAGAATTTTTTTTATTAAACTGGAGAATAAATGTGAAATCTACATTGTGGTGGGCATTCTGTCCTTTTATAAAATGTGACTTGTTACTTAGAGCCTCTTTTTAGTTGTAATACCACAGGTAAATTCCATGGTTGGATAGATACCATGGGTGATTGAATACCATGGATGTATCTCACTTACAATACCATGGGTGGATGCCACTTAGAATACCATAGGTAAATTCCATGGGTGCATAAATACCTTGGGCAAATGAATACCATGGGTGGATTCCATGTGTGGATAAATACCTTGGGTGGATGAATACCATGGGTGGATTCCACTTACAATACCATGGGTATATTCCATGAGTGGATAAATACCATGGGTCGATGAATACCATGGGTGGATGCCAATTTCCATTTGGATCATTCCTCCCTCCTTAAGAAGAAATGGTCCCCATTGTGTGAATTAACCTCCTAAGAATCCTTTGTTCAATATGAAGAGCCGCTAAAGAGAGGGGTTTTGTGTGGTTAACACATAACCGTGATGAACGAATATCTGAGGATAGAGATACCTTGTAATGCTTGTGACCAAATTTGATACTAACAGTGTGCGGCCTAGAAGATGTACTTGGATGAAGTGTGGGTTTGTGGATGACCGATAACCATGAAAAACAAAGATAAGAGAATAGAGATACCCTATAATGCTTGTGACCATTTGTGATACTAATAGTGTGCAGCCTAGAAAATTGATTTTGATGACAAGGATTTTGTTCAGTTGACCCATAACCATGATGTTGACTATTGATGAAGTAACAAGAGCCTACATAGCTTGGGGTGGGATGGCACATTTCCAAAGAACCCAAATCAGATGATAATATGCAGAAACTGATGAATGTGAAGCAGGTTCCTACAAAAGCAGGGTGGGAGGGCACGTCTCAAAAGGGAACATGTTCCAAATGTTGCTACAAATATAAAAACTAATTTGAAATGGGCATAAATCGGTCAATATAACTTAAAATATTTATTATAACTTGTTTTTGGAAAAGCAGGGCGTCGCTAAGGAAAAATCTGCTAGGGAAGTGAGGCATAAAAAACCTTGTTTGGAATCACAAGAGGTTTTTTATTCCCTTTTGGCAATATATCTCTACTCGGGGGGAACTGGTGGATTAGTTCATGGTTGGGAGGAAGGTGTTTCCCCCAAGTGCAGTTTCAGCTATAAATCCAATTAGAATTTCTATAGAGTTATTAATTGTTGCTTTGAGGAAAAATTATGATTATACAGGTTATTTTCGAAGCATTTATATGAATTGTAATATGTGTAACTATTTTAAATGACTTATATTATGTATTGTATGGATCATGGAAATCACTAAATATGGATAGATAAGAGTGGTTGTATAAATGTGAGGAAATTCATAGATAGATATAAAATAAATTATTACAGTGAAAATTCATGATTTATAAATTGTTGATGGGTGCATGTGTGGAAATTTTTTGCTCTAAAGAATTCTAGGAGGCATAGTGTAAGAAGACCATAATTTTTATTGTTACACTTGAATTATTACTTTTTGTATTGTTCTTAATTTTGGATGGGGTTATGGGTACTGTGAGCACCTAGGAAGGAACGAAGTTAGTCAGTTTTAAATTTCTTCGTTGCATAGAATAAGAAATATTTCACATAAAAGAAAAGTAACCAATTGTATCAATAATGGGTAATTGATCAGAATCATAAATGGGTAATCAACTATAAATACGGAAAATTGATATAAAAATGCTTATTTTATTTAGGGGATTTTCCATGATTTTCCCTCATATTGTACCAATATTGTTTAAGCTCTGGATTTTTCCTTACATTACAAAAAATGAGAAGATGTGCTTGAGGCAAATTAGAATTCACATGGGGTGCTAATATGACAAATTCAGGGCAAGGTTGAAATATCATAATGTTAGAAGCCAACAATACTAGATAATAAGTCTCGGTGTGCCTAAATTGAACCAAATTAATATTATATAGTGCGGGAAAATATGTCACTTAACCTAGACAACATCTAACTAGAATTAGGAATTCTATGAGTCGGCTATATTTAACCAACTTGGAAAGGGAGCACCTTTCCACAAGCTTCTAACCGAGAATACAAAGATGGGAAAAATCGGTGATACCAATTATTCTGATGAAAGTACAAAATTCTTCTTCTAGAGGAAGAATGAACTAAAGTAAAGGTATAAGTCAACTAGGTGAGTTATTTTGGTACTATGTTAACATAAAACCCGTACGATATTATAGAGGGGAGTAATATAAAAATGATACCAAAAAAAACCTCGGCATAACTGTTGAAGCTGGAACTTATGAAAAAAATGAGCTGCCTGGTTGGAGAGCTCATAGAAAAATGTAACCAAAGTCCATAGCAGAAATATATATATATATATATATATATATATATATCTTTCAATCAATTATGGGAACAAAGACAAATATCTAGAAACTACATTGAATAGTTCATTATTCACTATACCTGAATGAAACTATGGTACTTTTATTCATTACATGTGTGCATGGGCAAGACAAAAGAAATAATAGCAGCATTAGGCATTACTTTCATATTTTATTCAAAAATGATAGAAAATTTCACCATAACCCAACAATGTCTAATGTTTTCTAGATAGAAGCCAAAACAAAAAAAGAATATTGAAAGTACCAGATAAGAATGCACAGGAACAAATACATCGCAATACATAAAATTAAGATTTTATACTCATTTATTATACATTAGGAAGGAAAACCGAGAGTACATCTCTTAAAACAATGTCACCCAATACTTTCTAGTGAAAGTATGAGTTCAACACTAGTCAAAGGTGTAGTATGCCTCTTAAATAATTACATACAAGAAATAGATAAAACGAGTATCCCCATAACAAATAAGGGTTTCAGCTCTTAAGGTCTCACTCAGATAGAAAAGCACATAATGAACCCAGAAACCACCCTAACAGGGAAGGATCTACACCAGAGAAATCCCATTATCCCACTTATTCATGAAATACTTCAGTCAGAAGTAGAGGTGATGCGAAGGAACATACCTAGTATGGGTGAGAGAAGTCAGTCAATGAAAAATAACACCTGAACCTTTTTTTAACTTAAAAAAATACAAAACCTTCATTATGTAGGGGTTGAAGGTTCCTACAAAAAAGGAGGAAGTAAGTATTAGTGCCACCCCTATTAGAAAATTAGGACAAAATAGACATGTAGAAAATGAGAACCAAAACTCTTCATGGGAAAAATATTACCTGATGAAGAACAAGCTGATGCCATGAGACAATAGTTACCTGAAAGGTGCAACATATGACAAAAAAAGAAAAATGGTTACTTCGAAGGCAATAGCTCTATAATGTTGAAGGAAAACTTGAAATTCATATCAAATGGTGGGGAATGTACTTACCAACACCATATCAACCATAACACACTAATCCCGCACTAGAAACTGTGTCAGAAGGGTCTCCCTCTTTTTTCATAATGACAATTAGGAGTTTAAATATCGGAATTAGCAAAGGCAATGGTTTATACAGGTGATCCTGAATTAGAAAAATTAGTAAATTCATTGTGGAAAAGACGAGATACTTACAGAGCAAAGACTAGGAGGAAAATTTAAGCCAATCCCAGTGGTTTTCACGAAATAAGAGATGAAACCTAATTGTGCTCCTGTATGGACAAAGACAATGTAAAAGAAAAGAATAAATGTGAGATTGTAGGTAGAAACCCCAAATCTAGGCATTTAAATGGTGTTAAACATAGTTGTGTAGAACAATTTACCTGTTCGAGAGAGTAGATGAGGCACAAAAGCTCTGAAAAGTACCACAACATTTTCATAGGAACCCAGTTGTGTGTAATTTTTTCCCCATCATGGTGGTGTTAAAGGAGCCAACGCCACAGAGCAATGTAAGAAAACTCTTGCAATAAATCAAATGCAAACCCTAACATTAAGTCAAGAAGAGGAGAGAATGTCTCAGTCGTTGGATTGATGACCCTCAAATCTAACGGTAAGTGGGTATAGGGTACAACAGGCCATGTGAAGTTCACACAGGCTTGGCTCATGTGGAATCCAACCATTTGGTGGAGTAACCCAAATCCTTATC
The DNA here is from genome assembly GCA_031772625.1 of Pinus tabuliformis. NCBI lineage: Eukaryota > Viridiplantae > Streptophyta > Pinopsida > Pinales > Pinaceae > Pinus > Pinus tabuliformis. The sequence goes on along the minus strand of CM062809.1, from coordinate 537,966,262 downwards.
TACAAATGCTCTAATAACTAGTTTTGGTAGGTGAAATAAATCCATATGACTCATATAAGAAATCATGAAATGTTAAATGAGGTTAGAGTGGGTTAATCCACATGTCATATACCTATGTCACATAGTGTTAAACATGATGATCCTTGGTGAGAATATATACCATGAACTCACACTAACACAATTAAAGGTTACTCGCCAACCAAACATAAGAACGGGTGTAAGTATATACATACCTCTAATGTATTTCAAATATCGTAGGTGTTAACAATTAGCAAAGGATACCTTTCCATAATGACGAGGCGAATGTAGTCATATTCTATGTGCCCATTAAATCAACGAAGAATTATTAATGCCACTTATATACATATATAGAAAAAATAGGCCATAACATATTATCATAAGTTTATTATAGGAAGAAGATACATTATAAAATAGTTGATGATATGATTAATGTATGAGTGATATATAAAAATAAAAACACATTTATGAAGAGGGAGTTGTTACAGATGTGAAAAAGTTATTTGGTGGAATTACTTTGTAATGAATCCCCTTTAGGTACAACAAATAAATGGTTACAAGAATTTATTTTATTTTTATACCCTTTATAAATGATTTTCCCCACTCACTAAATAGTTATGTCATCATGTTAACTCTTATGTTCTTAGTCTCTTTACAAGGTTGTGTCTTTGTGTAAGAGAAATGAAGCATAATTTGGGTAACTTGGATTCTTTTGACCTCATCAAATAACTCAAAACAAATAATTTTGTTAGAATTTACATTAACCCCCTAAGTCCATTTGTTGAATTAATATGGGGAAAATAACAAAACCATTACACCTATTTATGTAATCCACATTTAGAATTTATAAGAGTTGTACCATGTTGTCAAACTATTAAATAAAGAATAATAATATTATTTATGGTATCTGTTGAGAATATATTTTACTTTTAAATTATGAAGATGCATTGGGGTGTTCAACAAAGTGACCTCGGTTATATTTTTTAATATCTAGTTGAACTATGGGTATTTGTTAATATCCCATGAACACATGTGCAATGTTACATGTTCACAAAGTAAACTACCATGTACTAAATATATGCATATTTTTATAAGTCCCATGTACTATGACATAGGTTCATATAGTGAACCCCCATAAATTAGATATATGTATCTTTCCATAATCTTTCTTCTTGTTGGATAACAATATTAGCTTGGTTCAACCTAGAAAATGATATGAATTGAATAAGTAGTTGAACCATAGTGAATGAACCATTTAAAAGGTTCATGCTTAGCACATATCTTCCCCTATGAAGAGATAAATGCTCAACCTCTCCCTTTATCATGCATAAACACACATGGATCATTTTTTGAATTAGTGTCATAAACTCCCACCCCAACCCTATTGAAAAATTTCATGTGGGGATGTAGCCTCTAACACAACATTTTTTTATAAATTCTTATGATAATTGATTTCTAAGGAACATACATTATTTTACTAAACATACAAATTGATCATAAATATTTTAAAAGGAACATTCTAAAATATGTTAACTATAAATGATTGTCCTATTAAATGTCACTGGTGGTGAAACCCTTGCACTCCCATGAAATTATATGGGTGTGAGAAGTTAAGGAAGTAACTATTAATTGGATGTGTGTGAGAAAGAAAGTGAGGATTTATACAATCTGTCAATAGGGATAATAAGTATTAATTTCCACATAATTGAAGAACAATGTTACCGAGCCTAGACAAAATCATAGGCTACTTAGACGGTGATAAAGCTAGATTATAATTACTTTAAAATAATAAGTCACTTTATGTTAAGATAAAGGTTATAACAGTAATTTGGTAAGGTGAATGATCGATAAATAGATAAAATATCCTTGGATAGGTAGCAAAGGTGTCCATAGATTAACCCCTATGGTGACATGAGCTTCAAAAAAAAGGGATTTTTCACCAAGACAAATTGTGAACTAGGAGAGGTCTACAAATTAACAAAAAAATTGGCTCACCTAAAAGGAGGCTAGTTTGGGAGAAAAACTTGCAGAAGTATGGAAGTAATATATAGGTGCTTTGGTCCCAAGGGGTATCTCAATTGATGATCGAATTAATGTGAAATCTATGAAAACTAAGAGATGCAATGTTCAACCGCCCCCCAGTTGTGACCCTTTTTACTAAGAGGAGAAAAAGCCATAGACATATAGAAATTTACTAGTAGTTGCGTGTCAGGTAGGTTGTTGGGTTCCTCTAGGATATGAAAAAAATAAAACAAAAAACAAAATAATACAGATGCTTTGAAATATAATAATTCCAAAATATGGGAAGATTATGACTTATTGTTATGATCTTCCATATATGTGACCAAATTAGGATACATATCCCTCATTGACAAAGTCATCGGCAACCAACTAGTTTCATGGAGAAGTGAAGGTTCCTCCAGAAGAAAAATAAATAAATAAAATCATTGAGTTAGTCAGAAAAAACAAGGTTTCGAGCTAGGAATGTAATGCTCTTATTTTGATCCCTAGACTAATAGTGTTTGTTTGTCCATGGGAATTTAGTGGGGAGAGTTTAACATATTATATCGCCTTACAAAATTCAAACTACATTCTCCCATTCATCCTATTTTTATGGTAATGGAAAGTATCAAGATATATTTCACCCTATTTTTACAGGAATACCAATTATTTCGATTTTTCTTCCTTGTGGTAATTATTTTCACTCTATTATATTTTTTAATTAAGCTAAAAT